>JAFFJZ010000017.1:0-607500 GCA_018340375.1 Gonatopus flavifemur
TTCATATAAAATGTTTTCACAGTGTTCTTTGTCATTTTTTCCAATTCTTTTCTACCTCAAATTTTTACTGGGTAGAAAATAAATGTTCAGAGAGAAACGAAATCAAACACACTCTAAAAACATCTGATATACATGACCCATTCGAAATTGAAGAAAATCACAGTCTCCCATGAGACTATTGTGCTCACGTAGAGAAAATATACTTTTATTGAGACAGTTCTACGCTCCCAGTGATGATATCACAAAATTTTTGTAAACTGTTCACATTCAACATAGGTAACAAAGTTTCCTACGCTGGATGTGAACAGTTTACAAGAGTTTGGGTGATAACATAACATTCCAGCATAGGACTGTTACAATAAAAGTATATCTCCTCTACGCTAACTACAATATTTTCACAGAAGATCGATTTTTCCAAACTTTGGAATGTGTATTAAATAAGCTTTACATTGTGTTTGATTTATCTTTTGTGAACATTGATTTTCTACCAAGTGAGGAATTTGAAATAGAAAAGAATTGGAAAAGTCAAGCAAAAACCCTGTGAAAACTTATTTCATACATACAATCACACAATAAATCAGCGGTAATATTTTAGCCAATGATATATTGTGGAATTTGTAATTTTCCTAATGATTGATCATGTCACGTTACTAAAATCTTGTAATATTTCATTAATACAGGATTGTGAAAAGCAACAATGCTCTGCAAAAACCCACAATATATCATTGGTTAACATATTACGAATGATTTATTGTGTTATTTTACATAAAATGTTTTCACAGTGCTTTCTTGTAAATCTTTTTTCATTCTCTCTTGAATCCGAATTTTGTATCAAAATAATAGAAAAGAATAGAAATTCGGATTTTAATTCTGTGTATAAAATCTCTATTTGCTATTCTGTATTATATCACTCCCAGTGGAATTGATAATGGTTGAATCAAACCCATATAGCACTCCGTCTAAAAGTATAAGAATTGCAGAAATAATTAAGAACAATGCAAGAAGTCGTTATGCAACATAAATACACATCATTCAGAAGTAAGACCAGTTCAAAACTTTTAAAAGATGTCCGTTCATGTTTATGTGTCATTTCAATTTGATTCAGAAATCAATTTTGTGATAACAAAATTCCGGAATTCAATTTTTCTACAACTCTATTTTTTCCCATTCTTTTTAAATCACCCTTTTTTGATGTTGTTGAAGTTTGAATCGTTTATAAGGACGAAAACGAAAAATTCTCAAACTCATCGAATCTGATACACCATCGGTGTTTATGTTCTCGGAATCAACTCTTTGGAATTAGAAACATCGTTTAAAGAATGTATGACAAGATTTTGGGTGATCAACAGCAAAGTATTTCCCGTTATTCGATCACTAATTCGTTCAAATTAACGATTCAAACTTCAACAACATCATTTTTGCTGGTACACTGTTGAATCGTTTCAATACCCCATTTTCTTTCGAGTACTCAAAAACTAACTTCACTGAAAGTCTTATATGAGTTGTTCTTACTTCTCTCTAATCTCACTTTCACTCACCCAGATATCACAAGAGTTCTTTATGAATACATCAGTATTGATTCTAAACTTTTCATAACTCTCGTGTTATCTGAGTCATAATTTCACTTTTTCTGATCACACGAAGTTGCTCTTCATTTCCTCTTCAGACAGAAAAACTCCTATTTTCACCGGGACTAGACTGGATCTCCAGTCAGTATTTCTATCTTCCTTGCTGAAAAAAAAAACAATATGTTATTTCCACACACATTCAGATGTAGAGAAGCAAATATCTCTGATAATATATCCAATTTCATTTACTGTCAGCCAACTTTTACAAAACTTATTTAGTAAGAAACCAGGATATAGATTCATTGAATAACCTGTACACTCATGAATGGTCCCATGATGATGTTGGTATTTTCACGCTTGAATCTTCCGCATAGCTTCTTTGATGAAGATTCATGTTCATAAATTTTTTCGGCTAGAAAACACAAAGAATATCACTATCACAACACATGGAAATTCCGGAAAGTACGTACATACCAAATTGTACGTACTCTTTTTCAAAGCTCTGCAACACTGAGAAGGAGAAAATCAGATTCATTTGTTTGATGTCCTGAAGATCTGATGAATAGTCCCATTATCATTCCGATTTGTCCATACTTTAATCTTCCACATAACTTCCTTGATACAGATCCATGTTCTTCCAAATTTCTCCTGACCAAAAAAACAAAGAATATTCTTATCAAACACATATAAACCTTTCACATAAAAACGTGGCTTTCAAAAAATACTTCATCTGACTCACCTTCTTTTGAATATGTAATACAATCTCTTAAATTATTTCTATAAATTTTATCATTTGAAAAGATATGGATTTTTATGATGAATATTGTGCTTTATGATATAGTATTAGCAGTTATAATTTAGAAATAATTTAAGAGATTGTACATATTCAGAAAAGGTGAGTCGATGAACTGTTGTCTTGAGGCCATTTTTATGTTGAAGGTTATGTTTTATGTTAAGGTTTTTTATGTTACACTTCATGTAACTATTATGGAGACACTGATAGGGAAATCTGATCTGATGGAATAACGTTGTGTACTTTTCACTTGAATTATAGTGAGATTCATTCAAATTAGTGGCTCCTTTGTGAACTAAAATCAAAGCGTCAAGTACTTCATCGCAGCAATTCATATTGTGTAAGTACGATTCTAATACAATAAATATGGAAGAATTGTACATATTTCAACACCTCTTGCTCTCACAGGACAATTTTGGTACAAAGTAAGCACGTAAACACATTTCTCAACATATGTACAGCACTTTTGGGATTTCTATCAAGACTTGTATCGATAAACAGAATTTTTTCTATTTGAACTTTGATATGTAGGTTGATCAAAGAATCTCCAATTCTATTAAATCTTCATACTTATTTGAGTTATGGATGGATCATAGAATCTAGAAAAATTCTCTCGATCAATGTCTCCATGACAATTACATGGTGTCTGCGTCTGAAACCAAAAAGGTAATCCCAAAGAAATATCTCATCGGCTCAATGTTTATACTTACTCTTCACAAGACTCAACATATTTGAACAATTATTTGTTTGAATTGAAATGCAAACTGCAAATTGTGATTTAATAATAAACTAAAAAAATTAGAATATACCTAGTAAATGCAACGTTGGCACTGCAGTGTTTGATAACTTTTGGGCCAGTCGGAATCTCTGCTCAAAATGAATACAGCAAATTCTCCTTTGCACCAGCTTTTCTGGAGGGCATTCCAGTAAATCTGAATTCTACAAGCTGCAACCCATTTCAGAAAACGATCTACTCCTCTCAAATTGGGAAATCCGTAGAATTTTTTTTCACTGTGCAATTTAGCACTACATTTTCTATTGTTCATTGTGGAAAACGTCACAACACAAGTTTTCTACACTGTTCACTGTTTTTCACCACTGTTCACCACTGTTCACTGTTCACTGCTGTTCACGGTCTTACCTTATTCACAATCGCCGCCCCACTGGCAGCGGCATCATGAATATAGCATCTCTGATTTTGAATCAGGGAGGAAATCAAGCCAGGCACACTGGCGGCGCCTGGTTCTGTGGATAGTGAACTACGCCAAACTTTCTCCCCACTTGAGGTTTGTGTACCCTGGTATAGACCACACTACACTGAAATGCACGCTCTTGGAGGTTTGGATTATAATATACATTAACTGAAGTGAATGCTATTGGATATTGGAAGAAAGGAAAAGGACAGAATATTGGATGTCCCAAGAAGGAAAGAGACCGAATATCTCTATGCCAATGGAAGAAACCCTCCCGAATTCCGATGACGAAAAACTATAGTCGCTATCGTGATTAAAATAAATCGAAAGTGGAGATGATGATGAAGAAAAATCCTGATGTTTTGATCGCATGAAAATTTGAAACGTTTGTATCTCGGGATCGCGTGCACGGATCAACTTCGTAGTGTGCTCAATCGAAACTTTCGATTCGAACGTGTGTATTCGAATTATATAATAGAAGTGTAATTATTTTTTCGTGAAATTCAATGTGTGATGAGTTATTGTGGGTTAAAGATTTTTTGACTATAGAAAATCTTGGTTTTCGTGTAAAGATACACGGTAGCGCACGACTTATGTTTTTCATTGTTTTTTTCTTCAGGGTTTTCATGTATTACGTCGAGACGCTACCGCGTCTCTTGATCGTATACATATTTTATAGATATACAAAATATTTGGTGCTGTGTGGGTATATGGGAGAGTAACACTTCCTCGTGAGAAAATTGAAAGCATTCGCTCATAATATCCAAAAATCCAATCTGAAAAGTAACCCACACAGCCCACCAGCTTAGATTTCATAAAGAGTTGAATTGGGGCTCAAGAACTCTTGAATGTACATAACAAAATAGAACTTTATTCATATCACGAAGATAACTAAAAAGTGTGTTACGAATGATGTAAATTGATACACGCACTCCAGAAAATGACATTTCAAGCACTCAACAGCCCCCTGCATATCGCCTTCCAAAGGAAAACCCCTTTGCGTTGCATATGGTTTTATATTTTCACGCGAGATTCCAACCAGGGGGCAGGGTCGGGAATGTATTATCAGAGATGAATAGCAGAGATGGCTGATGCAATGTTAGAATCATGGTCCGTATCACGTTTTTTTCTTTTGAAGAAAAATATATGATTGGTTGAATTTTTCTTCTAAGCCAACCAGCATGAAGAGATAAACGGAAAACGTGATACTGCCAATCAGAAACTGGATTATGGTTTGAATATCTCGTTAGCGATCTCTTCAACTCATCTCTGGTATTATACATAGTATAATATTCCTACTTTTATACAAGTATTATACATGTATAATACAGTGTATATTACTGATAAGGTTTTATACAAGTTTGACATCATAATGGCGCCCTTAGGAAACCAAGTGTGATTGGTTCATCAAAAATCCACTGGAAATTCCCATAATTACCTTTTATACGTATAATATATGTATTATACAGTGTAATGTGCACTGAAATTTCCCAAATTTCTTGCCCTAAAACATTTTTCTCCATTACTCCCTTGCAATCAATAAGATAGTCAGACAGGACCTACTACTACAGAGATCCGCACGCATATGACTAATGAGCCAGAAACCTGTGAGTAACCCTCACCTTCTCGACGCCTCAACATCGATACAATAGCATTCTTCTTCCGACCCAAACCTGTTAAGAAATATAGTTCTCCACCTTACCAACCTCTCAATGCAATCAAGAAGAAACGAAGTGAAATTGCTACGTGAGAGATATTCTGTAATACGAATCCTCGATCAGTTATCATTGTAAGCAATGGCCGAATCATAAACAACCCCGCATTCCGTAGACGAGTAACTCTACTCTTGTCGCCAAGTCAAATTATTTTTATATTTCAAATACAAGCCTCAATAGGAGTTTTCATCGAAAACTGAATAAAATGAATGATTCCTTTTATATTTATTCCAACTTTCAGGTGGACATCATAGTAATTATAAGAAACACCCTCTTATCTTCTCATACCGCACAACTAATCCCAAGGTATTCCAAAAGAATTCATAATGTATTCACATCATGCCATAGAATTCCGAAAATTAAATACTGAATGAAAACCTGTCCTTCACGAATTCCCCATGGAAAATAATAGAAAGTACCATTTGTTATTCGATACAATCGATTATTTCTTCCATGTATGGAAGACCGTTCGATATAAGTGCATTCTTGTTGCACATAATGGACTGAACATTTTCAAAATTCAGAGCACGTAAAATGACCACTACACCATTCGATAGAATAAAAGATTTCAGTGAGGATGAAATTATCGTGAAATGATTTTATTTCTCTCCCTAGATAGCCTAATAGTTGTAAGAAACATTTTATCAATGAATGAACAAGGTATTGATGGAAATCAAAACTCTCGTTTGATCAAATTTTAGTTTGTAAACTTCGTTCATTCCTCATAAATACCTGTAAGAGAAAAATTTTCAAGTAATGTATATATAAGTCAAGTACACGAACGCTAGACGCAGAGCAACGCGAGACATCGAGAGTTGGGTGCAAGATAAAAATCAGATGATTTCGAAGATGATTAAGTTCATGATTCAACACCTCGACAGCTTCTAAGAGCAGTGATTTCAATTCCTCATTGGTGCGGATAAGAACTTTTCCCACCAAGAGACCCTTGACCAATCATTGTATTAGAAGGAAGCTCGAACCCTTTAAATACGGCGAGTTTCTGCTAATGAATGAACAATATTTCTTCGCCTCGCGACAACGCATATAATATTCACAGTTACTACCGCTGATTTTCAAACTTCTTCTTTCTTCAACCCACTAAACCAGGAACACACGTTCAACCCGTGTATCACCTAACATCATATTTTTTTAAAAGAAAGAACATAGTCCTTTTCAGGACTTTTCGAGATTATAAATATTTCCAAAATTCAATTCTGCGGTCCTGAGTTACGAAACCAGGTCCACAAGCAGAAAGCGCAATTCGCCCAGAACGAGATTAGTTTCTTTGAGAAACTCTGGGAAAACAACAGTAAGTGGATTTTCCACAATTCAGGGGAAAAGGAACCTTGTTTCCTTTTTCTATTTTCTTCTTTTTTCTTCTCACCAGTGTTTTTGTGTTTTTTTTTGTGCGTGCTTTTATCCTTCCTTGTGAAAAGTGATTTTTGTAATGGGAAGAATTTAATGAAACCACCTTCCTTTTTCTCTTTTATTAGAATTTTCTTTCAAAATCATCGCAATTCAACTCGAGTCAACTTCAACGTTTTTTTGGTTTTTATAGTGAGGGACCGGGTGAACAAAAGGATAACTCAAATTAAAAGATTAATTCGTAGCATTAATCACGCATCATGGAACGGGATGAAAAGGCAGACCGCGGTGATCTTCCCCTCCGGGACCCAAACTAAGAATTTTTCTGAGAAACGGGGCGCGAGGATGACAAAAATCTCGTTCGTTATACAAGAGAGCTAGAAAACTTAAACTTATTCCTAGCATCTCTTGATATTAGAGGCGAACTTTTCGCTCCTAAAGAAAATTGGGATTAACAACCCAGTATTCTACAATCACATCTCCATGAATTCTCCACAACTCATTCCAAACACTAATTACTATCCCAACCTTGTACTTCTGTCAGCATTAGTGCTCGTCGTACAAGGATTCTCTGAGTAGAGTTTTCCTATCCAATTTCTTTTTCCTTATTTCCCTTCGATTGCAATGAAGCTAACTGAGCGATCCTCTTCCTCCTTCTTTCCCCATACTGACTACATGCGTAAATTTTCATGTATTTCAGGAGGACGGATATCTCTCTCTTTCTATTCATATATACCTCTCTTTCTATTCGTATATCTCTCTCTTTCTATTCATATATCTCTCACTTAAAATTCTTATATATCTCTCTTTCTCTACTATACTTCCTAAACTTCAATCTTTCTCTTTTACACCCGACATTAAAGTGTATATAAATATGTTTTAACACCTGAAAGAGCAGTAATTGAAGAGTTTGAATCTAATATAAGGTCATGAACACGATAGGAAGAATAATCACTTATAACTACTGAGTAACCCTCGGAGTACAAGCTGATTGCGTTTCCAGAAGAAAACTACGGTTTTCTTTGTGAAATGAGATATTCTTTTCCCTAGATCGTTAATTTTCATTGGGTAACCCCCAAAGAAATATATTGGTCGATCAAAAAATCACAACCAATTCTCGATGTCCTAGAATATTTTCTTCTCATTACATGAATAATAGTTAAATGATTTAATTAAATGTTTTATAAAATATCATATGATTATATTTCCTAGCACCCTAAATATTATAAATGAACAAACTTTTCATTCTTTTTCTTTCTGGAATAAACAGATATTAATTTCAACATATATGAAACGATTTTCATTGAGAAACATCCTACCCTGGTCCTTGTATAGGTCAATCCTATCTAAAGCGGGTGATCAGAGGGGTTGTCAAACTTGATTTGGCAATTCCAAAATAATCGTGCGTTATTGAGAAGTTCACGGACTTTGACGTAACAAGCGGTTGTTATAAAAATTTTGGCGCAGTCAGTAGGACTGACGATTGGCATGTGAGTGTATCCTTTATCATTTTTAACTACAGCGTTTCCCATGTATATGCCGCCAGCTATATTCACACGAGATACGTATCCTTCATTTAATTCAGTATCTTTTAACTGAATTTTAACGATTTGTCGAGTGCGTGGAAGAATGGTATATATTTTTGTCTCTTGGAGGAAAGGGATAGTTAATTCCTTTAATTCCAAGCAATTCTTCTCCCAATTAATTTTTGCTTTCTGTTCTGATAAGAAAGTTACTCCTATTATTCCATCGTGTTCGATCAGGAAGTCATCGGGTACCACGTGAAAGGTAGTTACGTGACCTATTAACTTCATATCGAATTTTCCAATGGTAGGGACCGTATCTGGCGAAATTCCAGATAGATAGAGAATTTCTTCAGTGTTTATAGGGGTTAGATCTTTTATAATATTTTCTTTTATTAAACATACTCCTGCTCCTGAGTCCAATAGGAAAGTGACTATTCGTGACCCTACTTTCACTTTGATCGCAGGAGAGTGTTGTTCCAAAGTTAAATTGACGTTTGCTGCTCGGTGATGTCGTCCGCATGAATCATTGCATAATGTACACTTTGATTCGGACGTGTTATATTCTGATTGCGTGGTGGATTTTGATTTTGAGTTCCAGCCTCCCTCTGAGGGACGCTCTGGGAGTTTCCTGAGCTCCTTAAGTTTTGAGAGGCCTTCCGAACGTTACATTCTTCAATAGTATGGGAATTTTCTTTACAAAAGGTACAATATTTTCGATTTGCCATTTGAGATTTCAATTTGTAACATGTTTCGCAGAATGTCCCATTCTCTTACAGAATTGACACACAGTTGAGTTTCTTGGAGTTCTCATAGAGATGTCGGACAGTCCATGGCTTCATGTCCGTTTCTCTTACGATATTGACAAGAGATGAAATTTTTACAATCTCTCGCAAAGTGTCCCATCTGGTTACATTTCGGACAGGGTCTATTCAATGGGCAACGATTCTGATTGTGTGTTCAATTGAATCACATTTTTGACATTTTTAAACTGAACTGTTTTTATGGGTGCATAATATCGGCACTCATCAGCTTGATGTCCGATTTTCTTACAAATTTGACAGGTGTCAGAATTTCTCGAATGAATCTCGACATTCTCGTGCAGTATGTCCTCGTTTATTACAGATGTTACATTTAGTTGTATCACGATTTCTGCAAACATTGGCTTCTGTGTCCGTATTTTTACAAAGTTGGCATTGAGCCTGATTATTGTCATTAGAATTTCTATATTTATTGCATTGAACTGCGGTATGTCCATCACGGTTACAAATTTGACATCGTGTGGGATTTTCAGATTTCACGTTATGTAAGGTTGGACAATTCTTTGATTCGTGTCCGAATTTTTCACACATGACGCATTTTTCTTCCTTCAGAGAGAGATTTCGTAATAGTTTTTGAGCTGCAATTTCCTCTTCCAGAGTGATAGCTTCTGGTCCGGCAGCATTCAAATCTTCTTTTTCTTCCATCTGGTTATATATCTCTGGCTTCAATCCTCGTACGAAAGCTCTACATACAGCGGTTTCTAATTCCTTCTTCTTGGGTTCAGTGATGGCATTGTCGTTTTCACTTTTGTACGCTTCTATCATTCTGAGCCTAATTTCCTAGCTCTACTAAAATAGGAAGCTGCATCTTCATGGGATTTTGACACAAAGTCCCAAGTTTCGGCAAGTTAATGCAACGGTCCCTGGATTTGCGCTACGGCAATGTGTAGTGCCCCATCTCGTAATTTTGAACGTATCAATGTGGTAAAATTTTACTTCCATTGCCGGATTGATAAGCGATCTGGCCTCAGCACAGGCTGCAGCGGATTCGCTAAAACTAGCACCATCGCGAGTCCCTGAAAACACGGGAATCAGCGATATAGCTTCTTGAATTTTATGAAATTATTCGCCATTTTGCGTGATTGTTTGGTTTTATTGAGAGGTTTAACAGGTGTTCTTTATTGCCTTCTGGTTTTATTTTTATAAATACTATGAATTGTGGGTCTTGAACTGATACTCAAATTACTAGTAGTCCCAGTTCTTTTAAGTGAGTACTAGTGACAATAGTAGTTTCCACTGAATCCGATGTTTCGCCCTTTATTTCTTCGTCGTTTTACTTGATTCCGTATTAGTTATGGTGTCTTCTAGAGTGTTATAATTATCTTCTTCTTCTATTTCTTTTTCATCTTCTCCTATCTCTCCAGTTTCTTGAATATTTTCTTCTCTTTCAGTTTCTCTTGTTCCTGGGGTAGTTTCGTCTCCTTCTATCTTGTGAGTTTCTTGGGTATCTCTTTCTCCTTCTATCTGTTTAGTACGTTCTTCATTGTCTTTCTTTCCTGGTGTTCGTGTGAGCTTCGATTTTGATGTAAAGGGATCTTGGATGTTTATAAAATCTTTTTCTTCCCCATCTGCTTTTGATGCCAAAGGGTTTGGTTTAAGAGCTTTATTTTCCGATGTTTCCTTTAATGCTTTAGTTTGGCTGCGTGTATTAACGCCTGACATTTATGGATTTGGAGTGTCATTTAAGATCTTTCCTTTTACAATAGTTTTGACGTTTATTTGTTTGATTTATTGTGTATTTAGTAATGGACCGAATTTGTTCATTTATTCAATGTGTTCATTCGATCAATTTTATTTAACAATACTTTCGTTCTTGTTCATTCGATTATTCGTATTTCACGATTCCAAGTCATGTTTGATTATTAGTCCGAATTCAATTTTCAATTGTTCGATTCAATTATTACGTGGGGTTTGCATAACGCCTCTTCTTGTCGATTTGTTTTCGTTTATTCATTTATTCATTTAATTATTTCGATTGTCGATGGCATTCGTTGAATATTTTTGATTTGGTTGTAATTTTCGTTGATTTCATTTGTTCTCAATGCATATGATTTTTCAGTAATTTGTTTTTTCAATGTGAATAGGAGCACGACTGACGGTTGTACGCTTGTTGGTTGTACTGAGGAGTGTGACTGAATATATGTATATTTTTTCAACAATATTTATTACATTAGACTTGAACGAACTTATTTCTTCCCATAACGTAAGTTAACCTCTCGCCGCGGTAGTCTTTCGACTTTTACGAAATTAAAGAAGAAAAGGAACAGATTCATCAATGTATAATCATATAATAGGTATTCATTGTTTCATTTTTTCATTATAGTTTCTCTTTGGTTCATCTTCTTCATTTGACTTGATTGGTATTACTCATTCCTATAAGATAGACATAATTCATTTCTTCTCGTAACGTAGTTAACCTTCCGCCGCGGTGGTATTGAAACCTTGTATGACTACTAGTAGAATTTAGTATTTCAGTCCTATGGTAGTTTCGATTTATTCATTGAAATTGATTTGTTTCCTCTTATTATTCATCATTGGGAGTCCCTTTATCAGTCGTTGATTTATCGTCTGTTCGTTGCATTTATGCCATTTGATTTAATTTTTCGAAGAGATTTTATTCATGCATTTATTTGTTTATATAAATGCATTTATTTATTGATTGTTATGCCATTCGCGTTAGATCATTGAATATAATTTATTATAACTCATGCATCGAATATTTCGTTTCGAAGAGTTCATTGGAATGACGTGTATTCAGAGTAATCAGTTGGATTACTCATAAGGCGTTTGTTTGGGAGTATACGTGTGTATGAGGAGGAAAAGAAGATAAGAACGTTATGCTGACCGCTCAGCCACAGTAGGCATAGTCGCATATGCTACACGTGCCAGGGCTACGTGTAAGAGAGAGAAGGTAAATATCGAACGAAGCTGTATACGAAGAAGTACATGGAACTCGCTTCGATTCATATATCGAATGCGTGGAGATTGTGAATACGTAGAAGCCACTGTATATAGACTATGAATACAGATTCGTTCGATTGCAATGGTTTTTTTTTTGAAAGAAAGAATTCATGCGCAGGAGAATTGAGTTCATGAAAAATTGAAGAAGCTAAATTTTGAAACAATTTTCAGAGTAACATCCTTTTGTGTCCTACTGACTGCGAATGTAACTGAATGGGACACTTTGCAGAGATTGTAAAAATTTCATCTCTTGTCAATATCGTAAGAGAAACGGACATGAAGCCATGGACTGTCCGACATCTCTATGAGAACTCCAAGAAACTCAACTGTGTGTCAATTCTGTAAGAGAATGGGACATTCTGCCGAAACATGTTACAAAATTGAAATCTCAAATGGCAAATCGAAAATATTGTACCTTTTGTAAAGAAAATTCATACTATTGAAGAATGTAACGTCTGGAAGGCCTCTCAAAACTTAAGGAGCTCGGGAAACTCCCAGAGCCTCCCTCAGAGGAGGCTGGAACTCAAAATCAAAATCCACCACGCAATCAGAATATAACACGTCCGAATCAAAGTGTACATTATGCAATGATTCATGCGGACGACATCACCGAGCAGCAAACGTCAATTTAACTTTGGAACAACACTCTCCTGCGATCAAAGTGAAAGTAGGGTCACGAATAGTCACTTTCCTATTGGACTCAGGGCAGGAGTATGTTTAATAAAAGAAAATATTATAAAAGATCTAACCCTATAAACACTGAAGAAATTCTCTATCTATCTGGAATTTCGCCAGATACGGTCCCTACCATTGGAAAATTCGATATGAGTTAATAGGTCACGCAACTACCTTTCACGTGGTACCCGATGACTTCCCGATCGAACACGATGGAATAATAGGAGTAACATTCTTATCAGAACAGAAAGCAAAAATTAATTGGGAGAAGAATAGATTGGAATTAAAGGAATTAACCATCCCATTCCTCCAAGAGACAAAAATATATACCATTCTTCCACGCACTCGACAAATCGTTAAAATTCAGTTAAAAGATACTGAATTAAATGAAGGATACGTATCTCGTGTGAATATAGCTGGCGGCATATACATGGGAAACGCTGTAGTTAAAAATGATAAAGGATACACTCACATGCCAATCGTCAGTCCTACTGACTGCGCCAAAATTTTTATAACAACCGCTTGTTACGTCAAAAGTCCGTGAACTTCTCAATAACGCACGATTATTTTAAGGAATTGCCAAATCAAGTTTGGACAACCTCTGATCACCCCGCTTTAGATAGGATTGACCTATACAAGGACCAGGGTAGGATGTTTCTCAATGAAAATCGTTTCATATATGTTGAAATTAATATCTGTTTATTCCAGAAAAGAAAAAAGAATGAAAAGTTTGTTCATTTATAATATTTAGGGTGCTAGGAAATATAATCATATGATATTTTATAAAACATTTAATTAAATCATTTAACTAGTATTCATGTAATGAGAAGAAAATATTCTAGGACATCGAGAATTGTTTGTGATTTTTGATCGACCAATATATTTCTTGGGGGTTACTCAATGAAAATTAACGATCTAGGGAAAAGAATATCTCATTTCACAAAGAAAACCGTGGTTTTCTTCTGGAAACGCAATCAGCTTGTACTCCGAGGGTTACTCGGTAGTTATAAGTGATTATTCTTCCTATCGTGTTCATGACCTTATATTAGATTCAAACTCTTCAATTCCTGCTCTTTCAGGTGTTAAAACATATTTATATACCCTTTAAACACGGGAGTAAAAGAGAAAGATTGAAGAATAGGAAGTATCGTAGAGAAAGAGAGATATATACGAATAGAAAGAGAGAGATATATGAATAGAAAGAGAGAGATATACGAATAGAAAGAGAGGTATATATGAAACGATTTTCATTGAGAAACATCCTACCCTGGTCCTGGTATAGGTCAATCCTATCTAAAGCGGGGTGATCAGAGGGGTTGTCAAACTTGATTTGGCAATTCCTTAAAATAATCGTGCGTTATTGAGAAGTTCACGGACTTTTGACGTAACAACAGGATATGTATTATACGTCAGAAACCTCACTCGACATGTCAAATTCCCAACCCTGCCAGGGGGCATAAACTCAAATGAAAAATGTTCAGACCAGGGTTTGGTTTATTACGTGATTTTTCAGTTTCTTACCGTAATATACTTAGTATAAAAAACGTAACACTTGTAAGATACTTGAACCCTCCTTCCCCCTAAGGCAAGGGGGTTGGTTTTGTGGGTAAGATACGTGGTCGTAAACTATGTAAAATACTTCGAAGTATATTACGTGCCAATCTGAGTTCAGACGGATTTCAGCGCCGCCAGACGGTACCTCCATTGAAGTAAATTTACATGGACAGGCCAACACAAATGATTGACAAATCATAAAAATTGTTGAAGTAGTGTTAGTGTATCTATGGAAATTACTTCAATGGAGGGACCATACGGCGGCGGTGAAATCCGTCTGAAAATTCTTCATCTGAGTTTATGCCCCCTGGTTCATGCCCCCTGAATCAGAGTTGGGTAGGTACAATACTAGACGTATAATACGCAATGATACGTAGTGTATTTTACGTATTATACCTTGTACCAAACCCCTTCTTCAGGGTCTTCTCATGTAATATACGTTATTTACGTATTATATATACATTACGTATCATTCACTGTTAGAAAAGTTCTTAAATTTAAAATGAAAATTCTTATGAAATTCTATAAGTACATCTTAAAATTAATAATATTCTGTGATTCACAACATGTTTATGAATTTTCACATTAAATGCATGAAAATTAATAACCGGTTATGAAAATTCAAAATATATTATTAAATTCCATGCAAACTTCCTAATTCTAATAATCTATAATGAAAAATAATAATAATACATGTTAAAATGTTAAAGATGGCTTCTATGCGCATAATTCACTGCGCACTTTGCTTTTAGGAACATATAATAGTATTTACGTATACATGTGATAAAATCCATAACCTCTTGATTATCACTAATGGTAAATAACTCATGGGTATGTATACCATGATTAATGACACAGCACCACAGTTCCAGAAGAATTCATAAAGAATTCTTATTGAACTGATTGTATTCTTTATGAATTCTTCAAGAATCCTCTTCTGGAACTGTAGTGCTGTGAGGTATATGTCCTATTTCCAATTAGCTTTAGTTACATGTGAACGAATTCCCGAAAAAAAGTTTTTATACACATATAGTTGATAACAAGATAACTTTGAAATATGGTCAAGTCTTGTTCTTTTCTCTTTCATATTTTATCAATGCAACTCTATTTACGGAATCAAAATTGAATACTTTTATGAATGTATGTATATGTGTGTGTGTGTACAGAGCATATGTGATATCTAAAACTACATCGTATTTTAGAGTCGATTTCTTCAATCGTGATGTAGTCAAACTGGTTGAGGCGTGAGTGTGGAGTCGTAGGTTAGGTTTGGTAGGAAAGCAGGTTCGATCCCCGTTAGGCCCCCAAAATCCTTTGCAGGCCCAATTGACTTTTAAGCTACATTCCACGATTACGTACTCACTTCGGAAGAGTTTCGAGGATTCCAAAATATGAAGGAAATTCCCAATGATTTTCTGTTGCCCAGGAACTTCAAGATTTTTTTCTGTCAATTCCATATTCATAATTATAAATTTTGATATGTAATACATTATTGGATTTCATAGAAATTACCGATGTATATAAATTTATAATAATTGTTATTAGAATTTAATACTCAGTTTTTAATATACAATACGATTATATTGAATTTAATAATAATATTATGTAAAAACTTCATAATAAATTATTATTAAATTTAAGGACAGATTTTTCTAACAGTGTTCCTGATAACAAAATCCGAAAAGAAACTATAGGAAACGATGGATTTTGCAAAAATATTGTATCGTTTTTTATCATGCCTATCGTAGTTGATTTTGGGACCGGGATTAGGAATGCTATCGGTTTTAATGCGAATCTATCTTATGCACTTGGTATTTAATCGTTAGAAAACGATAATAGGGTGTTTTTCGTTTCATATCGTATTTTGCGATCATACCCGTGACTTATATGTATGCGACATTAACTGATAATGGAAATTTATAAGTATCTTATGTGATGTTTACAAAGCCGTTTTCTACTGGCATGTAATGTAAAACTTACGATAGACATTCAATCGTTATCGATCACAAACTTAAGCAGTCGTGTTGGAGGTGGAAATGAACGATGGTGAAGTCTATCGTAGTTTATGTGATATTTTACATACTCTATTTTCTATCACCAAGTAATGTGGAAGGCTTACGATGGACGTTTAATCGTTGCCAATCACAAATTTATGCAATCGTGATGCATGTGGAATGAACGATAGACAGTCTATCGTAGTTCTGCGTGATATTTCACATATCTGTTTGCTTTTGGCTATCACAAGTAATGTGAAACTTACGATAGGCATTCAATCGTTGTCAATCACAAATTTATGCAATCGTGATGCATGTGGAATGAATGATAAATAGTCTATCGTAAGTCTGCGTGATATTTCACATACCTGTTTTCTATCACGAGTAATGTGAAACTTATGATGGACGTTTAATCATTGCCAATCACAAATTTATGCAATCGTGATGCACGTGGAATGAACGATAGACAGTTCATCTTGAGTTTATGTGGATATTTCACATACCTGTTTTCTATCACAAATCATGTGAATTACTATGAACTATTGGCACAAATATACTTATAAAGGGACAGATTATCAAAAATTACTTAGAAATAACTTCATTAGACTATGCATGTAGTTAAAATAATAGTGAGTATATGAACGAATTATTAGGTCCATTTGCAAGAATCAAGTCAATTGAATATTTATATTGCATGTGGTATATTAGTGAACGAAATTCCCTATGCTTGTAATTTGAGAGATGATCTTTCTAACAGTAAGAATCTTAAACTCATTGATAACTACATGTATCATTCAATGAAGTTATATACAAATATTTTTGGAATCAAATCACAATCAAGTATCCATCACTGCAATTGTCAGAAAGAATGTACTATCACTACCACTTTTGTGAAACCTCTGATGATTTTCAGGTGATCAAGTGGAATGAAGTGATGTCATTCCAGCCGATCCACGATCTGTATAAAGTGAAATGACCCAGCCACTTGGTTGAAATAAATTCTTTGCGAATAAAGTAGGTATCCACAGCATGAGTCGATAAAGAAATTGACTTATATATTAGAGCGCAGTGAGTTTTTCTTCTCTGACTACCATGAACCATTGGCGATAGATACTTATACGGGAAAAAAGATATCTTGAAAATACCATAATTATGGATTTTGGCGTTGGTCTAACCCGAGTCAAAATATTTACGTAAAAGATACCTCTAAAAGTACCATAATGGCTGGGACTTTTTATGAGGAAAATATATCTTCTTTATAAAAGTCCAAGAATTATAGGACTCTTAGAAGTTCGTTCGTAAATATTTAAATCAGGTTAGACCAACGCCAAAAATCCATAAATTATGGTATTTTTTCGATCATCTATTTCTCAGTAATTATGAAGATGACATTGATTATCAAAAATTACTTGAAAATAACTTCGATTGAACTATACATGTATTTTATAAATAATTAGATATGAACAAATTATTCAGTCAATTTGTAGAATGAAAATCAATTATGAATATTTCTCATGTGCGTATAATTTATAGTAATGAAAGGGAATTCCTGTGCTTATGAATTTGACAGATGATTTTTATTCTCTTTGAAAACCCCTTAGACTCCATTTATAACCACATATGTATTTGTTCAATAAAGTGATGTGAAATACTCTTGAAACAAATCACAGTTAAGTATATCCATCATGCCAGTAGTTCATTTCTGATCTGAGTAAGAAAACTCCTGCGCTTCCGAAATATGTGTAAGATGATATCTTCAACGATTCAAGTCATACTTATTCGTAGACAATTTATTCCCAACAAACTTACATTTCATTTATATGTGCACATTGTTTGAATGAAGTCATTTCCCGTCATATCAAAAAAAACCCTCCACTTCTTCCAAGTGATTAGGGTAACCAATCAAACTCACATGTATAAGTAGTGAGCAAAATGATAATGAATGCTGTATTACACGAACTTCTCTGAAGCATTACAAAACCGTGACTGCTCTTTCACTGAAGTTATAATCTAAATGAAATAGATCTATCCCACACAGCACATCCACCCGATGTCACGTCGCATCTCCGTAGAGCGAGGTGGAAGGAAGAGACGTGGATACAAGGTGGAAGAACGGAGAAGCGACGTGGAGGCGACGGAGAAATGTCGTGCTGTACGGGATGTGACTCTTACATACCATAAACATGATTTCGCAACAGTTTCCTTCATGGTTTGATTTTTTGATGAAAAACAGAGACACTTGAAGAATCATGATGATACGATCATAACACTTGATATTTTTCTAGTTCACTTCTTACACATAACATAATGTGAATAATTTTTCAGTGGAAAGCGCAAAATAATCAATTCAAACCAAAATATAATCTTATCACAAAAATCACATTAATTTATCACTGTTATGAAGAATTTGATGTTTTATTAGATACAAAACAAAAACAAATTCCAAAAGTAGGGTTATGTCTTTATGTTATGTTTACTGAAATCACTTTTCTAAGCACTGTCAATTTTACCACTTATATTTTACGGGAATAAACTGAAATATAAAATTTTCAGAACTGAATGTGGTGCTTCCATGTGCATTCAGTGAAAGTTCAGAATGGAATGCAGGGAGTGGGGAACTCAGAAGTATATTCATAATGCCTTCTTCACCAACTGACAAGTATACACTTGTGTTGGTGATTATAGGTGATACCCCACTCTCTGCATTCCATTCGAACTTCACTAATCCACACTTGGGAGCGCCACATTCAGTTCTGAAAATTTCATATTTCAGTTTATACCCCTGAATTATTTGGAGGAATTCCACGATAGATAACTGTAGGTATCCTTCCGTGCGTTCCCATACATCACGATAAACTCGTATGAGCAAAAATCATATCAAATGTATGGAACACCTGATTGAACCATATAGAACTGAAGAAGGTGAGAACAATTCTTAAAGTGCATAACCGAAAAGAAACGATAAAACTCATAAAAATCCGATAAAACCTATCTGCGTTGTATCGGTTTATCACTATAGAACTCATTGGGATGAAATTTCTTTATCGGCTCAATCTGATGTCATGATACACCTGATACAGAACAAGAGAAACAGAGGCTAAAATACTGTCGAATTCTATCGTTTTCTATGCGAAATTTGTAGCAGGGAAATTTTGTTTCACTAATATGTAATAAATTTTGTATCTTTCTGTATATTCTGGCATTTTCCAAGTATAGATTCTTTTTGGATGATTTTTGATTAATATATGTTTTGATAATAACCATTTTATGGCTTTCTACAGAATTCTGATTAAACGTTGTCCTCTTTCATTTCTTTTTCCTAACGCAAAATCTCCATTATGTCACCCTCTTTTCTCGCCCTACTACTGCATTCCAGTCGCCTATGATCATTAAATTTTTCTCTCCCTTTATATATTCTATCACTTCTCATATTTCATCGTACATTTTTTCGATTAGTCTGTAATCTGTATAATTGTATACATTTTTGGATATTTTTTTTCACGTGGAAATCAATTGATTTTTTCACTCTTCTTGGTCATCTTTCATTAACAACAATCAGAAAGGAGTAGATTGCGTATTGGCAGTTTATATCGTTTACAAGATAATACAGTAGAGTACCCAGCTAACCATGGATTGGTTCCAATCATTAGTCAATTTGATTGATTCCAATGACATTTGCTAAAAATTGATCAATTATTTGGGGATTATGCAGGATTTTCATGCGCATGTCCATTCATTGGATAACGAATTGATCGAAAACTGATCATTTTTGAAGGGCCAATTGTTGGTCGCTAATGCGGACATAGAACAGGACAATGATTGATCAATCTCGTGGTCCATAGAATTAACCAAAAATTCATCATTCAACATACGTCGATAATCGAAAATCTGAAAATGTAGAACATCACTTATTTTCTATCGGTAATATGGAATTTCGCATCGGTCATGTCATATAAATAGGATAGAATTATTTATTATGTATTGTTTATTACAGAAAATTGTTGTGAGTTATCGATTTATTCTCAGTGAAAATGAGAGCGTAAGAAGGGCATGAAGCGACGCGGAAAAGTAAAACGGAACAGTGTCCAAGCGCAAAATAAGCGGAAATTGAAACATTTTACGCTTCATTTGTTTCAATCTCCGCTTCCGGTGAGCGGAAATTTTCACCAGGCATAATCTCCGTCGTATCAGTGATCGCAACTTGTCAAATTTTATATTACTATCTGCTTCAGCGCGCTCCCGCGCGCGCGTGATCGGTTTTCCGCGAAAGTTTATCATATCTAGTAGAATGACGAAAAGTTCATAAAGTTATTTAAAGTTATTTTGTTGAGATTGACATGGAAGAAGTGGTAGAAACGCATTTCTGACCGAGGTCTGAATCCTTCCTCTCGACAATAATGATGTTGCAGAATTTTTGAATGATAAATGCTTTATTTTTTTGTTACAGTACGATTGAATAATGATGGGTTCAGGGGCCCCAAGCATCCAGAAATAGGGGAGAGAAGGAAGTCCAATTTTGCATAAACTGTTTGCAGGAAGGACGGTTATGAGTAGAAATTTCAGGTTAATACTAATAAACTACATGCCTGAGATTGTGCGTTGTCGGACACTTTGCATTTCCCAATCATTCCTGCAGGCCCACAAATGAAATTATAAGATTTTAACCTTTGAACGTCAAGGAATTCCTCTGTAGTTACGGGGAATAGAAAGTTGTCGGCAATGCGCAATTTTGACATGTATTTTATAGGATGCACTTCAAATCTGTATTCAAGTGACGTTTTTTCTGAAACAAGTTCACATAGAATTCGACTTTATCCTCTCTCTCTCTCATTTCTTAATGCTCAAGTTTTCTTAGATCATTGCAATGGATTAACTTCAAAAACATGAACTCAATATAATATGAAAATGAACTCAATGTTCGTGAAATTTCCACACTGTTTTTGGAAATAACATAGATAGTCTTAAGTTACAAATCTACAGATTACTCACAGATTATTATTCATGCATTCTCATAAATAGCATAAATCACCATCCCTGTCTCTGCATAACAACTTGTCGCTGAAAATCTTGAAACATTCATAAAACGTGTTGGCCAGGTTCGAAGAATACATTGCGTTCCTTGGGAATCATATTATATGGTATTATATTATATTATATTATATTATATATATATTGGGGAATTTTTTATTCTAATTCAAGTGATAATTGTGCATGCTCGAGTGTACAACACGAATCTTATGAGAATAAATTTTTATAACATATTATGAAATTTGAAAGTACTCTTTTGACATATAACCATTCACATCCCTTCCATTAGATTTACTACACAGCACGTAATATCCCTCCAATATTGTCGAAATATATATCAATTCCATTCCAATAATACAAATCACAATACACTATTGAAACAATATACCAAGATGACGACAGAACATTACAAACTAAGAAAAATATTCTAATTTCACAGATCACAAGTTGACATTTGACTAAGTATATTTTAAAATCATAGGAATATTACATATTGGAAAATTCTCCCTGATATCTTTTGTCGGTTCACAACAACAATTCTTATTTCCAAGTTATAATACACTGAGAGAAAAATTAGCTTAATCCTAAGAACATATTTTCTTGGTCTGAGAATATGAATTTTTTTCTTATCTGAATGAAATACGTACTTGGGGTGAGAAAATTTTTTCCACACCACGTGGTATAGCTCCAAACTAAGGGAAGGTTTCCTTCGTATGGGTAAAGTTTTCTTGATTCGACAAAATATCGGGTTGGACTCGGTCAATCCAATATTTTCTTGGTTTGAGATTTTTTTTCTCTCAGTGTAATGATACTGAGAATAGGTTTTAACGACAATATACGAAAATCATATTCAATGGATGGATAAAGGAATTTCCAAGGATGAACAAATTGATTATTCAATTGAATTAGAATCAATGAATTTCTTGAACACTGAGATCATTGAGACTCGATTGTAATGTAAAAAAAAAACACCAAAAATACAACCAACAAATCCTGACAATCGGTCAAATTCACGAGCGCTAAATTCCTGGATCTCCTTAAAAAAGAGTTAGTGCAGAAATTTATATCATTGTAATTGGAAACACATCAGTGTTCACGAAATGCATTGATTCCAATTCAATTGAATAATCAATTTGTTTATCCTTGGAAATTCCTTTATCTATCCATTGAATATGATTTTCGTATATTGTCGTTAAAACCTATTCTCAGTATCATTATTATAACTTGGGGGATGAGAATTGTTGTTGTGAACCGACAAAAGATATCAGGAAGAATTTTCCAATATGTAATATTCTTATGATTCTAAAACATACTCAGTCAAATGTCAACTCGTGATCTGTGAAAATAGAATATTTTTCTTAGTTCGTAATGTTCTGTCGTCACCTTAGTATATTGTTTCAATAGTGTATTGTGATTTGTATTATTGAAATGGAATTGATATATATTTCGACAATATTGGAGGGATATTACGTGCTGTGTAGTGAATCGAATGGAAGGGATGTGAATGGTTATATGTCAAAAGAGTAGTTTCAAATTTCATGATATGTTATAAAAATTTATTCTCATAAGATTCGTGTTGTACACTCAAGCATACACAATTATCACTTGAATTTAAATAAAAAATTTCTCAATATATATATAATACCATATAATATAATATAATATAATTCCCGAAGGAACGCAATGTATTCTCCGAACCTGGCCAACACGTTTCATAAATGTTTCAAGGATTTTCATCGACAAGTTGTTATGCAGAGACAGGGACGGTAATTTATGCTATTTATGAGAATACATGAATAATAACGTGTGAGTAATCTGTAACAAAAATCATTTTTTGCATTCATTTGTGCAGAGAAATTCATGTGTATCATGGAATCAATTCCAAAAATCCACAATCAATCAGTAATAAATGAATTGAAAATTATTATGTGCAAATAGAATTTGATTCTCAATTTCTCTGAGAGAAGCGATAAACGCATCTCCAGTAACAGTCAGCTATCCATTCCTCCTCATCATGGAGTTTGATACATGATTCATGAATAAAGAAGTAATGCTGAAACAGAAAGAACAAGAAAAATTCACAAAAACAACCCTTTATAAACATAATTTTTTATCTCCAAAGTATTTCTCTGGTGACCCAAACATATTTTGAAGGAATTCATGATCGAACTCGTGACAGAGCAACATATAATTGTCCATGACTAAAGACGTCTTTCCGAAGATCCACTCCAATTCTTTCTGAAAGTCTGTCCTTGCGATTAATTGATAGTCATGGCGAACACTAACTTGATAGGGAACTGCTGTCTTGCAAAAGTGAAAGGATAATCATTTCCAGAATAAAGCGTGATTCGGTTCAAAAAAACCACTTCTCCAGTTTTATCACCAGTTAAAATTCTACAACGTAATAAATTGTTTGTGAGTTCCAATACTAACAACCTAGTCCCATTGCAAGGACCTTCATGAATACTGAGATTTCTTATAAGCATTACCACACTATACTCTCTTGAACGTATTTCATGAGGAGGCAGTGACAGGGGAGATAAAGAATTCAAATATTCTGAAGAATAGTTTCTCCAATCCTCTATTATCATAGTTTGAGACATTGTCCACACTCAGATATATACGCTCTGTATTCACATCCAATAAGTCCACAACCTTTTATTAATTTCTTCCACGTCGATATTTCTAGCAGATAATATTGCACGTTTACTCAGTTGACATATCGTTTTGATTAATCAAGCCAACATAAACATCTTCAACAATATCTGCATCAGTAAGAGCTACACAATGTTCAGGAATAATAATATTATCTTGTTGATTTGAATTCCATTTCCCACCTTCAGAAGAAACTTAGCAAATTCTAGTTCTTCCGGCAGAGCACGCATATTTCCCATTAAAACATATTGTTTGAACAGAGGCCATGAAGGGCTGAACTTGATTGAAGATTAACCGTTTCAGTGCGAGTTCCATGTACTTTTATAGGGAGTAATTGCCTGAAATCGCCTCCTAAAATAAAAATTTTACCTCCAGAAGGTAAGTCATTTTTCATTACATCACGCATTGTTTGGTCGATGATGTCTAATGAATACCGAGGAGCCATTGGTGCTTCGTCCCAAATAGATACATGAACTTTCCTCAGGTATTCTCCTTCTAGATTGTACCTTAATATTTGAAGAAGAATCTGCGAAAATAGGGACTGGTAAACTGAATGTTTTATGTACTGTTCTACCATTAGGAAAAAATGTTGCAGCAATTCCAGTGAATGCCATACAACATACGTTTTTCCTCTAACCTGTAACAAACGAGACAAAGTAGTGTACACAAATGTTTTTCCAGATCCTCCTGGTCCATCGATATGAAAACAATTAATTCTGTGATCATCTGTAAATGTAAGATCAACTGATTCCAAAATAGCGTCGACAATTTCTCTTTGTTGGCTATTCAACTGGTTGTATTGCCGGGTTCCATCATGGATATGTTCCGTCGGACAGATATCCTCATTCTGAACGTCAAATGGCATTTGTTCCATTGTTGGGAAACGGGACAAATCCCAACCTTCAGCATTCATAATCCTCCTGATATAATCCTCTGAAAGAGATACTTTGAAATTATTCCATAACCGTTCTGGGTGCAGGGGTTGACAATGTATGGAAATCCTAACAAATAATCTTCGAAGTTGTTGTGGCATCATCCAAAGCACACCTTGTTGCATTGTTCTAATCCATTCCTCGTCATTTGCAATCAGACCTAAAATTAAGCACGTAGCAGTGAATGTTGGGTAGATTTTTCTATCAACAGTTCTTAAATCTTCAAAACTGTTTGCTCCTCTAACCGTTAATAACAATAAACGTAAATGAAATAATCCTACCTGCGACGGACTAACGGAATACATGCGTCCAATCACATTGAAATAACTTTTACGACGTTCCCAACGCCATACATTGTGTCCATCTCCTTGACTTTTGAATACGTAATGACATGGAATCTCTGAATACAGGTACTTCTTCCCCTCCTCATCACGAACATTTAGTGAGAAGTAGTCAATCAACATAGTAACTTTCTCAAGAGCATTTCTCAATTCATTTGCATCATCATTATTAGAAATGACCACAGTTTGTTGATTCGGTAAATGAACAGGCAATCCCATGATAGAATGACTCTCTTCTTGGAGAGGTTTACTAAAAATTCGCCATACAGCCTCAACAGGACCCACATAACGACTTTCTATAAAATTCTGCATTTCATTGTAATTAATAGAAGGATTATCACCAGGACACTCGCGAACTACAACAGAAGCTGCATCATGGACTTTATGAATGTATTTGTACAAATACTTCACAGCTTTAATACTTGATACAACTTCTACATTGATGTGACAGTTGAAGAGTCCTAATAACTTTGGAGAATAGGCACTACATGGCGATTATCAACTACGTAGTTGCCAGGACGTTGAAAGGTCTTTCCTGTATTCCGTCTCCGATAAAATGGATATCCGTCTGCATCCATTGCAGTTTCTTCCCTGAATGCCTTTGGGAATGTTTAGAACATTCACCATCTACCAGGCACCATTGTCCACACGGCCCATGTATCATATGTTTTCATTACAATATTGTGCAACGTGGCATTTGACTTATCATCTAGGATTTCTGCTGATACATGCTGATCAACAATACAAGGTAGTAATTTTACTGTTTTGTTTTAATGTGACTAATAAATGTACATGTGGCAAACCCTGTTTTTGAAATTCAACGACGTAAACGTACGCTTGGACATCCCCAAAATATTTCTGTCGGACAATGACATCCGAAAGGTAATCTTTTTTCAAATTAAATACACGAGCACAAATATCGGGCCTATCAGATGCTTGTTGACCAGGAAGAAGATTTTCTTGGATTTCATGCCATTGAGGATTACACGTCATAGTGATAGAAAGATCAGGTTTTCCGTATTCACGTACAATTGCCATCGCGTCCTGGTAATGTTGTATCATGTTTCGTGGAGGACCTACATACGTTGCTGGCAATATAACTACTTTTCCTAAATCGGCATTATTAACATTAGCAGCACTCTCCAAATAATCTTCCAACCCAGCATAACTATCAAGACGTAAGCTTTTTTGGTTTTGCGATAAGAAGTTCATTATATCCCTTTCTGATTTTAACATAGGAATCAACAACCCATTGCTGGAATCATCTGCGACCCATCAGAATTACATTAAAATCATCACGCACAGCTATCCGATATTTGCAATATGCAGCTCTACTCACACGTCTGTGTTTAGTCCTCGAGGGTATATCACGATGCCATCCTTGGGTACCATAAGGATAGAACAAAGGATAAATCCACGGTTCAACATTTGATCCGTGGTACAAACTGATTTCAACTCCTTCGTATTCTTATCACGTATAGTGACATACGATTCTGGAATTTCTCCATCAGCCGATGTAGAAAAAATTGCTGCGACCTCATTGATTCTCTGAATATTATAACGATTGGGATCTGAACCTGGTTTTAGAGTAAATGATAATTGCAATTCATTAGGGATATAATCTCCAGTTTCATTCACTCTTTGCTGTTGGGCTTTCAATTCTTGGCTCATGATCTCATACGAATGGGCGGAGAGATTGTACTTTCGCATTGTATAATTAATTTGTCGGAGGATCTCAAGATTCAATTCAGAATCATAATTGAATCTGTGTTCGATAGCTTCATCGGCATCAAATATGAACAGCTGTCCATAACACGGTGGTTCATTTAGAGCAGGATGTAAAGCTGTATTAATTTGGTAATATATTTGTCATTGAATTTTGAAACAATATGGAGCACGCCTGGACGACGGATGACTAACTAAATTGGCATCAAATGAAGCAAACGGGAAAGAATTATTCTACTTACGTATATGATTGAAAAATTAAACAGAATTTTCATCGTTTCCATCAAACAAAGCTTGAGTTGTGAAGGTAGATCCGGCAATGCATTGAGAATGACTTCTCCATGACTACAACAATCATTGAATGAACTCTTCATATTTGACACTTGTTCAGCCGCGAAATGTTTAGCATTGCAATATTTGCACAAAATATTCATTCGTCCAAGGTAATGTTCATCGATATGTTGTATAACACTTCCATCATCATATACATCAATATTACTCACGCCTTTTTTACGGTTCCTGTACATTTTGCCGTTCACATTTGTGAGATACGTGTCATGGTTGCGAGTATGATTTGGAGAGCTTTCTGATGCATTATGAGTGTCTTGAACTTGACTGGAATTAAAAGTACGGGGAACACGATTACGCAAATAACGACGTTGATTTTCAGCATGTCTTTCTCGCTTCAGCCTTTGGAATTCTTCTTCTTCTTCAATTGTACGCTCACGTTTTCTGCGGGGCATATTATACAATTCAAGATCAGAGCAAATATTTCAAACTATGAGAATCTGAAAGGATTGCAATAAGTACGAATATTATAATTCAAGAAATATCATCATCGTCATCGTCATCGTCATCGTCATCATCAAATTTTTCAATCTTTGAATATAATTTCCAGCCAATCACTCTGGAACCTGAAACAAATCGAATATAATCATCAATATTGATACATTTGTTTATGCGATTCACGAGAAGACTTCCTACTCATAAAGATGACTCTACTAATACGTCAGTCATATCGCTGTAACTTGCAATAGTAATATCATTCCGCACAGCACAACAAATCGAAAGTAATTGATCAAAGAAAATCAATCTATGATTGGGAAAACTCTCTCTCAATTTTTTATCTTCTTTTTTCGAACTATTCTGTTATGTGAGACACCCTCACCATCAAAATCATTCTGTAATGCTGTTGTAACGGAGTAATTACATTGAAAGCTCCAACTACATTAATAAGTTTCGGAACATCTTTCAATATCGCGTAACATTGTATAATATAAAATACCTAAGCAATGAGAAAGTTTATCAATAAATAATAGTAGATAGTCTTCATTGAATCTCTGATCACGTAAAGAGGGGGAGTGTGATTTCTTTTCACTCAAAAATATATCTCTGGAGTTCGCATGAAGTCAAGCAAATGTGTTCTAATCATTATTCCCTATAGCAATAAGGAGTTAGAATTCAGGAAAACTTTGTGTGACCTGCGTGATTGAATCAAACCATTATCCATAACCCAAAAAACGAAGATTTTATTTTCAGTTCAGAGAATATATGAACTGCTGATGATTGAAAAAGTCAGAATTTGGAAGACGTCTTGAAATCATCAACATTTGAAGGAATTTAATAGAGAATTGTTTTCATAAGATCATTCAAAAATCTTTCCTGAATATAATTTTGCAATTTTTCTATCGTCAATACTTCATATATTCTCTAGACTAAGAAGGAGATCTTTTGTTTTCGGGTTGAGGATAATCTACCGGCCTGGATGACCCACGGCGATTACGAAGGTGTTTTTTGAATTATAATTTTTCATCGCCATAAAGAATGATATCCACAGCGCATTAGCATATCCTTCCTATCTCTCCGAATTCTTTCATCATTGTCAAAAGGAATTTCCCATCCATTCTCTTCACTTTCTCTGGAAGAGAATTCTGAGATGTTACATCTCTAAGTCAGATAAATCAAACCCCTATCTAACTACTTTGATAATTAGTGTATTGATTACCTGCTATACTGCCTGTAATGTTTCAAAAAAAACGATGCGTTTGCCTGGAAAATTTTTCGCCAACGATGGAATGTTCACGACTACTCAGTTGAAACAAAGTAAATCCTAATTTACAGGCTCTGTTATAGGAAAACAAAAGAGTATGTATATATTCGTGTATTGTCTATATTACCCGTCAACAAAATCGTTGAAGTTTGAATTATTTATGGAGACAAATTCAGAGTCAGACAGGAAAATCAAACCAGAAACTGATGAGAGGGTTCAAAATTGATTTCATCGAATAAAATATACAAATTCGACGAATTATATTACAAAAATCAAAGAGGTAAACAATTTAGTATTTGTGTATTCGTTGATAACCTTTTTGTGAAGTATTTTGTATTCGACAACAATTTTCATCAACGGTTCAAACTTCAACATTATCAACATTCAAGTGCACAAAATCTCCGGAGTAACTTCCATCCTAGATATATTTATGATGAAAATGGCAAGAAGTTTCTATATGAAATTTCGATACACGAATTTTTCGAATCACTTCTCTGAATTTGCACCTTGAACTAAGCAGAGAAATTTGATTTTTTATTTCGTATTGGTTGAGACCTAAAATGAATCAATTTTGGAAGTTCCTTCGAAATGTTGAAATTAAGAAGACATAACACTATTTCCTTGGTAAAATAAAACAAAAAAAAACTTTGAACATGCACCTGAAACCTTCTCTCAACATTATATTCAAATCATTCAATTTTCTCCAATACAGTACATCTAAAATCACGAATGAAACCACCGTTTCGTTTCATGAAGTGGAAGCTGGCGGCCGCGAGCTGGCGGCCGCAGGGGTTATGTTTTGGCTGGGACTGTACCTGAACAAAACGATCGAACTATTTGGATATTTCCTACATAAATACATGCGGAAATAAAATAATGGTGATATCTAAAGACATGAATTTGTAGTATTTGAGACGAGGAATTCGAAAACATAAGATTTGTCTCGATACGAGGTCGTTTTCATAGAATTTTTTGCAGAAAAACGAGGGGTTATGTATTGGTTCAAACGAATTTCATCACCTACTGATGAGACGGCGTTCGATTCAGAGGATGAGAAGCATCAATTCTTATAGGATTTTGTCTGGGGAATCCAATGGTATAAGTTTCATTTTGTTACGCGGCCGTTTTCGTGGGTTTTTTGTCGATAAAAAGCGACATTTCTAACAATGTTGACATGATTTCGGTGAATTTTGTTATTTCGTGACAGGACGTCGTCCGACCTAGGGATGGAAATCCATCAATCCTTATGGGAAATTGTCCAAGGAATCCAACGGTGTATGATTCTTTCCGTTACGCGGCCGTTTTCATGCAGTTTTCGTCGAAAGAAAGCGAGACTTTTGTCAATTTGCCCACAATTTGTATGAATTTCGTTATTGAATGACAGGTCGACGTGCGATTATTGGAATAAAATCTATGAATTCTTATGAGGAATTGTCCATAGAATCCGACGATATACGGCTCAATCAGTTACGCCGCCGTGTTCTTGAATTTTCACGCGAAAACGCATTGGCTGGTAATTGATGGAATAATCCAGATTATGCGAATTCCTCCAGCAGCCGCGGGGTTGTCGTTCGATTGGAAGGATGAGATGCATCAATTCTTATAGCAAATTGTCCGAGGAATCCAACGGTGTATGACTAATTCCGTTACGCGGCCGTCTTTATGCAGTTTTCGCCGAAAGAAAGCGAGACTTTTGTCAATTTCCACAATTTTCATGAATTTATTTATTTAATGACATGTCGACGTGAGATTATTGTAATAAAATCTATGAATTCTTATGAGGAATTGTCCATAGAATCCGACGATATACGGCTCAATCAGTTACGCCGCCGTGTTCTTGAATTTTCACGCGGAAAAGCATTGGCTGGTAATTGATGGAATAATCCAGATTATGCGAATTCCTCCAGCGGCCGCGGGGTTGTCGTTCGATTGGAATCATGAGATGCATCAATTTATAGCAAATTGTCCAAGGAATCCAACGGTGTATGACTCTTTCCGTTACGCGGCCGTCTTCATGCAGTTTTCGTCGAAAGAAAGCGAGACTTTTGTCCATTTCCCCACAATTTTCATGAATTTCGTTATTTAATGACAGGTCGACGTCCGATTATTGGAATAAAATCTATGAATTCTTATGAGGAATTGTCCACAGGATCCGACGATATACGGCTCAATCCGTTACGCCGCCGTGTTCTTGAATTTTCACGCGAAAACGCATTGGCTGGTAATTGATGGAATAATCCAGATTATGCGAATTTCTCCAGCAGCCGCGGGGTTGTCGTTCGATTGGAAGGATGAGATGCATTAATTCTTATAGCAAATTGTCCAAGGAATACAACGGTGTATGACTCTTTCCGTTACGCGGCCGTGTTCATGCAGTTTTCGTCGAAAGAAAGCGAGACTTTTGTCAATTTGCCCACAATTTGTATGAATTTCGTTATTCAACCACAGGTCGACGTGCGATTATTGGAATAAAATCTATGAATTCTTATGAGGAATTGTCCACAGAATCCGATGATATACGGCTCAATCCGGTACGCCGCTGTGTTCTTGATTTTTCACGCGAAAACGCATTGGCTGGTATTTGATGGGATAATCAAGATTTATGCGAATTCTTTTATCGGGTGCAGGGTTTTTGTTCGATTGGAAGTTTGAGATGCATCAACTCCCATACACTGTGAAAAAAGGTTTGGATTTCAATATACAATTGGTTATGGAATTCCAAATAACAGGAATTTGAATCGTATTTAATACAGAAAAGCACTGATATTTCACGGTACTATTGCAATGTTCATAAAGGTATTTTAATTCTAATGCCCAATATTGAATTTTACATTTATTGTATTAATATTCTGATGACAACTGAAATTTCCAGATGCTTTGTAAAATCCAGTTGTATAACTTCAATTGTCTTTCGCGTTATTGAATATTGCAGTATAGTATGAAATTTCAACCACATTTTGAATTTTCAAAATTTCATTTATGAAATTCAAATCTTTTTTCTGAAAAATCATACACAATTTAATGAATTTGACACGCACTGGGGCTACTGCGCATGTCTCCTGAAGATTCACGCTTCCCTTAGGGAAATTCATTCCATTCTGACCAAAACGCGTCATTTTTCCTAAGGGTTTACAACTGTACGTACTAAATAAGACGTATTCCTTTGTGAACATTTTATGAATCGCGTGGATTTACCTGTAAGTTCTTTGTGAAGGACAAAACTCAGTGTTATTATAAAAGATTGTTTATTATAATCACGTCTTTATAATACATGCATAATACATCTGATTGAAACATATGTGTGTATTCATTGAGTATAAAAGTGATGTTAGGTTATGTGACAATTTTCAGGCGCATTGTAATTCCTGTTTCGGAAATACGTTGAGGACAATAAATATTTCAGTACGTTTCAGGTTTTATGTCGCAGCTGTAGTCAATGCACAAGAAACGTATAGGATACGAAAGCATTTCTACCAGTATGACATGAAGAAAGCTCGAATTTTCCCGATCCCAAGATTCCGACATTGGGCTCCTTAACTTGGAAAACAATCTAACAGCTTTATAATATCGATACAAATTTGTATTGAAAATATTGTAGTCAAAAAATGAATATTGTACATGAAAATTACATGGAGAGAAATGTGTATTGTAAATTACTTGATTGCTAGGACGTACAGAACAGACGTGCTTCGTGATATCATTTAGGCAAATACAGTGTAAAAAGTGCTATATCTGATGATACAATATGGAAGAATTTTTCTATTTTATATTGTCACATGAAGTGATTTTTCAGAAAATATCTGGCTAAATGATATCATGAAGCAAGTCTGTCTGGTACGTGCTTACAATATCATAATTTGAAATGTAACATTTGTTTCTGTTTAGTGTCTTGATTTTTCATGTATTCTAATATATGAAAATCAAATAAATAAATTATGAGATTTGCAACAAATATTTAAAATTTTGACACATATCCATTATCAATTTTCAAAAATATTTCATCAAGAATCCAACATTAGTTTTGAAATTTAATAACAGCATAAAATGGTTCGCAGATTTTCAAAACTTCTTTGAATTTTAATAAATTATTTCTTTGAAAATTCAAAAGAAATTGTATGTGTTAATTGCTTCACATACTTTTCTATTGAATTTCATACAGAAATTTTTTACAGTGTGATGAATGAATTTTGAAAGTTATTTCAACATCTACGATTCCAAATATTAAAACAAATTACGAAATCTAATGCGTGTATATATTTCTTGTCACAACAACAAATTTTCCAGGTGATGATCCCGCAAATATCAGGTATTGGAATGTTCAGGTAGATTTTCGATTACATAACGAGTCCATTTTGGACGATTTCGAGGTCCAAGGCGATGGCAATTGGATACCTAGAAAATTTGGGAATAATGAAAACAAAAGATACGGATTGTGATTCCATACACATCCGATAGCGAAACGTTCGTCGTGATCGATGTAATGGAAGAAACATATTTCGAATGACATTTTCACTCATACAGGAATGGAAATCACACAGTAGAGAATCCCTGTGTAGATTTACAAAAAAGGTTTTTTACATAACTTTTTTTTCGTTGGATTCCAGAAAAAGTTTGAGAACTTCGAAATTTTTGTTGTTTGACGAAAGTTTTTGATTTTCTGCAAAGTTTTTTCTGAACTCCAACGAAGAAAAAGTTATGTAAAAAACTTCCAAACTTTTTTTGTGAATGTACAAAGGAATTTTTTGCAGCGTGGGAAGAAGTAAGAGAGTGCTAGCAGCCTATGGAAGAATTCGCATATGTAATGATTATTCAATCAATCACCAGCCAATGCGTTTTCGCGTGAAAATTCGAGGACACGGCGGCGTGCCGGATTGAGCCGTATATCATCGGATTCTGTGGAGAATTCCTCATAAGAATTCATAGATTTTATTCCAACAATCGCACGTCGACCTGTCATTAAATAACGAAATTCATACAAATTGTGGGCAAATTGACAAAAGTCTCGCTTTCTTTCGATGAAAACTGCATGAACACGGCCGCGTAGCGGAATGAGTCATACACCGTTGGATTCCTTGGACAATTTGCTATAAGAATTGATGCATCTCATCCTTCCAATCGAACGACAACCCCGCGGCTGCTGGAGGAATTCGCATAATCTGGATTATTCCATCAATTACCAGCCAATGCGTTTTCGCGTGAAAATTCAAGAACACGGCGGCGTAACGGATTGAGCCGTATATCGTCGGATTCTGTGGACAATTCTCATAAGAATTCATAGATTTTATTCCAATAATCGACGTCGACATGTCATTAAATAACGAAATTCATGAAAATTGTGTTGAAATTGACAAAATTCTCGCTTTCTTTCGATGAAAAGTGCATGAACACGGCCGCGTAACGGAATGAGTCATACACCGTTGGATTCCTTGACAATTTGCTATAAGAATTGATGCATCTCATCCTTCCAATCGAACGACAACCCCGCGGCTGCTGGAGGAATTCGCATAATCTGGATTATTCCATCAATTACCAGCCAATGCGTTTTCGCGTGAAAATTCAAGAACACGGCGGCGTAACGAATTGAGCCGTATATCGTCGGATTCTGTGGACAATTCCTCATAAGAATTCATAGATTTTATTCCAATAATCGGACGTCGACCTGTCATTAAATAACGAAATTCATGAAAATTGTGGGGAAATTGACAAAAGTCTCGCTTTCTTTCGACGAAAACTGCATGAAGACGGCCGCGTAACGGAATTAGTCATACACCGTTGGATTCTCGGACAATTTGCTATAAGAATTGATGCATCTCATCCTTCCAATCGAACGACAACCCCGCGGCTGCTGGAGGAATTCGCATAATCTGGATTATTCCATCAATTACCAGCCAATGCGTTTCCGCGTGAAAATTCAAGAACACGGTGGCGTAACGGATTGAGCCGTATATCGTCGGATTCTATGGACAATTCCTCATAAGAATTCATAGATTTTATTCCAATAATCGCACGTCGACCTGTCATTAAATAACGAAATTCATACAAATTGTGGGCAAATTGACAAAAGTGTCGCTTTCTTTCGACGAAAACTGCATGAAAACGGCCGCGTAACGGAAAGAATCATACACCGTTGGATTCCTTTGACAATTTCCCATAAGAATTGATGGATTTCCATCCCTAGGTCGGACGACGTCCTGTCACGAAATAACAAAATTCACTGAAATCATGTCAACATTGTTAGAAATGTCGCTTTTATCGACAAAAACCCACGAAAACGGCCGCGTAACAAAATGAAACTTATACCATTGGATTCCCAGACAAAATCCTATAAGAATTGATGCTTCTCATCCTCTGAATCGAACGCCGTCTCATCAGTAGGTGATGAAATTCGTTTGAACCAATACATAACCCTCGTTTTTCTGCAAAAAATTCTATGAAAACGACCTCGTATCGAGACAAATCTTATGTTTTCGAATTCCTCGTCTCAAATACTACAAATTCATGTCTTTAGATATCACCATTATTTTATTTCCGCATGTATTTATGTAGGACATATCCAAATAGTTCGATCGTTTTGTTCAGGTACAGTCCCAGCCAAAAACATAACCCCTGCGGCCGCCAGCTCGCGGCCGCCAGCTTCCACTTCATTTCGTTTCAATTCCGTAGGGTTGGTAATTGGGTGACTCATAGCACTCTTTTCTACAATATATATTCCCAAAAATCAGGGCACTTGTGCAATTCTTTGAAAACATGTTACATACATAATTAGTAGGATAAATACAAAGTAGCAGGCCTGAATACAAACAAAAAGATAGTTCCAATTCAACACCCGTTTTCTTCTGTACAACTAAAACAATACGAGGGTGGATTGATAAGTTTCGGCCTGACCAAGAAAAAACAACGTTTTTAAAAATTTTTTTTATTTCTCAACATAATCTCCTCCAAGGCTGATACATTTCTCATAGCGGTGTTCTAGTCTAGTAATGCCATCTCTATAGACTGATTCGTCAAGCTCTCAGAATACCCATTTACAGCTTCTGATTACTTCTTCATTGTCCGCAAATCTCTTACCGCCAAGCCATTTTTTGAGGTTAGGAAACAGATAATAGTCACTGGGGCTAGGGTCTGAGAGTAGGAGGGTGCGGCATTAATTCAAACTTCAGATCGTTGATTTTAGCCATCGCAACGATTGACGTGCGCTGGTGCGTTATCGTGATGAAACAAGATTTTTTCTTCGCCAGATGAGGTCGTTTAATTTTCACTTCGTGGCTCAAACGTTGCAATAAGTCTGCGTAGTATTGACCAGTGATAGTTTTACCCTTTTCAAGGTAATCAATGTATATAATACCTCTTGCATCCCAAAAACAGTAGCCATAACCTTGTTCGCCGAAAAATTGTTTTTGCCTTCTTTGGAGTTGGTTCTCTGGTCCAATCCACTGTTTAGACTGTTCTTTGGTTTCAGGAGTGTAGTGGTGGACCCAAGTTTCGTCAACGGTTACGAATCGACGCGAAAATTCGCTTGGATTACGCTTATATAACGCCAAATTGGCGGTAGAAATGTTCTTTCGAATCAATTTTTGGTCGACTGTTAGCAAACGCGGCACCCATCTTGCACAGAGCTTTCCCATATACAAATGTTGGTGCAAAATATTTTGTACACGTTCATATGACATCTTACAGGTCTCAGCTATCTCACGAACTTTCAATCTGCGATCTTTCAGCACTATTTGATGGATCTTTTCGATCATATCTGGAGTTGTGACCTCAATGGGGCGTCCTGAGCGAGGCTCATCAGAGGTGCTCACACGACCCTTTTAAACTCGGAAACCCACTGCTTAACGGTTGAATATGATGGGAGGATGTCCCCAGTGTTGAGTCCATCTCTTCTTTAATTTCCTTCGGCGTTAACCCCTTCAAATAAAAGTATTTGATGACAGCACGATTTTCCAGCTTTTCCATTTTTACGAAAAACACAGAGGCGTCTTGGTCAGCGTGCTCTCAAAACTAAACTAACATGGCGATCGGACTGAAACTATAGCTACAAGCTATCTAAGGATGGTACTATAGAACGCCACCTCAAGGTAGGCCTAGTGGCGCCATCTCTTGGTCAGGCCGGAAACTTATCAATCCACCTCGTATATTCCTTCCCAAACAAACTTGGTTTGAATTAAGGAGTGTTGTTTCAGTTCAAGAGAAATCAGTGGTACCAGATAAAACGCGATGCACAACGTTGATTGGCTCATCTTTTGGAGACTACAATATGAATAGTTGGCTCTACATGGAGTACCCAATCAGCAAAGACACCGCGTTTTGCTGGCAACAGTGAAAGAAATTTAAAGCCTCAATTTCACCTAAGAGAATATTCTCTTAATTTGAAACCAGTTTATTTGAAACAAGAAGAATCTTGTTTTGAATATTTTTGTAGTTTGATACAAGATAACAGGAGTTGAAATGAATAAAACTTAGTTCTTCTATGCAGGAATACAATATATGAAGTGGTACGTAATATCCCAATGAGAGCAGTTTGTCAAAATTACATCGGACTTACATCAAAATGATGTTATTTTGAAGCTTTTGAAGCTATCATGAGCACCTACACACTCACAATAGGCTAATGTATATATGCGGAACTTTGGTGAATGTCAACGATCAGCACTGGTGCGAGGAATTCTTCTTCTTCCTTCAATCGACGTTGTCTTTGTTCAGCGTCGATTGGAAGAAGAAGAAGAATTTCTCGGAACGGACCTGTTAACAATAAGTGATTTGGGAAATCCTCATAAACTACCTTTCCCCACAAATCTATGATTGTATTATGCAAAAAATAACACATATTGTGAAATATAATGTCGAAAAATCCAACATATCTTATGACCTCACTTAATAAAGCTTCGAACCTCCCACATAGCATGCAGTTCTTTAAGATATCTAAAAGAATACTCAACTGAGAGATCTTCAAGAACGTTCTTAAAGGTTTCTTAGAGATATCTTCAAGAAGTGTTGGGAAGACATCTTGTAAAGATTTCTAAAAGATGTCTTGATTCAAGACATCTCCAAGACGACCATGCAAGATATCTTAAAGATATCTTTAGAAGCGTTTGAAAGATATCTTCTTGGAAGACTTGACACAACATATGTTTGGAAGGATACATTGTCAGTAAGTTTAGGTTATGGATACCTGTTCATATGAATTGACATGAATGACACTTGAATGTGCCTTTATTATAATCGAATCACACATGTGATAAATTCGTTCACAAATCGGAAGCTTGGAAAATCTATAAACATGCCAAGAGATTTTAAATTCTGCAAATATTACGATTTTGTAACCTTTAATGGAATTAATGAATCTTCAAGACACAAATATTTTACAAATTACTGAACTTTTTACGCTCAATTTTATATACAGCCTTCAAGTGAATTCAAAAAAATTCTCATTCATACTCATTAATGAGTTATTCTTCGATAACGTTGGGATAGAAATAATTTAGGAAGAATCTGTGGTATTCATGACCAACTTATCTGACATTTGTTTATATAATAACAGTTTTTTCAAAAGATCGCTTCTACTCTGAGAATGTACATCACTAACATGATTTCACTGTATTATATTGACAATCATAAGTATCAAAACCAAACTGTCTCTATAGCTCAGGTCACTGAAACGTAAGTACATCGTAAGATGCGTGGGTTCGATTCCTGCAACCTCAAAGATTGATATAAAGTAAAATTTCATAGGAGTGCGAGAGCGACAGATACGAATATGAGGTGAGAGGGAGGAGGAGAGGGAGGGGGGGCATGGGAAGAAAAAAAAAGAGGTTAGAATTTTTTTTCGTGAATAAATTCAAGCTTCTTCTGAGACATTTTTATGAATTTTGCAAGAAATCTTTGAGAAATCTTGAAGAACTCTTTTCGATTTCCTAATTTCTTCTTGAGATATATTAGAGAAGTCTTTGAGACATCTTTTAGAAATCTATTCATGTTGCATAAGACATCTTTTGAATACGAAAAGATATCTTTTAGAAAATTCTTCAAGACTTCTTGTATTTTTGGAAGATGTCTTTTAGAATTCTAAAAGACATCTTCGTGTCTGTTTGGGGCTATATCGTTGAAAGAAAAAAAAAGGAAAAAGAATAATTGAATAATTGAATTCACATGAGATGACTCACGTAAATACAATTGCGCACATCCCTGTCCGAAAAGTCCCATAGATCCCCATGCATTCCCATGGGTACTGTGACAATAACCGCATAGAAACCGATACGATATCATTGATTCCATTAGGATTTCGCATATCGGTTTCTATTGGTTTTTTCGCACAGGGATATCAGAGACATGCGATAATCACAGTATCGTTACTGTTATATAGTGAAAATATTTAATTTAATCAATATATATGTAATATAAAATCTTATGAAATATACTACTGATTGAAATTTGATACATTTGTTCATGTAAAAATATCAATACTATGAGTCCATGTTCCTAGTATAAATATTCTCACCTTGCGCAGGAACTAATCCACAATTCGACACGATATCATAATTTTGAAACACTATCACTTTATCATTTATATGAATATATTCACTTCACTGTAGCACAATGAATAACTGAATTCCCGCGCGCATAATTTGTCAAGACGTGTATATCACCTTCAACACCCCCTACTCTCTGTACTAACGGTCAGCGAAGAGGAACCAATAAGACTTTTGGGAGGAAAATTATCTTTGTCATACACACAGCTTTGATTGACTCTCTTTGAATACGCGCGCGTCAGAGAACGGAAACAATCGAACACCAATCAGAATGCAGATAAAACGATCACATTTCCGTAACACCGACTTTTTGTATAGGGATTCGTGGCACGGTAAAATTGTCGCGGTGAATTAAGGTTATTCATAACTTCAATTTCGGAGCATGGATGCAAATTCCTATTATTATTATTATTATAACTGAGTGAACTGATTGAACTCCATTCAAATCAAAAAGTGTGGTTTCGGGTTATAATTTCTCTTTGAATTAGCAATACGCAAATTGTGGATAATTATATGTATCATAATGTTAAATGAACGGATTCGGTTTCACAGCCCTGGTGAAAGGGAAGCGTGTAATAGAAAGTGTCGGGAACGTAGTTGGAAAGTATTTGGAGCGTGGATTTGAGCGTATACCGAGCGTCAAGTGGAACATCAAGAGTGGTTCGAGCGTATATTTGAAGTCTGTGAAGCGTATCGGAAGAAACAATAATTTATAGGACGACTGGGCTTACGCCCGGAAGCGTTATTGAGCATGTAATATTTGAATGCCGGAAAACGTGGTAGAAAGAAACAAAATGGTGGAACAGTTCCGCAATTAAAGATGTAAGTTACCAAATAATTTACTAGAGATTCTTAAGACTTGTGAGGTTAAAACGCTGAAAATAGTGGTCGAGTTTTTTGAAAATATAAATCGTATTATTTAATTGTTGAACAATGTACAAAATATCAAAGTCATAGTATTGTAATATAAGTTATAGTTCTGTATCATATAAGATTGTATAGTGCTTGGAGATACAATAAACCGGAAAAAATTATTGAAGAGTGGATAGGAAGCATGCAAGAAGTAGTAGAAAAGTAATCTGAAACATTCTTACGCTTCCATCACTCTTGATAACACGCTTCCTTCCACTAGGAGTGCTGTCATCACAATTTTGAAATGAAAAAATTGAAAACAACTGTTCAACAAATTTGAACAAAATTCTCTCACATTGAAGTCATTATATTGGTATTTTAAAGTAATTCAAAGTTTTATAGTATATATCAATCAATTATTGGTCAATTTTCGATCATTCTCAAACCAAAATAATTGTCCGATAATTGCCAAATCATGGGTCACATCATTTCACAGCTGACGGCAGCACCTATGCCCATGCTATCAGGCCAAGGATTAGTGGATTTTGTGGCCCGGGGCTGAGAGACTATTGGTGGGCCCCTCAAAGTGAAAAGGGGGGGGGGGGGTAATAAAAATTTTTTTGCATTCTTACAGGATTTTCAGCTGTCACAAAATAATACTCAAAATCTCTGTGAAAACCTCAAAATCCTATTACAAAACAAAACAGCGACAAGAAATAATGAGAAATAATAGAAAATAATGGGGGCACATTGAACTATATAACATACTGGAAAGAGCACTGGCGAAATTTCCTATAGGATGGAAGAAGAGATCTTTCGTCAGTGTGAAATGCAAGATGAAATAGCGTTGTTTCTTTTCAATACATGCATATTAAAAAGGGATGATAAGTGTAAAGGGTATCTGCTTCTTTTTCTCGCACAGTGCACTCGACTGTCTCTCTTTGACGAAAATTTTGTGAATGGTGCTCATTCCAGTATATTATACAATTCAATGTGGGGTCATGAACAAAAGCACACCCATTTCCAATTATTTCCTATCACTTGTTTGTTTTATAATAGGATTTGAAGGTTTTCTTTTTACTAGGAATTAATATGTAATTGACACGGATTCATTTGTTCAAGAGATTGTATTTATTCGATTGAACAACGAAATTAACAGAAAAATTAATAGTTCTTTTTTCTTATAAAAATTAACAGTTCTTATTTTTCTTAAATATTGAAATCATGAACATATTCCCAAAACATGAAGACTCTAGAAATGATAAACTGAGAAAAATGTTTTGGACCGATGAATTTTTCTCTGAGTCTAAGAAATGAATTCATCCAATGGTATCTGTGGAGTTATTGCCCTGGCGAAAAAATGGCGTGCACATAAAGTTCAAACAGCGTACCAATAACGTGATTCTGGCCAATATACGTTCAATGCACGCTTACTTCAAATGCACGCTTTATTTTCACCAGGGTGCATCAACTTCATCTAATATGTGATCCACAAGGAAGTGGTGGGATCATTAATGGGAATCCGAGCTACTTAGGTTGATGAAAAGTTATTGAATGGAAAATTTTGATTTTCGAATTCATGGAATATAATTTGATTCAATGAATTATGCGTTCGATGGGCAGAAACCATTCATAACACTGTGATAACCAACTGTAGTGCCAAAATGATAATTTCTCTTCTCAATAAAATATTTAATTATTTGAATAAAAAAAGTTTTAAAATAGGAAAATATCAATATAAATAATATAAATATTTCTTGCATCTGAAATGAAATGTTTTCATGAATATGGAATGAAAATTTTCTAAATAAATCAATATTTGAAACAATGAATATTCTTCCCTATCTAAGAAATTATTTCATAGAATGTACAAAGAGATTTTCTAATCCTTCAGAGAACTTATCGATATGAATAAATCTTCCTTCAAATCAATGAAATTCTTTTTGATTGGATGAATGATATTTTACAAAATTTCTAGAATAAAAAGAAATAAGCAGAAGTCAGAGCATTCGCGCAAGGGCGGAGCCGACCTTCTTAGTTCCTGTGTGATCTGTAGTTCATTTGAAACAATTGGATTATTCGATCAGATGATTAGTATGATCAAGAAGTTCGAAGAAACTGTTTTTCTCTGCGATCAAGTCATATCCGTTGATGATGTTCGATGCCGGAGCCTGAACGAAATATTTATTAGGACGGAACATTACTTACTATATTGTGAATTAACTTTATATGCGAACTGCACTGCAGGAAGATAGCTTGTGAGAAAGTATTGCCACCTTCTGAGAAGTAAACGCAATCTGTCGGAGTGAATTCAATACATTTTTATTCCAGAAACATATTTCTTCGATTCAATGAATTCATAAATTCGATCGATCTATCTATTTTATGGACTCGGTGAAACCTTTATTTGCAAAAAGCACTGGAATTTTGCAGAATGTGTGAAATTTTGACCTCATCAAACGTAGTATTGACGAGAATAATCAGGTTGGCAGTTTCTTGACTAGAATCCTTCTTCAATCATAAATGAAAATTGTTAATGAGGTAATTTTTTAGATGTTGCTGAAGTTTGAATCGTTTATTGAAACTAATTAACCATCGAATAAGATAATATTCAACTATTCAAGCCAAAAAATCTTGCAGTACATTATTTAAATGATCTTTCCAGTGGCAAAGAGTTGATTCGAAAAGATATGTAACGATGATTCATCAGATTTCATGAGTTCCAATTTTCGTTTTGTTTCTATAAACGATTCAAACTTCGGGAACACATTTATTAGCATGAATAAAATAGCTTCATCCGATTTGAATTCCCAAATCATGGGTTATAATACTTCGTTTTATTGGTTTCAAAAGTATCCAAACTATCATTGTTCGTATGAAATCTGTTCTATAAAATAGATTTTATTCAAAGAAATTGCTCTGAAGTTTGAACTGAGAAGGTATCTCATTGTGATCATGAATTTAGCTTTCTCTTGAAAAAATAGAACTCTTGGAATTAAAATTCACAACTATTCAGTATATGATTTGATGTTATTATCTGAACAAAATCACTTGTATTGAAATGAATGAGATTATAATACTTTAACTGTACCGGTTTATAAATATCAGTATTTTTGGTCCTATAACTTCATGTTCTTGAATATAATAATTATGTTATTAACCTGATCTCGCGTTGTTTTTCTGATGATGGAAGAAGTTCATCATTTGTGAGCCATGTCCATTCATTTTATGAAATATATTTTCACTTGGGGTCGATAATTATTCTGGCGAAGAAAACAATTGTCCTGTCAAATACTTGATTCTTAAGAATTTCAAATACTAAGTATAATATCAACCTCGATTCCCATACGAAACTTTACGTTATAAAATTGAAGTTATATTTCATTGATTTTCACTCTGGAATTTATCAAATGAGAGTTATAAATCGGATGAAAGATGATATTGAAAAAATGATTAGTTATTCAGTCAATGAAGTGTGTTTTTAATTTCAAAAAATAAATTTCAATGAGCTGATTTGATAGTACGAATGAAGCGACTTTTTATGGTCATGAAATTATTTTAGAGTCAAAAACACATTTATTTAATGCAATGAAATGAGAATCAATGGAATCAATTTTATTAATTCAAAGAATTTTTTTTCTCAGTGTAAGAACATCTTTCTGTGCAATAAGTAAATGTGTGAACGAAACTAAATTCGAACTAATTACAAGGGTTTGGAAAATGCAGATTGCTAAAGATTCTTGTTTTTCACATTTCTCAATCGATTGGGATGAAACTTATATGGGACCACTATGGGACCATAACTGAACAGTGTTATAAATTTCATTACAATCGGATAACAGGAACCGAAGACATTTTTCGTCGCGAAATCACAATTTTTTGTAAAATGTTTCTTTCCTCTCCCGTTTTTCTGTAAAGATCAGGTGAAACTTATATGGGACCACTCTCGATACTGCATGAAACTGTGGTGAAAATTCATGATGAGATGATGATAAGAACGAACGATATCCACATGATAGCGGTATTTACGAGATTTTCAAATTTTGTTTCGAAACTTAGTGCTTACCCTGGTTAAAAGGTCCAATAGAAACCGATAGAAACCGATTCAAAATTAATCGGAATGAATAGTGTCAATCGGAGAGGCTCAACTACCGATTCAAGATGAATAGGAATTAATTGGAACGTGGTATATATAGGATTAAATCGGGGATTTACTGATAGAAAAATATTTGTTTTATTGAAATTAATATGACTTTCAGTGATCAACCGGTTTTTATGAGAGATATCTAATTGAGAGTTTGAAAATTTCTCCATTTCATGAGGCAAATGGTTTTATTGGAAATTTCCATGACCTAAAGCTATTGGAACCGATCGTAAATGTTACGTAATGGGAAATTTAATCGGTTTTTATGAAGAACGTTCAATTCGATTAGAGTTCGTACAGATTTGATCGGTCTGTAGGTTTTAATCGGATTATTCCACTATCCGAATTCATGGGGAATAATAGGACCCTTTACGGATCTGAAAATTGAATAGGATTGAATGAGAAATATCCAATTCGAATTCAGAATTCCTTTCAGCGGATTAGATCATCGGTTTTTATCAGAATTTTCGGTGATTTCGGTCTATCGGAACCAATGGGAAAATTGTACAAAATTCAAGACTGACTGGGTTTCTATCCAGAATATCCAATTCGATTTGAGTTTGTTTATTTTATTGGTCGATAGGTTTCAATTGGATTATTCGATCATCCCGCACTGAAAAAAAGGTGGGTACAGACAAAGGTGATATAGTTGATTCAACAGTAGAATACGATTGGATATATCCAACTGAATCTGACTGTTGCCTCAACTACATGCACTGTTGACTTGACTATGATATTCAGTTACCCTAACAACAAAATATAATTGATTTTCGATGAAATTCTTTTTTCAGTGCAATTTATGGGAAATAAAAGGAATATTTACGGGATTGGATATTCAATAGCATTGAATGAGAAATGTCCAATTCAATTTTAGACTTTATTCCACCGCATTAGCCCTGGTTAAAAAATCCGATAAGATCCGATAGAAACCGATTCAGAATTAATCGGACGGCATAGGATCAATCGGAACAGTTCAATCCCCGATTCAAAATCAATAAGAGTGTATCGGAATCTCTTTTCTACAGGTTTCAATCGGGGATTCACCAATTAAAAAATCTGCATTTTATGGGAATTAATCAGACTTCACATAATCTATTGGTCTGTATAAGAGATATCTGATTGATGATTGAAATTTTCTCCATTCCATCAGGCAAACGGTTTTTATCGGAAGTTTCCACAATTTCAATCTATTGGAACCAATGGGAAAATTTGTGAAATTGAATGATGAATGGGTTTTTTATGGGAGATTTCTGACTGCATTTGAGGATGTATCGATTTCATTGATCAATGGGTTTTAATTGGATTATTCCAACATTCAAATTTATTGGAAATAATAGGCAAGTTTACAGGTTCTAAAGTCCTATAGGTATGTACCGGCAATAACCGATTCAGTTTTGAAATTTCTTTCATTGCATCAGATCATTGGTTTTTATCGGAATCCCTGGTGACCTCGATGTATTGGAACTAATGGGAAAGTTGCTGGAATAGGAAACTATAATCAGAGAATACCAAGAGAATCCAATTAGAAAATATTTCATTGGTTTAGTGTGCGGGTAGCACTTTTATCGGGTCGGGTCGGGTTCGCATTTGTATTTCTTTTCGGGTCGGGTCGGGTCGGGTCGGGTACCTGATTAAATCGGATTTTCCAAGTCGGGTACCCGAATATAATAAAATCGCTTAAATTTAATATTTTCAACTTCTATTCGAAGTTGCCATTGCTGCTGATATTTTAAGGACAAATTGTCTTGAGCGATTGTAGGAATAAGGATTTCATATTAATTCGATTCTAATATGAAGAATGCCATATTCACTACAAGTCTATTAGGTTGTTACTCCATGTAATTGATTATGCAGCGGATTAAGAAATCTCCAAATTGCTTCATGGAATGTTTATATTTATTTTCTAATTCAATTAAAAAATATAATCACATTTATATTCGATAAATAATATATTATCTATTTTCGTATTTAGTAACCACAATATAGAATCTTGAACATCAATGAAAATAAATATTCTTCTTATAAATATCATTCTTTTTCCATATTTTTGAATTTGAATGGAGGAAGCACAACTCTCCCACATGTTTTGTCAGCAATCTTGATCGAGTTGCTGTCACAATATTTCCTGCTGAGGAAAACGTTTGCTATATTTGAATTACCTGAATGTAATCGGGTACCCGAAAACTCGGGTAATTGAAAACCTGACCCGACGGGTACCCGACCCGACCTGACCCGATAAAACCCGATGACTCGGGTACCCGCACACCCCTAATTGGTATCAATCGGAATTTTTATCAGTGATGGTATATCCATTGGATCCCTTTGAAAAATATGTTTCTGGTACCACTTATAATGGTAATGAATTTTAAACTTCCGATTAAATCAAATTTAAAAATATTGTGTCCGTACTATTTGGAATTTTTATCATTGATAAAATACCTATTAGATGCCATTGAAAATATTTGACTGGTATCAATTAGAATCTTCATGATTAATAACATAACGATTGAATCCAATTGGAAAATATTGTATTGGCATCAATCGGAATTTTCATTGGTCATAAAATACCAGGTGAATGCAATTACACAATATTTCATTGATATCAATCGGAAATTTGTTATTGATAAAATATCAATTGATCCCATTGAAAATATTTGACTGGTATCAATTAAAATTTTCATGATTAATGAAATACTGATTCAATCCAATTAAAAGATATTTTATGGGTATCCATCGGAATTTTTATCAACCATAAAATACCCATTGAATCTAATGATAAAATATTTTCTTGGTATCAATTGGAATTTTTATGATTAATGAAATACCCATTGAATTCTATTGAAAAATATTTCACTGATATCAATTAGAATTTTAATGATCAATAAAATACCTATTGAATCAAATAAGAAATATTTTATTGTCATCAATTGGAATTTTTATTATTGATAAAATACCTATTGATGCCATTGAAAAATATTTGACTGACATCAATTAGAATCTTCATGATTCTAATTCATGAATCAAATTGAAGAATATTGTATTGGTATCAACCGGAATTTTTCCTATTGATAAAATAACAATTGATCCCATTGAAAATATTTGACTGGTGTCAAATAAAATTTTCATGATTAATAAAATACCGATTCAATCCAATTAAAAATATTTCATTGGTATTAATCGGAATTTTTATCAACCATAAAATACCCATTGAATCGAATTAGAAAAGATTTTCTCGGTATGATTTGGAATTTTGTGATTAATGAAATACCCATTGAATTCCATTGAAAAATATTTCACTGATATCAATTAAAATTTCAATAATCAATAAAATCTCGATTTAATCAAATGAAAAATATTTTCTTGGTATCAATAGGAATTCTTATTATTGATAAAATACCTATTGGATGCCATTGAAAATATTTAGCTGGTATCAATTAGAATCTTCATAACTAATAACATACCGATTCAATCCAATTGAAAAGTATTGTATTGGCGTCAATCGGAATTTTCATTGATCATAAAATACCAAATGAATCCAATTACACAATATTTCATTGATATCAATCGGAATTCTCATTATTGATAAAATACCTATTGATCCCATTGAAAATATTTGACTCGTATCAATTAGAATCTTCATAATTGATAAAATACCGATTGAATCCAATTAAAAAATGCTGTATTGATATCAATCGGAATTTTTCATCCATCATAAAATACCGATTAAATCCAATTGGAAAATATTTTCTTGGTCTTCATTAGGATTTTTATTATTAATGAACTCCCATGCTCTCATTAAGACCGATACAATCACTCATATGTCCAATGGACTATTACCAATTGAATCTTATTACTTATAGGACACCCATCCCTGACATAAGACAGTCATTCAGTTCACAAAGATAGGAAGCGAACCACGACATCGAGCGAGCGGGTGTTCCAGATCGATCTTCTAGGTTAAGCAACGACAACTGCGGTACAAGGTGGATGGGTGATCACCATGTTAATAACACATAAATGATCGTTTGAATTTATTTCAGCAATAATTTGTCATACATGACGATTGAATAAATGATATATGTGTTTGTTTAATTGATATAAAATGCGCTTATATAATGTATTTTAACCGTTAGTTGGTTGTTAATAACCAATAAAATTCAATAAGAAAATCGCGATGCAGGAATCAATTCATTCCGATAAGTTTTGTTTATCGGATTTAATCGGATTTTTTCACCAGGGAAAATGCCGATTAAATCCAGTTAAAAATTATTTTATTGGTATCAATGGGAAATTTCCGATGCAGAAACTCAATCCATTCCGATGAAATGTTTTTTTATCAGATTCAATCGGATTTTTTAACCAGGTTGAAAGACCGATTAAATCCATTCAAAAATTATCTTATTGGTATCAATAGGAAATTTCCGATGCAGAAACTCAATTCATGCCGATAAATTTTTTTTTTATCGGATTCAATCGGATTGTTTAATCAGGGTACCCTTTTCTTTCCTCAATATTGATTTGCCTTGAAACTTATGTCTCATAATCAGCATTTCATGAATTACCTATGCTCAAAGTTTCATGGCATTCGGATGATACGGACATAGGGAAGGCATGCTTCCAACATATTGTCAAATAATGCGGATGGCAAAAAAAATTTTCAACAGTTTTGAACCGATCCAAATGGAACTCATATGGGACCATTATTGGATCATAACTAGAACCTGGTATAAGTTTCACTGGAATCGGATGAACAGAACAGGAGATATGCACGTTCGCGAAAATGTTCATTTTTTTCCATATTTCTCCTAGCCCATCCAGTTCTTCTGAATGAATCAAGCTGACTTATATGGGACCACTATCACTCCACCCTACGACTGTGGTATAAATTTTATCGAAATTGTATAAGTGGAACGGGAGATATGCGCGTTCGCAGTTTGTTGATCACCTAAGCGACAGACAGATACGAAACCAAAATTTTTCTCTGAGCTTCGAGAAACATTTTGGTGTTAATAATTTTCATCCTGAGACAAAAATTGTCGGAAAGCAGAAATTAGATTTTGGGATTGGTTCATATCACTAGTGGAGCATAAATAAGTTGGATTGATGATTTTCCAAGATTTGCGCAACCTCCTATTTCTGTTCACAAGGCAAAATATTGGAGGACTCTGATCGTTTGTATACTACAACCACCTTTACTGTTGTTGATAACGACAGTTATTTGGAGTTCAAAGTGATTCGAATTAAAATCGTTCAATGTCTCCGATTCAACGATCAAGAACGTTAGTTGATGCGATAAAATCTTGTTTACCATAAAAATGTTATAAAAGCTCGAAAACGAAATTCGCGAATGTTCAAAGATGAGGCCCCTTGGTGAGTGAGGCCCGGGGCTGCAGCCCCCTAGCCCTCCCCCTTGATCCAGGCCTGCATGCCATTGACCAAAGATCGCTCTGCAATTGGGAAATCCAATGGTCCACTGAAATTGATTAATTATAATTCAATAATTATTGGTCTCCAATGCGGACACAAAATTGGACAATCATTGATCAATCCCACCCAATTGGGTAATAATTGACCAGTTATTTATCAGCTTCGGTTAGCTGGGTAGCATACAAGCATAGTAGCACAGAGTTTCGATTCCCGGGAAATGAATGGATTTTTTTTCAATATTCCTTCGGGTAGAGTATCGGTAAGCCTTAAATATATGCCTGAAGTTGCATAACCCCGAATAGAAAATCATGAATTTTAGTATAAATCAATTATTAGATACTTTTGTATGATTTAAAGCATCGATAAACCATCAACAGAAGCATATTTCACTCTTAAATTGTATAAAAGTATCTAATAATTGATTTATAGTAAAATTTATAATTTTTTATTCGAGGTTATGCAGCTTCGGGCATATAATTTTAGGGCTTATGATACTCTACCATTCCTTCGTTGGCATAACTGGAAAGATATTTATCCCAATATTCCTATGCTGCTCTACAACTCCATGGAAATTTTCGAAGAGAGATCCAAGAGAGATCCTTGGGAACCTCAAAAGAAAATACTCACAACATATGTTTATAAGTAATATCGAGTAATAATATAACATACGTGAGCCACAGTTCCATACAGAACTTGAGTTACAACGGGTGTTTCAATGTTCTTCGAACATCATTGAGTTATCCTGCAATTTTTAATTTTAATTATATTTCCATTTTATGAAAAATTTTTGACATTATGTCTCGAGCATCCTTAGCTAGAATTGATTCGGATGAATCTTTGGAAGAATTTATATACTTTTGAAACATGATCAATTTTTCAAGAACCATCTGTCTGTGAATAAAAAATGAGATCATCCATCCATTCTCCGTATAGTACAGAGAAACACCATACATCCCCTGGATCGTCTGGAATCTGAATTTTAATTTTCCACGTAATCTCATCGTAAGAGCTTGACGGTTTTGAGGATATAATAAGATCAAATACAATGTATACGCAATTGTGTATAGTGCGTTTAGAAGCTTGAACTGCGAGTAATTGACGCCCATGCGTGCAAATAAAGACCTTAGAAAGGAAAACAAAACAAAAAGCTGGAGTAGGGGCTGTAAACGTGTGTAGCCGATCCTGAGGACGCCAGAGTTGACGGTGTTTTGCGGTGTTGGTGAATGGAACGCGGCATCCACGATCCCAGCGTAGTAATACGACGCTGCTTTCTCTCTCTTTATCGACGCGTGTGAACCAATGACTATCTTGAACGAGGGATCACGTGACGTGCGTGCTGAGCAGCCAGCAGCAGCAGCAGTAGAACGTTGTAAATGACAAGAGAGACGCGTATAGGCATTGTCGCGTGCCCTCTCTTTCGCGCTGTAACAAAATACATTTCTTCGCGGTGTCGTAGAGGTTGTTTGTGATATTGTGCTCCCTTGTTCACCGTATGATTTGCGCGGGTGAATCCTGGATGAATAAAGAAGAAAAAGGATTATCATTGAACAATTATTGTCATAAGTAGTCATCGGTCGCCGCGTGCGCGCGATAAGTCGCGGGTGTCCTCGGAGGCCCGTGCCCGCGACGCTTCGTCCACTTTGTTCTCTGTCGTCGTCGACGTTATTGTTGTTTTATAACATTGTTGTTTATGTGTGTTTTTTCTTTTAACCTTTTAATACGCTCTCAAGGCATACATGTAAGAGAAAATGTCGGGCCTGCAACGTATGCGAAAGTCTTCGCCATGCTCAACGTCGAAGCAAGGACTGATGCGCGCGACCCTACCCGTGAGCTCTTGCTTAGACAGGGCCGACAAGGCAGCAGCCTCAGGAAAAGTAATAGCAACAGTCCAACTGTTTCTGACAAATGCCAATGCTTGAGAGCCCGAATTTCACCGGAAACATCCTCTTCCTCGGGGCAACGGAGTCCTGGGTCCCTTTCCTCCAAAGGTTTCTATTCCATCATTTTTTCTTCCGTATTTGCGTCTATTTATTTCTTCTATGTAGTGTCATCTTCTTTGTCATATCGGTCATTTCTCAGTGCTGTTGCTTTATTTCACAAGTTCAAATTATTTGCAATCTAATACAGAAGAGTATCACATAATACCCAGTTCTGCCCTGTTTTTTGTAATTAGGGGGAATATACATCTCATTCGTATCTGGATCCAGCATTTGTTATTGAGTCATCAGTGAGTCGAAGAGCTTCAAAGTCCTCTATTTATGACAATCGTTTTAACCAGCTTTGGAAATTTAGGGACAGCTTTAGGTCCCTATTGCCCGAAGAACATGAAGTTGAAGTTTTCAAGCATTTTTTGTATTTGATGTGAAGAATCAAACATTGAATCTTTTGTTCAAAGAAGGATTGAAACATGAATTGATGTATCACAATTCATTTCAATTTTTGTATTTTAAATGATATCAACTGGAGCAGTGCAGAAGTCTGTCTCGAAGATATAACACTGTATGCATTCTCAATTTGGATTGAAAGATGAAGAAAAGTTGGGAGAGATGAAAGTGTAGAATGAATACAAAACCCAGAGTACTGAGTGTTTTGAACAATTTATCAGTTACTCAATGTATTCAATTTATATAAATGTTCATCGATTAATGGAAATCATTAAAAGAATACTGGATCCTCCTGATCCATTTTTTAATCAATTAACAAAAAAGAGGTAATATTGATTGAAATTATTTTCCATTCCATCTGTTTCCTACATGAGTATCCAATTCCTTCAATGTTTGTAGATATAAAATCCTCTGAAGATTAATTTTATCCCCAAAGACTGGTCATTTCAGTAAAGAATGTAGAAACAAAAATTTGAAATGGAAAACTTGAAGTGTTATCGCATTGGCTTAAATCATGAAAAATTCCAATATGAATATACTTTTATATATTTTGAAAAATACAATTTTTAATCTGTTTCATTCATTTCAAAACATTGATTGTGATCCAAAAGAGGTTGCACAAATGCATTCAATAGGTACAAAATTATTGATAAGAATTTGTCTTTGATAATGATTATGAAAAATCGATTCTGATTAGTAAGTGGATGTTTATAGTACATTGAAGAAAATGCAGCTGATCATTGTTTTTTTATTCAGTCCATGAATGTTTGTTGAAACTGAAAGGGAAGAAAGAATTGAGATCTAGTAATTTTGTTAGCAACATATACGGCATCCCCTTAATATCTTAGTTGTAAAATTCAATCGTTTTTCATGTGATTTATACCTCTCAAACAGTGTAAAAATAATGTTCAATAACAACCAAAATGTTTATAACAGGTACAGAATAATGAAATCAGATAATTAAATGGTTCCGATTGATAGAGAATTCAAACTGTCAATTCAATTGAAAATCACTTCCTTCTAATGCACAAGTTTTTTTTTATATTACACTTGCTCTTCTTAAAGATGATTTTTAATTACAGAAACTTGTTTTGTGTTGTCTACAACAGTTTCTACACTCGATAATATATTCAATAAATATCATTCCTATATTCAGCAAAAGTTGGTTATTTCAAGCCATTGCTCTTTCAAACTTAACGTCAGAATAGTTGCTGCTAATAATAGAAGTAATTTTTCAAAGACAGTCCATAAAGAACTACTGTTTCTGATAGATATTATCACCTAGTCCAGTATATTTTTAGTTGACTGGAAAAATATTCATTATTTACCACAAATTGTTCTCAAGATACATTTCCAATCAATCAGCGCTAAATTTGTGTGAAATCTATTAAGGGGAGTTCAAAGTTTCGAAGTTATTCAATTCCTCTCCACAATTTCTCAGAAGAGACTGAATGAAATACAAAAAAGCTTAGCGCATGTATCTTCTTTGGACCACAAAAGTTTTGAGAAAACTGCGGGAGAGATTGGGATGTAGCAACTTCACTTAAAACTTCGAAATGATCTTGAAATTGAACTATTTATTCTCAAAAAGATAAATAAAATGCTGGCTGATACAATTCTTACTATAAAAGAGGAAAGTGACATGAACTCATCACAACTTTTGATAATGTTTAACTTTCTATCGAAGATTATAATTCCTAATTAGAGATTGTAATATTTTTCTGATTTCAGCAAAATCAAAACACTGAGTGGTCGTTGTAGTGACAGTTTGAGTGGGAATCAGAATATTAGAAGAACTGCATCATTAGATACAATATACCTGAAAGGACAATGGCCACGTGATTCGTACTACAAACATTCAAGTCTTCTTTTAGTAGATAAATCTACACAGGTGAGTGTAATGAAAATTAATAAGTCCAAATCTACAAAACATAAAGACTCGATGATAATCAGAAATAATAGTTGATGATTTATGAATCAATTGAACTGAATTTTTGATTCAGAAAAAAAAATCGGGATTGGAACTGCTTCAAATTAAAAACTGTATTTTTTTCAGACTGATGACTGGTCCAATGAAACAAGAAAACTCCACAATCGTCATCCAGAACAAACTATGACAGACGAAAAGTTGGAAAATATTTCAGGCACCGTTAGTACTTGGAATACTTATTGACAAAATGACAGAAGTTGAACTTTTGCCTCAATGTCCTTCTTATTGGTTGTTTTTTTGATCATCCCGTTACATCAAAGGTTATATAAATTCGATCAAATTGTTTTTTATACAGTTTACAACGTACAAATAAAGAAGGAACTAGCAGTAGAGAGAGAACAGCTGCGTTTGGACTCATAATGCCAGGCGGACCTCCACCTGCTCTCCCTGGAGATCATTCAGTAATTTTACCCAGTATTGCTTCACAAACATCCATACGTTAGTATTACATTCAATTAACGGTGTATGTATCTTTTTAGTTTACAAATATCAGCATATTCATCATTGATCATCATCAGAAATTTTATTATGAAAATGATATATTGTTAAACATTCTGTACAGTGTATATTGTTGAAGTCTGGCATAGCCCGTCATACACAGCAATGTATCAAACTTTTACAATTAAATCTAGTACACCAATCAACATTCCATCCAAGTGTAACAGAATGTTCATTTCAATTTTATGCCTAACTTGTGAAGGTAGTTGAATTTTTACAACGTTCTTCTGATGATTCTGGTACTCAAATCCACAATCTTCTCATTTTTATTTGTTAAAAAAATGTATTGATTAAATCTAATTCGTTTTCCATTTAGAAATTTATATTTTGATTCAAAACCGTGTAATTTCAGACAATCAATTCAATTTGAATTCAAAGGCAAGTCCTATGAACATCCCAGTGAAACCAATGAGGCCACCAATGCGTTCTTCCATCGAAGGACTTAATCAAGAAATAGAAGGGCTAGTGCTTAAGTCTGCAGCGAATACCAGTGATCCTGATCATCCAGCAGAAGATAAGGTTGTTATTTGTTTAATACATAAATGTTTCAGTACTTTTGGAATCTTTAAATCAACAAAATGTTTTTCCATAGTTCAGATTATGTGAAATTCATCTAAAGCCCCTTTATTATTGAATCATATTTGTAGTTTAGAAAACATGAAAAATATTGTCAACGGCCTTGGAGCACCAAAAGACGGATAGAACTTTGCTACGTATTTTTGTATACAACCAAGCAATGATGGAAAAAAACACTCTGCAAATCAACAAATGGCTTCCTCGTTCATGTTGGGGAAAACCAGTGAACTCTGTAATATACTGAATGTGCATTTTTTCAATTTTCTTATAGTATGGTGCGGTCAGAAAACAATCTGAAAGAATGTGAGAGAGAGATCCGAAAAATTGGGATAGGATATCTCTTTCTATTACATAATGTTTAAAGAGAGAAGAGAAAAAAATTGGGTGAGTTTCACTCTTTCTTGCTCATGGAATTAACTATATCACTCTGACAGCGCTCTGAGTACTCTGAGAGTACTCATTCCAGTATGTTATTAGAGTTCACTGAGAAAAACTCAAGAAGGATTATTTCTCACCCTCGACTCATTTCTCAACCACTGCACCTAAAACTCATATGAGAGCATTATGGTTCTCAATACGAGACATCGACCCTTTTGGTAATCACATTTGAACGTAGGTATACAATCTCAGGATCAGTAGAAAATAAAAAAACAAGGCCCTCAGAAAATTACTCAAATCATCATTTTGAAAAAACAAAACTTTCATCACTTCTCAACCAATTTGGCTGAAACTCATAGAGAACCATTATAGGCCCATTGCTGAAATCTGATATGAATTTTATTAGGATCAGATGAATAGAAGAGAAGAGGTGTGCGTTTGCAAAATGGACCTACGAAAGGAACAAAAAAATATCGCCACATCGGTCCAGCTTATCTCTGATCCTCTGAACTGATTTACCTGAAATATCCATTCCAAAAAAGAAATTTTTCTCATATCTGCATCGAAAGTTTACCTTTCGTGCAGGTTAGACGGGCACAAAGTGAGTTATTACTGTTAGGTAAATGATGAGGCGAGCGGAAAATACTCGCCTCATCATTAACCAGCAGTAATAACTCACTTTGCGTCCTTCTAACCCACAAAAAAACGCGCACTCTTCGATGCAGGTATGACAGAAAGTATTTTGTGTGTCACGGGTAGAAAAAGATCGAGGCGAGCGGAGTGCGGTAAAACCTCGGCGACAATAAGCAATCCTCGGATTTATCGCACCTCTCATTCGCTTCAATCGCTTACTTTCTGCCCTTGATGAGCAAATAGCTATTTTCACACGCCTGCATGGAAAGATGACGTTTTATGATCTATGTTCAGGGGGGAAAGTGCTGAATGCCAAGCGAATGTGTTGGAGCAGGAGGGCAATACCAACTATCTTCTTGTTCTAAAATATGCATATGAATATTTCATATGCAATTATACAGACGATTTGCACTTTCCTTGCAGTTGTGGGAAAAATACTATTTTCCCCTCTCAATTGATTCAACTAAAATTCATATGGGTGCACGTTCGCAAAAATCACAATTTTTATCACATTCGTCCTTCCCCATCCAATTGTTTTGGATCAGTCAGGCTGAAACTCATGAGACTACCATCCTCTCGATCTACGACTGTGGTATAAATTTTATAACGATCGGATAAGCAGAAGGGGAGACATTCGCGGTCGCAATTTTTTGACAAACCAACAGAGATGATGACTGACAGGCAGTCAAACAGACGCAGAAACGGAAGTTTTTTCCGAGTTTGGAGAACCATTTCGATGTAAAAAATTTTCATGTTGGAGATAAATTTCAGTCCCCAAAAAGTTTTCCTCCAACGAGGAAGCGATTTGTATCCATCACTTAGTTGATTGGGACGTACATAGCAAGAATTTACCCATGACTTCAAGAGCTCAGTGGCCCTTAAGGGGTTATACTTTTTTGCTAATTGAAAGAATGCTTTTTTGAGAAAGCTTTGCTGATGAAACTAAAAAAGCAGGTATATAGTATATTGTTCATCAAGGGGGGAAAGTGGGAAATTTCCGACGAGTGTGAACATACTATTTTTTCCCACAACTGCAAGGAAAGTGAAAATCATCTGTTTAATTGCATATAAAATATTCATATGCATATTTCAGAACGAAAAGATAGTTTGTATTTTCCTTCCGCTGCAAGCGGGCAGAAAGTACTTTCCTCCCGTTGCGAGCGGGCAGAAAGTACTTTCCTCCCGTTGCGAGCGGGCAGAAAGTACTTTCCTCCCTCTGCGAGCGGGCGGAAAATATTTTCCTCCCGCTGTGACACATTGGCTTGGAATTCAGCACTTTCTCCCCTAAAAATAGGTCCGGAAACAACCACATTCCGTGCAGGTGTGGGAAAAAATTATTTCAGGGATTTATGGAGTATACTTTCTGGAACGAAGAAAAATTGTTTATTCTAATTTTTGACAAAGTAGTGGCACAAAGTGTACAAATCTAAGACATTAGTTTATCTTTCACGGCCGGAAGTAGAAGTGTCGTACAACTAACTGCACTTATAATGTAACAAAAATTTCTTCATTATCTACATGGTATGTTTAGTCCACATGAACTTGAAAATTGGAATCTTGAAAGAACAACACGTGTTCGAAAAAACACTTCACATTTTGGACTAAAAAATTTACTTGATTTTTTAATGCAATAAAAAATTGTTAATCAATCGTAAAAATCGTGTGTACTTCACCAGATCGTATCAAAAAGATATAGTTGAAATTTCAAATCAATTGGATGAAAACTGTCCCAGTTCTACTGTCGGCCAATTTTAAAAACATAGTTTCGAGGAAAAAACATTCAAAGTTTTGGAATAATAAAATTTATATATGATCAATATTGTATTTTTTATGATAATTAGCCACATTTATGTATCAATTGAAAACTAACTGTTTGTAATAAACAGTGCGTTCACCGATACTCCATAAAATTCAAACTTGCTACGTAACTGATAGTTATTTGAAAAATTGAGCTCCAAAAGAATATTGACGAAATGTTTTTATCATCAAATGTTATTGGGTATAATTTTTAAGGTATTTTACATGATTTGAGCTGCTGGAGAAAAGGTTTTCTCAAACAGATATTACCCTTAATTTTATAAAATCAAAACTATGATTTGAAGAAGAGAAAGAATTATAAACATGTGTTTACAAAAATCATTAAGATAATAAAATGCTCAAAATGTTGAAAAAAAACTTGATTGAACTGTATTTGAATTATGTGAAATTGAACAAGTGCAGCAAAGTACGCGTAGTAATCGGAGCATTGTTCTTGCATGCGTGACCAAATTACAATGTACATCAAGTAAAATAACATTATTACACATCGCATTTTATGAATTTACTATCGCGATGAGGTTCGAAAGTTCATTATCGTATATTTTCTCCCAATATTTGTTCCAGGAATTCATAAAATTTTATTACATGTTCTGTACTGTCCAAACAGATATGTTCTCGTAGATTGACAATGTAACATCATGATTTTGTAATTAAACGTCATTTGAGTAAAGTCGATCGTTAAAATGTCACACCGTAACAGCTGAATCAATTTCAATGCGAAATATGGTACAATATTCTCTCGATGTGTTATAAATTAATTTTCCTTAATTGAGTTAACAGGTTTTGGAATTTTCATACTCCCTATTCCTTCAATATTGTTTGAGATTTACAATATCGATCATAATATTCCACAATTCATTTGTGTATTTTTATACTCGAAAAGAAAACACCCATAAATAAATTACTTATGAACAGTTTTTTTCCCTCAAATTCTAAACAATTTTAAATCAAGTCGAACCTAAATCCAATAAAATAAAAGACTATGGAGTCATATTCTCAATTTAAACATAGATTGCAACAAAGAGCATTTCTGAAAGTTATCTAGAGTTATTTGATATTGATGCCCTGTGCATTCAAAGTATGAAGTTGACTTTCTCGATATAATGAAGCTGAAACTGGCAGACGTAAAGCTAGCAGCCGATTGTTATAACTTTTCACACAAGATTTTTATTAAGGATTTAAGCATCTGAAACGTTGGGTGGAACGCTACTCAATCAATTTATAGTATAAAAAGCTTCAACAACGTCTAATCAAAAGTTACAACAATCGGGCTGCTAGTTTCAGCTTCAATCTTGATATACTCAGAAAATTCGGATGAGCTGTGTGAGATATTGATTTTAAAATCTTGTAGCAAAATATAAACGTACATTATTTATAATGAGAATAGTTCAATTACTCCTTAATATTTTTTGCAGTACGCTCGATACCGAGAAAAAATCACCCCAGAAGGACACCTTGCAACTTTAGCAGATTTATTGAGGCCACGCGCAGCGTCAATACACAAACTCCAGCCACTGACCTTCCCTCCAGTTCTTACTCTTCAGGTAACTTGAACAATTAATATTTTAATATATTGGAGCAAATTGAGAGAAAAAATTATTAACTTTCTGCACTCTGAGAATTTTAAAATCAAGTGCGAAGAGTTGATTTTATAATTGCTACGTGTCTTGAATAATGACAATAATAAAGGTATAATAATACTATAATGTGTACGCGCTTGGCGAGATAGGCCCTCCATCTAGGAATTCTGTATCTCCGCTGATTCCTGGTTTAATGGATGCCTCCCGTCCACCTAGCGATCTCTTACAAGGTTGGAGCGCAGTAGTAAACAGAAATCAAATTCTTCAACTCATTCGTTTATCTGAATTTTCGCCTATAAAAATCAAATACACAGTCCTATAGTTTTTGGAAGCTGTCGTAATTTCTCAGTAAACTAATGGGTTAATAGAATTTTCTGATTGGAATTTTAGTCATTTGTCGTTTTGATTGTTTTCTCCTCGTGTGCAGTTCATTATTAATATTTTCCAATCGAATGAAATCGTAAAATTTACAGAAACTTTTCCTATGTTGCATGCGAAGATTAAAAGATCCTTCTGCATCCTTATGGAAATAGATTGATCTTGACCTTATTTATGTACCACGCATGATTGAATTTTGTATTGAACTCCAATAAATCCATAATCATTGTTTCACAGCTTTGTTTGATATTTAGAGCACCTGATATTTTCGTCGAATGTGTAGGGCATGAATTCATGTTTCGTTCTACAGCAAAGCCACCAAGATATTTTATTTGTTGTATTCCATGCAATAGGTGGAAGCCGTGGTTCTACCCCTGAACAAGATAGAGAAGGACGTCTTGGCACATCCCCACACATCAACAGGTTTCTTGTGAGAGAACCACCAGATGGCTGTGAAAAAGTCAATCTCAAATTCGTGGAAGATGCCAGGTAAGTGACTTAACATTTTGAGATAATATAATTTTACCTCTCATCAGTTGCTTTATTTTATTATTTTCTCCGCAAAGCATCGTAATTCAAAATCATTTCATTACTGCAATCAAAAACCTTAAGTAATACTGCATTTTCGGAAATTATTAATCTACACTTAATTGAACACTCGAATTTCAATGGATTCCCTGGTGAAGGGAGGTTTTTCTGAAAATTCCCCTGAATCTCCCTGAAAAACTCTGAAACTCTCCAAAAAAATTCTGAAAAACTCTCACTTATCGGGAACGTTTTTTCACTGAAAATTTTTCTGAACATTTATGAGTATTTCTGAAAAACTCGGAATTTCTCTGAAAAACTCTGAAACTTTCTAGAAAACTATGAACACCTCTGAAATACTTTTTACTGAAAATTACTGAAAATTTCAATGATTTTCAGTTAAATTTCTCCACCAGAGTTTACAAAGATCTGTTTCCAATAAGAGTAAGAGATTAGACTAATTGCAAGTGAATTTTCAAAATTGATTGTCATATCACCTCTACGATCCTATACGTTATATCAGTTATCATATGTTCTTTGGAATTATATTTGCTCCTCAACTCATTTATTTTATACATTATTACTTTCTGTGTATCGAGTCTATAATAGTGATAATTTTAATGAAATATTTTATCCTTACGATTAAATTAGATTGAACCTCGTTCAAGCATTTAGTTTTTTTTGGTTTGTTTCTCCAAGTATAATGTATAATCCATGTTCGCGGTTTATTTGCAGCGTGTAGATAGGAATATGAATCACAGTACTAACGTTTCACATTCGCCTAATGATTGTTAGATGAACCGAAAAACTTGATTACAACCTATCATTTCTTTGGATGTCATACTTGAAACCTGTAACAAAAGTATGTTAAAAGCCTATCATATGTTGATTTATGATGATATTTCGTAACGGATTCAAAACAAGCGTTGTCTGTAAATCCTTTTCATTCATTTAGATTGATAATTTTGTCTTCAGTTCTTGATGTCTCGTGATACATCATGTGAGATAAACTGATTCTTTTATTTCATTAGATCCTTTCCACATGGTAGAATCAGCTTTTCGTATTATATTACGAATTATATTTCATATGTGAAATATACACTCGAAGAAATTTCTCTTGGATATACAATAAAGATAGAGATAGCAGATACTATCTCTATTTTCATAAACACCACATTGTGCACTGGTTCATAGGTTAGTACTTTAGGACGGAAATGAAAGATTTGAGCAAAAGTATTTTTAAATTGACCGACTAATTTTTTAGAAATATGGTAAAATGATAAATATTGAATTTATAAAACCCTAGTTTCAAAAATCTGTTTCAATACGATCTGTTGATGGATAAGATTTAATACAAACTTTGCAACGGTAAATAACGATTCATACTTGTTCAAACCTGTTGGAATGTATTAAATTCAGGGGTTTAAATGAGACTTTAATAGTTTTGAATAGTTATTTACCGTTATAAATTTGTATTAAATTCATTGATCAATGGATTTGAATATACTGTTTTTACTAGAGCCGTGAATTAAGTTTCAAACAAATGAATCAATCAAACAGTGGGCAAGTAAAGATTATTTGAAAACAAAAACAAAAGACATAACACATGGCATAGCTTCTACAAATTTCAACAGAACGATGACCAAATTTCAATTTCTGACGATTCAATCCATATTTGGGAATGTGTCGATGGAATCCTTTGAATTGATTGAACTATCAATTCAAAAGATTTGAGGACAATATCAGCGACCCCTGAAAATGCAACCAGACCCATTGGTTAGAAAAGGGCACAACCAAAATTATTCGAAAATTAAGCAATAATTTATCAGAAAAGATTTGGCTCGGTTTGCATCATCAGGGATCGCTGGTATCTGCTTAATATGAATTTCCAATTATGATCGGACAAAAAACCTTGGAAACGCTCTTATAACGGTTGCTGGTAATTATTGTTACGTTACTAAATAACGAATGATTTTATTAATATACATTTCATATAATTCCTTGAAATTTTGCATGCATCGTATCTATCAATACCTGATTTATGATAATTTTAGGCGGCCGATGATAGATTTGACCAAACTAGACTATTGTCCGAAGCCATGTGTAGCATTCCAGTTGAAACCAAGTTTGGGCTCAGCATTCCTGCCACTGCAACAGCCTGCCAGTCCAACGATGGTTTCCAGTGCATCGCCCTCTGCGCACACAACGCCGACTACACCTCCTCCGAATCCATAGTCCTTCTCTTTACCTAATGATGTATCATTCATAAACACAATCGGTATATATACATATATATATATGCATATGAACATATATATAAATATATATATATATTTTTTTTAATGACTACATAAGCGTAGAAAGCGATTTATTACTCATAAAGGAAATGATATAAATGAAAACAATTGAAATGAAAGAAAACGAAGTAATAATGAAAATATAAGCGAAATCCAAGAAAAGTTACCGAAGGAGAAAAGAAAGATTTTGCTCTTCGAACGTATTGTCTGGGACCCAAAAGACGATATTGGGCGAAAGTGTTGACTGTAATGAAACAAAAGATCTATGATGACATTAGAACACAAAGAGTATTGAAACCATCTGACCTTCGTTAATATGTTTGAAACAATAATAAAAATACGAGGAACAATAATTTGTGATAATTAAAAAAATGAAATGACGTTTAGGAATGAAAATTGTGTTCCACAGGGAAAAAGACTAATGAAATTGTGTATTCTAAATTTAGTACTACAAATGTGTTAAAACGACTTTAATTTTGTATACAAGCATATCCAAAAAAAAAAAGTGGCAAGAAGTATTAAATTTTCTAATGTTGAGAGAAAGAGAGTATATGATTGAGTAGATTTGTGTGGATTAACAGAGGACAGAACGAATACGAACGTAGATATACGAGTGCGTGCTTGTGAGTGAGAAAGAGAGAGAGTGATGTTTGTGTGTGGAAAATAAACAAAATTATATGGATTATAATGAAAGATCACAAAAAGAATGTATCTAAATATATCTTTAGATACATTAAATTTGATCGGTACCCTCTCTCTTTTTTTTTTTTTTTTTAATTTTTGTCAGTGAAAGTTTCATCTTTTTTTCTTAATTTTTATTTTTACTATGATTAATAATATTAATTATTATTATTTACTACATACTTTTTATAATTTAATTCCACAGTGGCACGCAGCGTTAGTTTACTATTCTGTTAGGTTTTGGTATCTCATTTTGTATTATTACTTTAAATATTAAAAAATATATATATATTAAAATTGTTGGTACAACAAAATATTTGAAAATGTGTCCCTATGGATTAGGCATCATCGTTTAGTTACGAATATTGTGAGACAAGCATTTTATTTCGTCTAACGTACAAATGAAATATTTTATATAGATTTATGTTAAATAAATACCTGCATAATTTTTTTCAACGAATATTCAGTATTTGAATAATCTACGCAAATGCACCATAGGGTTACAGTATTTCTTGATTTCTCTTGTATTATGTTAGATTAAAATATCTGAATATGTACAACTAATAATGATACACAATACACCGTGACCATTCGAGAAGAAATGATTGAAGAGAAGTGCATTGGTAGTATGTGTGTTTCTGACTGAATACAAAATGATGCGAGATGCAAATATTGAGTACGTACGGTTCGAGTACGATTGTATTGATTGTATTGATGGAGAATATATTAATGAAGAACAACACGTTTGTCAACATTTGATCGAAGAATAACGTGATGAAGGAGAGAAAGTGAAAGAGGAAGGACAATTCAATACTTTCTTTTCTTATTTCAAGTCCTTGTACAAAAATAATATTGAGCAAATATTCGTTTTCATATCGAAGAATCGAACCATACACGAATTTAATCTTTTCAAGGAAGCGTATGTTCAAATATGGCATCAGATACGTGTACAGATGGCAACTTTTAACTTGGCGTGCAATGGGTATGAGGTGTAATAATCTCGCGTATTTTTGTATAAGTGCGGATTTCAAAGAGGAGAAAAGAAAAGAAAATGAAAAAAATAATTAAAACCACACATCTGCGTTCATACGAATGGTATGAATGTATTTTAACATCAGAAAACTTGATTAAACCATCTACGAATAATATTTTGTATTTTATTATATTATACGCGTTAAAATTATGTATATGTTTATATATATACACTCAAGTATAACAACAAAGTTCTATAATTTTATATAATTGGGTATGTATTTATATACGATACGTCGATATCAATTGAGGACACCCATGCAATAACAGCGGTAACGCTCGGCAAGAGGTAGACGGATTGATCCAAGCTGACACGAGAGGCCTCGAGAAAAAAGTTGGAATTTTGAAAAACTAACAATATGGGGTGATAGGGCTTGAAAAATCAATATGAGTACCTGTGAACAATTTTTTTCTAGGATCAACAGTTTTCGAGAAAAAAAATAAAAACTACCTATTTTTTGAGACGGGAAAATTGATGTTTTTCAATGTTAAACTCTTCCTAACTCGATCATTTTTCAACGAATCAGGATGAATCTTGTAGATTCTGATTCATGAGACTTTTCTGAAGACAACATTTTTCCAAAATGTATAAAAGTTAATGACAAATTCATAAATTTTTAATCCGAAGTAAAATCGTTTTGAAACGCTTTGCGTTCAAAAGAGTTCGAAGGAATTTTCGATTTGGAAAACTCCAAAGTTGACAAAGTTGTTCATTAGTGTATGGACAAACTTTTTTGGAAAGTTACAGGTCGATTGATTATTAGTTTCAAAATACAGCGATTTATTCATTAGCGCGCAATGGCGAAATGTCACGATTATCCGTAGATTACCGATCAAATATTAATATAATCAATATAATAATAATCAATATAATAATAATATCAATAATTGAGATTATTCTCCCGTGCGCAATCAAAAATTGAAACTAGTTCCCTAAACAAAGAAACAATTATTCCGAAAGTGAAATTAAAAAAACTCTTTCAGAATGTCAACAACGGGCAAATGACCAAAACTTATGAAGGAATGTTTTGTGAAAAACACTCATTCTCCACGCAATAAGAATTTTGTTCTGTTGAGACAGTTTTTTCCAAAGTCCATGCCTTATTCACAAAAAAACGTTATAAAGGGATTAAAATTGTTTATAGAAGAGAAATGGATGGCGAATTTCAAAAAATTAATTATTATTTGGATTCTACAACCCAAAAAAGCATCAAGTTACAATGAAAAATCCAGCGAATACATGTTTTCCCACGAGCTTTAATATTTGACCGGTAATCGACGGATAATTGTGACATTTTGCCATTGCGCGCTAATGAACAAATCGCTGTATTTTGGAAACTAATAGTCCAATCGACCTGTAACTTTCCAAAAAGTTTGTCCATATACTAATGAACAACTTTGTCGCTTTGAGTTTTTCCAAATCGAAAATTCCTTCGACTCTTTTTGAACGCAAAGCGTTCAAAACTTGATTTTTACTTCGGATTAAAAATTTATGAATTTGTCATTAACTTTTATACATTTTCGAAAGGGAACAATTGTTTCCGATGCAGAAACTCAATCCATTCCGATGAAATGTTTTTTTATCAGATTCAATCGGATTTTTTAACCAGGTTGAAAGACCGATTAAATCCATTCAAAAATTATCTTATTGGTATCAATAGGAAATTTCCGATGCAGAAACTCAATTCATGCCGATAAATTTTTTTTTTATCGGATTCAATCGGATTGTTTAATCAGGGTACCCTTTTCTTTCCTCAATATTGATTTGCCTTGAAACTTATGTCTCATAATCAGCATTTCATGAATTACCTATGCTCAAAGTTTCATGGCATTCGGATGATACGGACATAGGGAAGGCATGCTTCCAACATATTGTCAAATAATGCGGATGGCAAAAAAAATTTTCAACAGTTTTGAACCGATCCAAATGGAACTCATATGGGACCATTATTGGATCATAACTAGAACCTGGTATAAGTTTCACTGGAATCGGATGAACAGAACAGGAGATATGCACGTTCGCGAAAATGTTCATTTTTTTCCATATTTCTCCTAGCCCATCCAGTTCTTCTGAATGAATCAAGCTGACTTATATGGGACCACTATCACTCCACCCTACGACTGTGGTATAAATTTTATCGAAATTGTATAAGTGGAACGGGAGATATGCGCGTTCGCAGTTTGTTGATCACCTAAGCGACAGACAGACACGAAACCAAAATTTTTCTCTGAGCTTCGAGAAACATTTTGGTGTTAACAATTTTCATCCTGGAGACAAAAAATTGTCGGAAAGCAGAAATTAGATTTTGGGATTGGTTCATATCACTAGTGGAGCATAAATAAGTTGGATTGATGATTTTCCAAGATTTGCGCAACCTCCTATTTCTGTTCACAAGGCAAAAATATTGGAGGACTCTGATCGTTTGTATACTACAACCACCTTTACTGTTGTTGATAACGACAGTTATTTGGAGTTCAAAGTGATTCGAATTAAAATCGTTCAATGTCTCCGATTCAACGATCAAGAACGTTAGTTGATGCGATAAAATCTTGTTTACCATAAAAATGTTATAAAAAGCTCGAAAACGAAATTCGCGAATGTTCAAAGATGAGGCCCCTTGGTGAGTGAGGCCCGGGGCTGCAGCCCCCCCCCCCCCCTAGCCCTCCCCCTTGATCCAGGCCTGCATGCCATTGACCAAAGATCGCTCTGCAATTGGGAAATCCAATGGTCCACTGAAATTGATTAATTATAATTCAATAATTATTGGTCTCCAATGCGGACACAAAAATGGACAATCATTGATCAATCCCACCCAATTGGGTAATAATTGACCAGTTATTTATCAGCTTCGGTTAGCTGGGTAGCATACAAGCATAGTAGCACAGAGGTTCGATTCCCGGGAAATGAATGGATTTTTTTTCAATATTCCTTCGGGTAGAGTATCGGTAAGCCTTAAAATCATATGCCCGAAGTTGCATAACCCCGAATAGAAAATCATGAATTTTAGTATAAATCAATTATTAGATACTTTTGTATGATTTAAAGCATCGATAAACCATCAACAGAAGCATATTTCACTCTTAAATTGTATAAAAGTATCTAATAATTGATTTATAGTAAAATTTATAATTTTATTCGAGGTTATGCAGCTTCGCATATAATTTTAGGGCTTATGATACTCTACCATTCCTTCGTTGGCATAACTGGAAAGATATTTATCCCAATATTCCTATGCTGCTCTACAACTCCATGGAAATTTTCGAAGAGAGATCCAAGAGAGATCCTTGGGAACCCTCAAAAGAAAATACTCACAACATATGTTTATAAGTAATATCGAGTAATAATATAACATACGTGAGCCACAGTTCCATACAGAACTTGAGTTACAACGGGTGTTTCAATGTTCTTCGAACATCATTGAGTTATCCTGCAATTTTTAATTTTAATTATATTTCCATTTTATGAAAAATTTTTGACATTATGTCTCGAGCATCCTTAGCTAGAATTGATTCGGATGAATCTTTGGAAGAATTTATATACTTTTTGAAACATGATCAATTTTTCAAGAACCATCTGTCTGTGAATAAAAAATGAGATCATCCATCCATTCTCCGTATAGTACAGAGAAACACCATACATCCCCTGGATCGTCTGGAATCTGAATTTTAATTTTCCACGTAATCTCATCGTAAGAGCTTGACGGTTTTGAGGATATAATAAGATCAAATACAATGTATACGCAATTGTGTATAGTGCGTTTAGAAGCTTGAACCGCGAGTAATTGACGCCCATGCGTGCAAATAAAGACCTTAGAAAGGAAAACAAAACAAAAAAGCTGGAGTAGGGGGCTCGTAAACGTGTGTAGCCGATCCTGAGGACGCCAGAGTTGACGGTGTTTTGCGGTGTTGGTGAATGGAACGCGGCATCCACGATCCCAGCGTAGTAATACGACGCTGCTTTCTCTCTCTCTTTATCGACGCGTGTGAACCAATGACTATCTTGAACGAGGGATCACGTGACGTGCGTGCTGAGCAGCCAGCAGCAGCAGCAGTAGAACGTTGTAAATGACAAGAGAGACGCGTATAGGGCATTGTCGCGTGCCCCTCTCTTTCGCGCTGTAACAAAATACATTTCTTCGCGGTGTCGTGTAGAGGTTGTTTGTGATATTGTGCTCCCTTGTTCACCGTATGATTTGCGCGGGTGAATCCTGGATGAATAAAGAAGAAAAAGGATTATCATTGAACAATTATTGTCATAAGTAGTCATCGGTCGCCGCGTGCGCGCGATAAGTCGCGGGTGTCCTCGGAGGCCTCGTGCCCGCGACGCTTCGTCCACTTTGTTCTCTGTCGTCGTCGACGTTATTGTTGTTTTATAACATTGTTGTTTATGTGTGTGTTTTTTCTTTTAACCTTTTAATACGCTCTCAAGGCATACATGTAAGAGAAAATGTCGGGCTCGCAACGTATGCGAAAGTCTTCGCCATGCTCAACGTCGAAGCAAGGACCGATGCGCGCGACCCTACCCGTGAGCTCTTTGCTTAGACAGGGCCGACAAGGCAGCAGCCTCAGGAAAAGTAATAGCAACAGTCCAACTGTTTCCCCGACAAATGCCAATGCTTGGAGAGCCCGAATTTCACCGGAAACATCCTCTTCCTCGGGGCAACGGAGTCCTGGGTCCCTTTCCTACAAAGGTTTCTATTCCATCATTTTTTCTTCCGTCTTTTCGTCTCTTTCTTTCTTCTATGTATTGTCATCTTCTTTGTCATATCTGTCATTTCTCAGTGCTGTTGCTTTATTTCACAAGTTCAAATTATTTGCAATCTAATACAGAAGAGTATCACATAATACCCAGTTCTGCCCTGTTTTTTGTAATTAGGGGGAATATACATCTCATTCGTATCTGGATCCAGCATTTGTTATTGAGTCATCAGTGAGTCGAAGAGCTTCAAAGTCCTCTATTTATGACAATCGTTTTAACCAGCTTTGGAAATTTAGGGACAGCTTTAGGTCCCTATTGCCCGAAGAACATGAAGTTGAAGTTTTCAAGCATTTTTTGTATTTGATGTGAAGAATCAAACATTGAATCTTTTGTTCAAAGAAGGATTGAAACATGAATTGATGTATCACAATTCATTTCAATTTTTGTATTTTAAATGATATCAACTGGAGCAGTGCAGAAGTCTGTCTCGAAGATATAACACTGTATGCATTCTCAATTTGGATTGAAAGATGAAGAAAAGTTGGGAGAGATGAAAGTGTAGAATGAATACAAAACCCAGAGTACTGAGTGTTTTGAACAATTTATCAGTTACTCAATGTATTCAATTTATATAAATGTTCATCGATTAATGGAAATCATTAAAAGAATACTGGATCCTCCTGATCCATTTTTTAATCAATTAACAAAAAAGAGGTAATATTGATTGAAATTATTTTCCATTCCATCTGTTTCCTACATGAGTATCCAATTCCTTCAATGTTTGTAGATATAAAATCCTCTGAAGATTAATTTTATCCCCAAAGACTGGTCATTTCAGTAAAGAATGTAGAAACAAAAATTTGAAATGGAAAAACTTGAAGTGTTATCGCATTGGCTTAAATCATGAAAAATTCCAATATGAATATACTTTTATATATTTTGAAAAATACAATTTTTAATCTGTTTCATTCATTTCAAAACATTGATTGTGATCCAAAAGAGGTTGCACAAATGCATTCAATAGGTACAAAATTATTGATAAGAATTTGTCTTTGATAATGATTATGAAAAATCGATTCTGATTAGTAAGTGGATGTTTATAGTACATTGAAGAAAATGCAGCTGATCATTGTTTTTTTATTCAGTCCATGAATGTTTGTTGAAACTGAAAGGGAAGAAAGAATTGAGATCTAGTAATTTTGTTAGCAACATATACGGCATCCCCTTAATATCTTAGTTGTAAAATTCAATCGTTTTTCATGTGATTTATACCTCTCAAACAGTGTAAAAATAATGTTCAATAACAACCAAAATGTTTATAACAGGTACAGAATAATGAAATCAGATAATTAAATGGTTCCGATTGATAGAGAATTCAAACTGTCAATTCAATTGAAAATCACTTCCTTCTAATGCACAAGTTTTTTTTTATATTACACTTGCTCTTCTTAAAGATGATTTTTAATTACAGAAACTTGTTTTGTGTTGTCTACAACAGTTTCTACACTCGATAATATATTCAATAAATATCATTCCTATATTCAGCAAAAGTTGGTTATTTCAAGCCATTGTTTCCTTTCAAACTTAACGTCAGAATAGTTGCTGCTAATAATAGAAGTAATTTTTCAAAGACAGTCCATAAAGAACTACTGTTTCTGATAGATATTATCACCTAGTCCAGTATATTTTTAGTTGACTGGAAAAATATTCATTATTTACCACAAATTGTTCTCAAGATACATTTCCAATCAATCAGCGCTAAATTTGTGTGAAATCTATTAAGGGGAGTTCAAAGTTTCGAAGTAAATCAATTCCTCTCCACAATTTCTCAGAAGAGACTGAATGAAATACAAAAAAGCTTAGCGCATGTATCTTCTTTGGACCACAAAAGTTTTGAGAAAACTGCGGGAGAGATTGGGATGTAGCAACTTCACTTAAAACTTCGAAATGATCTTGAAATTGAACTATTTATTCTCAAAAAGATAAATAAAATGCTGGCTGATACAATTCTTACTATAAAAGAGGAAAGTGACATGAACTCATCACAACTTTTGATAATGTTTAACTTTCTATCGAAGATTATAATTCCTAATTAGAGATTGTAATATTTTTCTGATTTCAGCAAAATCAAAAACACTGAGTGGTCGTTGTAGTGACAGTTTGAGTGGGAATCAGAATATTAGAAGAACTGCATCATTAGATACAATATACCTGAAAGGACAATGGCCACGTGATTCGTACTACATTCATTCCAGTCTTCTTTTAGTAGATAAATCTACACAGGTGAGTGTAATGAAAATTAATAAGTCCAAATCTTGAAAACATAAAGACTCGATGATATTCAGAAATAATAGTTGATGATTTATGAATCAATTGAACTCAATTTATAATTCAGAAAAAAAAAACGGGATTGGAACAGCTTCAAATTCAAAACTGTATTTTTATCATACTGATTACAGGTCCAATCAAACAAGAAAACTCCACCATCGACATCCAGAACAAACTATGACCGACGAACAGTTGGAAAAATATTTCAGGCACCGTTAGTACTTGGAATACTTATGGACAAAATGAAAGAAGTTGAACTTTTGCCTCAATGTCCTTCTTATTGGTTGTTTTTTTGATCATCCCGTTACATCAAAGGTTATATAAATTCGATCAAATTGTTTTTTATACAGTTTACAACGTACAAATAAAGAAGGAACTAGCAGTAGAGAGAGAACAGCTGCGTTTGGACTCATAATGCCAGGCGGACCTCCACCTGCTCTCCCTGGAGATCATTCAGTAATTTTACCCAGTATTGCTTCACAAACATCCATACGTTAGTATTACATTCAATTAACGGTGTATGTATCTTTTTAGTTTACAAATATCAGCATATTCATCATTGATCATCATCAGAAATTTTATTATGAAAATGATATATTGTTAAACATTCTGTACAGTGTATATTGTTGAAGTCTGGCATAGCCCGTCATACACAGCAATGTATCAAACTTTTACAATTAAATCTAGTACACCAATCAACATTCCATCCAAGTGTAACAGAATGTTCATTTCAATTTTATGCCTAACTTGTGAAGGTAGTTGAATTTTTACAACGTTCTTCTGATGATTCTGGTACTCAAATCCACAATCTTCTCATTTTTATTTGTTAAAAATGTATTGATTAAATCTAATTCGTTTTCCATTTAGAAATTTATATTTTGATTCAAAACCGTGTAATTTCAGACAATCAATTCAATTTGAATTCAAAGGCAAGTCCTATGAACATCCCAGTGAAACCAATGAGGCCACCAATGCGTTCTTCCATCGAAGGACTTAATCAAGAAATAGAAGGGCTAGTGCTTAAGTCTGCAGCGAATACCAGTGATCCCGATCATCCAGCAGAAGATAAGGTTGTTATTTGTTTAATACATAAATGTTTCAGTACTTTTGGAATCTTTAAATCAACAAAATGTTTTTCCATAGTTCAGATTATGTGAAATTCATCTAAAGCCCCTTTATTATTGAATCATATTTGTAGTTTAGAAAACATGAAAAATATTGTCAACGGCCTTGGAGCACCAAAAGACGGATAGAACTTTGCTACGTATTTTTGTATTCAACCAAGCTATGATGGAATTAATCACTCTGCATATCAACAAATGGCTTCCTCGTTCATGTTGGGGAAAAAAACCAGTGAACTCTGTAATATACTGGAATGTGCATTTTTTCAATTTTCTTATAGTATGGTGCGGTCAGAAAACAATCTGAAAGAATGTGAGAGAGAGATCCGAAAAATTGGGATAGGATATCTCTTTCTATTACATAATGTTTAAAGAGAGAAGAGAAAAAAATTGGGTGAGTTTCACTCTTTCTTGCTCATGGAATTAACTATATCACTCTGACCGCGCTCTGAGTACTCTGAGAGTACTCATTCCAGTATGTTATTAGAGTTCACTGAGAAAAACTCAAGAAGGATTATTTCTCACCCTCGACTCATTTCTCAACCACTGCACCTAAAACTCATATGAGAGCATTATGGTTCTCAATACGAGACATCGACCCTTTTGGTAATCACATTTGAACGTAGGTATACAATCTCAGGATCAGTAGAAAATAAAAAAACAAGGCCCTCAGAAAATTACTCAAATCATCATTTTGAAAAAACAAAACTTTCATCACTTCTCAACCAATTTGGCTGAAACTCATAGAGAACCATTATAGGCCCATTGCTGAAATCTGATATGAATTTTATTAGGATCAGATGAATAGAAGAGAAGAGGTGTGCGTTTGCAAAATGGACCTACGAAAGGAACAAAAAAATATCGCCACATCGGTCCAGCTTATCTCTGATCCTCTGAACTGATTTACCTGAAATATCCATTCCAAAAGAAATTTTTTCTCATATCTGCATCGAAAGTTTACCTTTTCGTGCAGGTTAGACGGGCACAAAGTGAGTTATTACTGTTAGGTAATGATGAGGCGAGCGGAAAATACTCGCCTCATCATTAACCAGCAGTAATAACTCACTTTGCGTCCTTCTAACCCACAAAAAAACGCGCACTCTTCGATGCAGGTATGACAGAAAGTATTTTGTGTGTCACGGGTAGAAAAAGATCGAGGCGAGCGGAGTGCGGTAAAACCTCGGCGACAATAAGCAATCCCTCGGATTTATCGCACCTCTCATTCGCTTCAATCGCTTACTTTCTGCCCTTGATGAGCAAATAGCTATTTTCACACGCCTGCATGGAAAGATGACGTTTTATGATCTATGTTCAGGGGGGAAAGTGCTGAATGCCAAGCGAATGTGTTGGAGCAGGAGGGCAATACCAACTATCTTCTTGTTCTAAAATATGCATATGAATATTTCATATGCAATTATACAGACGATTTGCACTTTCCTTGCAGTTGTGGGAAAAATACTATTTTCCCCTCTCAATTGATTCAACTAAAATTCATATGGGTGCACGTTCGCAAAAATCACAATTTTTATCACATTCGTCCTTCCCCATCCAATTGTTTTGGATCAGTCAGGCTGAAACTCATGAGACTACCATCCTCTCGATCTACGACTGTGGTATAAATTTTATAACGATCGGATAAGCAGAAGGGGAGACATTCGCGGTCGCAATTTTTTGACAAACCAACAGAGATGATGACTGACAGGCAGTCAAACAGACGCAGAAACGGAAGTTTTTTCCGAGTTTGGAGAACCATTTCGATGTAAAAAATTTTCATGTTGGAGATAAATTTTCAGTCCCCAAAAAGTTTTCCTCCAACGAGGAAGCGATTTGTATCCATCACTTAGTTGATTGGGACGTACATAGCAAGAATTTACCCATGACTTCAAGAGCTCAGTGGCCCTTAAGGGGTTATACTTTTTTGCTAATTGAAAGAATGCTTTTTTGAGAAAGCTTTGCTGATGAAACTAAAAAAGCAGGTATATAGTATATTGTTCATCAAGGGGGGAAAGTGGGAAATTTCCGACGAGTGTGAACATACTATTTTTTCCCACAACTGCAAGGAAAGTGAAAATCATCTGTTTAATTGCATATAAAATATTCATATGCATATTTCAGAACGAAAAGATAGTTTGTATTTTCCTTCCGCTGCAAGCGGGCAGAAAGTACTTTCCTCCCGTTGCGAGCGGGCAGAAAGTACTTTCCTCCCGTTGCGAGCGGGCAGAAAGTACTTTCCTCCCTCTGCGAGCGGGCGGAAAATATTTTCCTCCCGCTGTGACACATTGGCTTGGAATTCAGCACTTTCTCCCCTAAAAATAGGTCAGAAAACATCAACTTTCCGTGCAGGTGTGGGAAAAAAATTATTTCAGGGATTTATGGAGTATACTTTCTGGAACGAAGAAAAAATTGTTTATTCTAATTTTTGGACAAAGTAGTGGCACAAAGTGTACAAATCTAAGACATTAGTTTATCTTTCACGGCCGGAAGTAGAAGTGTCGTACAACTAACTGCACTTATAATGTAACAAAAAATTTCTTCATTATCTACATGGTATAAGCTAGTCCACATGAACTTGAAAAATTGGAATCTTGAAAGAACAACACGTGTTCGAAAAAACACTTCACATTTTGGACGAAAAAATTTACTTGATTTTTTAATGCAATAAAAAATTGTTAATCAATCGTAAAAATCGTGTGTACTTCACCAGATCGTATCAAAAAGATATAGTTGAAATTTCAAATCAATTGGATGAAAACTGTCCCAGTTCTACTGTCGGCCAATTTTAAAAACATAGTTTCGAGGAAAAAACATTCAAAGTTTTGGAATAATAAAATTTATATATGATCAATATTGTATTTTTTATGATAATTAGCCACATTTATGTATCAATTGAAAACTAACTGTTTGTAATAAACAGTGCGTTCACCGATACTCCATAAAATTCAAACTTGCTACGTAACTGATAGTTATTTGAAAAATTGAGCTCCAAAGAATATTGACGAAATGTTTTTATCATCAAATGTTATTGGGTATAATTTTTAAGGTATTTTTACATGATTTGAGCCGCTGGAGAAAAGGTTTTCTCAAACAGATATTACCCCTTAATTTTATAAAATCAAAACTATGATTTGAAGAAGAGAAAGAATTATAAACATGTGTTTACAAAAAAATCATTAAGATAATAAAATGCTCAAAATGTTGAAAAAAAACTTGATTGAACTGTATTTGAATTATGTGAAATTGAACAAGTGCAGCAAAGTACGCGTAGTAATCGGAGCATTGTTCTTGCATGCGTGACCAAATTACAATGTACATCAAGTAAAATAACATTATTACACATCGCATTTTATGAATTTACTATCGCGATGAGGTTCGAAAGTTCATTATCGTATATTTTCTCCCAATATTTGTTCCAGGAATTCATAAAATTTTATTACATGTTCTGTACTGTCCAAACAGATATGTTCTCGTAGATTGACAATGTAACATCATGATTTTGTAATTAAACGTCATTTGAGTAAAGTCGATCGTTAAAATGTCACACCGTAACAGCTGAATCAATTTCAATGCGAAATATGGTACAATATTCTCTCGATGTGTTATAAATTAATTTTCCCTTAATTGAGTTAACAGGTTTTGGAATTTTCATACTCCCTATTCCTTCAATATTGTTTGAGATTTACAATATCGATCATAATATTCCACAATTCATTTGTGTATTTTTATACTCGAAAAGAAAACACCCATAAATAAATTACTTATGAACAGTTTTTTTCCCTCAAATTCTAAACAATTTTAAATCAAGTCGAACCTAAATCCAATAAAATAAAAGACTATGGAGTCATATTCTCAATTTAAACATAGATTGCAACAAAGAGCATTTCTGAAAGTTATCTAGAGTTATTTGATATTGATGCCCCGTGCATTCAAAGTATGAAGTTGACTTTCTCGATATAATGAAGCTGAAACTGGCAGACGTAAAGCTAGCAGCCGATTGTTATAACTTTTCACACAAGATTTTTATTAAGGATTTAAGCATCTGAAACGTTGGGTGGAACGCTACTCAATCAATTTATAGTATAAAAAGCTTCAACAACGTCTAATCAAAAGTTACAACAATCGGGCTGCTAGTTTCAGCTTCAATCTTGATATACTCAGAAAATTCGGATGAGCTGTGTGAGATATTGATTTGAAAATCTTGTAGCAAAATATAAACGTACATTATTTATAATGAGAATAGTTCAATGACTCCTGAATATTTTTTGCAGTACGCTCGATACCGAGAACAAATCACCCCAGAAGGACACCGTGCACCTTTAGCAGATTTATTGAGGGCCACGCGCAGCGTCAATACACAAACTCCAGCCACCGACCTTCCTCCAGTTCTTACTCTTCAGGTAACTTGAACAATTAATATTTTAATATATTGGAGCAAATTGAGAGAAAAAATTATTAACTTTCTGCACTCCGAGAATTTTTAAAATCAAGTGCGAAGAGTTGATTTTATAATTGCTACGTGTCTTGAATAATGACAATAATAAAGGTATAATAATACTATAATGTGTGTACGCGCTTGGCGAGATAGGCCCTCCATCTAGGAATTCTGAATCTCCGCTGATTCCTGGTTTAATGGATGCCTCCCGTCCACCTAGCGATCTCTTACAAGGTTGGAGCGCAGTAGTAAACAGAAATCAAATTCTTCAACTCATTCGTTTATCTGAATTTTCGCCTATAAAAATCAAATACACAGTCCTATAGTTTTTGGAAGCTGTCGTAATTTCTCAGTAAACTAATGGGTTAATAGAATTTTCTGATTGGAATTTTTAGTCATTTGTCGTTTTGATTGTTTTCTCCTCGTGTGCAGTTCATTATTAATATTTTCCAATCGAATGAAATCGTAAAATTTACAGAAACTTTTCCTATGTTGCATGCGAAGATTAAAAGATCCTTCTGCATCCTTATGGAAATAGATTGATCTTGACCTTATTTATGTACCACGCATGATTGAATTTTGTATTGAACTCCAATAAATCCATAATCATTGTTTCACAGCTTTGTTTGATATTTAGAGCACCTGATATTTTCGTCGAATGTGTAGGGCATGAATTCATGTTTCGTTCTACAGCAAAGCCACCAAGATATTTTATTTGTTGTATTCCATGCAATAGGTGGAAGCCGTGGTTCTACCCCTGAACAAGATAGAGAAGGACGTCTTGGCACATCCCCACACATCAACAGGTTTCTTGCGAGAGAACCACCAGATGGCTGTGAAAAAGTCAATCTCAAATTCGTGGAAGATGCCAGGTAAGTGACTTAACATTTTGAGATAATATAATTTTACCTCTCATCAGTTGCTTTATTTTATTATTTTCTCCGCAAAGCATCGTAATTCAAAATCATTTCATTACTGCAATCAAAAACCTTAAGTAATACTGCATTTTCGGAAATTATTAATCTACACTTAATTGAACACTCGAATTTCAATGGATTCCCTGGTGAAGGGAGGTTTTTCTGAAAATTCCCCTGAATCTCCCTGAAAAACTCTGAAACTCTCCAAAAAAATTCTGAAAAACTCTCACTTATCGGGAACGTTTTTTCACTGAAAATTTTTCTGAACATTTATGAGTATTTCTGAAAAACTCGGAATTTCTCTGAAAAACTCTGAAACTTTCTAGAAAACTATGAACACCTCTGAAATACTTTTTACTGAAAATTACTGAAAATTTCAATGATTTTCAGTTAAATTTCTCCACCAGAGTTTACAAAGATCTGTTTCCAATAAGAGTAAGAGATTAGACTAATTGCAAGTGAATTTTCAAAATTGATTGTCATATCACCTCTACGATCCTATACGTTATATCAGTTATCATATGTTCTTTGAATTATATTTGCTCCTCAACTCCTTTATTTTATACATTAGTACTTTCTGTGTATCGAGTCTATAATAGTGATAATTTTAATGAAATATTTTATCCTTACGATTAAATTAGATTGAACCTCGTTCAAGCATTTAGTTTTTTTTGGTTTGTTTCTCCAAGTATAATGTATAATCCATGTTCGCGGTTTATTTGCAGCGTGTAGATAGGAATATGAATCACAGTACTAACGTTTCACATTCGCCTAATGATTGTTAGATGAACCGAAAAACTTGATTACAACCTATCATTTCTTTGGATGTCATACTTGAAACCCGTAACAAAAGTATGTTAAAAGCCTATCATATGTTGATTTATGATGCATATTTCGTAACGGATTCAAAACAAGCGTTGTCTGTAAATCCTTTTCATTCATTTAGATTGATAATTTTGTCTTCAGTTCTTGATGTCTCGTGATACATCATGTGAGATAAACTGATTCTTTTATTTCATTAGATCCTTTCCACATGGTAGAATCAGCTTTTCGTATTATATTACGAATTATATTTCATATGTGAAATATACACTCGAAGAAATTTCTCTTGGATATACAATAAAGATAGAGATAGCAGATACTATCTCTATTTTCATAAACACCACATTGTGCACTGGTTCATAGGTTAGTACTTTAGGACGGAAATGAAAGATTTGAGCAAAAGTATTTTTAAATTGACCGACTAATTTTTTAGAAATATGGTAAAATGATAAATATTGAATTTATAAACCCTAGTTTCAAAAATCTGTTTCAATACGATCTGTTGATGGATAAGATTTAATACAAACTTTGCAACGGTAAATAACGATTCATACTTGTTCAAACCCGTTGGAATGTATTAAATTCAGGGGTTTAAATGAGACTTTAATAGTTTTGAATAGTTATTTACCGTTATAAATTTGTATTAAATTCTATTGATCAATGGATTTGAATATACTGTTTTTACTAGAGCCGTGAATTAAGTTTCAAACAAATGAATCAATCAAACAGTGGGCAAGTAAAGATTATTTGAAAACAAAAACAAAAGACATAACACATGGCATAGCTTCTACAAATTTCAACAGAACGATGACCAAATTTCAATTTCTGACGATTCAATCCATATTTGGGAATGTGTCGATGGAATCCTTTGAATTGATTGAACTATCAATTCAAAAGATTTGAGGACAATATCAGCGACCCCTGAAAATGCAACCAGACCCATTGGTTAGAAAAGGGCACAACCAAAATTATTCGAAAATTAAGCAATAATTTATCAGAAAAGATTTGGCTCGGTTTGCATCATCAGGGATCGCTGGTATCTGCTTAATATGAATTTCCAATTATGATCGGACAAAAAACCTTGGAAACGCTCTTATAACGGTTGCTGGTAATTATTGTTACGTTACTAAATAACGAATGATTTTATTAATATACATTTCATATAATTCCTTGAAATTTTGCATGCATCGTATCTATCAATACCTGATTTATGATAATTTTAGGCGGCCGATGATAGATTTGACCAAACTAGACTATTGTCCGAAGCCATGTGTAGCATTCCAGTTGAAACCAAGTTTGGGCTCAGCATTCCTGCCACTGCAACAGCCTGCCAGTCCAACGATGGTTTCCAGTGCATCGCCCTCTGCGCACACAACGCCGACTACACCTCCTCCGAATCCATAGTCCTTCTCTTTACCTAATGATGTATCATTCATAAACACAATCGGTATATATACATATATATATATGCATATGAACATATATATAAATATATATATATATTTTTTTTAATGACTACATAAGCGTAGAAAGCGATTTATTACTCTGCTAAAGGAAATGATATAAATGAAAACAATTGAAATGAAAGAAAACGAAGTAATAATGAAAATATAAGCGAAATCCAAGAAAAGTTACCGAAGGAGAAAAGAAAGATTTTGCTCTTCGAACGTATTGTCTGGGACCCAAAAAGACGATATTGGGCGAAAGTGTTGACTGTAATGAAACAAAAGATCTATGATGACATTAGAACACAAAGAGTATTGGAAACCATCTGACCTTCGTTAATATGTTTGAAACAATAATAAAAAATACGAGGAACAATAATTTGTGATAATTAAAAAAAAAATGAAATGACGTTTAGGAATGAAAATTGTGTTCCACAGGGAAAAAAGACTAATGAAATTGTGTATTCTAAATTTAGTACTACAAATGTGCTAAAAACGACTTTAATTTTGTATACAAGCGTATATCCAAAAAAAAAAGTGGCAAGAAGTATTAAATTTTCAATGTTGGAGAGAAAGAGAGTATATGATTGAGTAGATTTGTGTGGATTAACAGAGTGGACAGAACGAATACGAACGTAGATATACGAGTGCGTGCTTGTGAGTGAGAAAGAGAGAGAGTGCGGATGTTTGTGTGTGAAAAATAAACAAAATTATATGGATTATAATGAAAGATCACAAAAGAATGTATCTAAATATATCTTTAGATACATTAAATTTGATCGGTACCCTATATCTTTTTTTTTTTTTTTTACTTTTTGTCAGTGAAAGTTTCATCTTTTTTTCTTAATTTTTATTTTTACTATGATTAATAATATTAATTATTATTATTTACTACATACTTTTTATAATTTAATTCCACAGTGGCACGCAGCGTTAGTTTACTATTCTGTTAGGTTTTGGTATCTCATTTTGTATTATTACTTTAAATATTAAAAAATATATATATATTAAAATTGTTGGTACAACAAAATATTTGAAAATGTGTCCCTATGGATTAGGCATCATCGTTTAGTTACGAATATTGTGAGACAAGCATTTTATTTCGTCTAACGTGTACAAATGAAATATTTTATATAGATTTATGTTAAATAAATACCCGCATAATTTTTTTTTTTCAACGAATATTCAGTATTTGAATAATCTACGCAAATGCACCATAGGGTTACAGTATTTCTTGATTTCTCTTGTATTATGTTAGATTAAAATATCTGAATATGTACAACCAATAATGATACACAATACACCGTGACCATTCGAGAAGAAATGATTGAAGAGAAGTGCATTGGTAGTATGTGTGTTTCGACTGAATACAAAATGATGCGAGATGCAAATATTGAGTACGTACGGTTCGAGTACGATTGTATTGATTGTATTGATGGAGAATATATTAATGAAGAACAACACGTTTGTCAACATTTGATCGAAGAATAACGTGATGAAGGAGAGAAAGTGAAAGAGGAAGGACAATTCAATACTTTCTTTTTCTTATTTCAAGTCCTTGTACAAAAAATAATATTGAGCAAATATTCGTTTTCATCTCGATGAATCGCACCATTCACGAATTTCATCTTTGCAAGGAAGCGTATGTTCAAATATGGCATCAGATACGTGTACAGATGGCAACTTTTAACTTGGCGTGCAATGGGTATGAGTGTGTGTAATAATCTCGCGTATTTTTGTATAAGTGCGGATTTCAAAGAGGAGAAAAGAAAAGAAAATGAAAAAAATAATTAAAACCACACATCTGCGTTCATACGAATGGTATGAATGTATTTTAACATCAGAAAACTTGATTAAACCATCTACGAATAATATTTTGTATTTTATTATATTATACGCGTTAAAATTATGTATATGTTTATATATATACACTCAAGTATAACAACAAAGTTCTATAATTTTATATAATTGGGTATGTATTTATATACGATACGTCGATATCAATTGAGGACACCCATGCAATAACAGCGGTAACGCTCGGCAAGAGGTAGACGGATTGATCCAAGCTGACACGAGAGGCCTCGAGAAAAAAGTTGGAATTTTGAAAAACTAACAATATGGGGTGATAGGGCTTGAAAAATCAATATGAGTACCTGTGAACAATTTTTTTCTAGGATCAACAGTTTTCGAGAAAAAAAATAAAAACTACCTATTTTTTGAGACGGAAAATTGATGTTTTTCAATGTTAAACTCTTCCTAACTCGATCATTTTTCAACGAATCAGGATGAATCTTGTAGATTCTGATTCATGAGACTTTTCTGAAGACAACATTTTTCCAAAATGTATAAAAGTTAATGACAAATTCATAAATTTTTAATCCGAAGTAAAAATCAAGTTTTGAACGCTTTGCGTTCAAAAAGAGTCGAAGGAATTTTCGATTTGGAAAAACTCAAAGCGACAAAGTTGTTCATTAGTGTATGGACAAACTTTTTGGAAAGTTACAGGTCGATTGGATTATTAGTTTCCAAAATACAGCGATTTATTCATTAGCGCGCAATGGCGAAATGTCACGATTATCCGTAGATTACCGATCAAATATTAATATAATCAATATAATAATAATCAATATAACAATAATATCAATAATTGAGATTATTCTCCGTGCGCAATCAAAAATTGAAACTAGTTCCCAAACAAAACAATTATTCCGAAAGTGAAATTAAAAAAAAACTCTTTCAGAATGTCAACAACGGGCAAATGACCAAAACTTATGAAGGAATGTTTTGTGAAAAAACACTCATTCTCCACGCAATAAGAATTTTGTTCTGTTGAGACAGTTTTTCTCCAAAGTCCATGCCTTATTCACAAAAACGTTATAAAGGATTAAATTGTTTATAGAAGAGAAATGGATGGCGAATTTCAAAAAAATTGTTCGATATTTGGATTCTACAACCCAAAAAGCATCAAGTTACAATGAAAAATCCAGCGAATACATGTTTTCCCACGAGCTTTAATATTTGACCGGTAATCGACGGATAATTGTGACATTTTGCCATTGCGCGCTAATGAACAAATCGCTGTATTTTGGAAACTAATAGTCCAATCGACCTGTAACTTTCCAAAAAGTTTGTCCATATACTAATGAACAACTTTGTCGCTTTGAGTTTTTCCAAATCGAAAATTCCTTCGACTCTTTTTGAACGCAAAGCGTTCAAAACTTGATTTTTACTTCGGATTAAAAATTTATGAATTTGTCATTAACTTTTATACATTTTTGGAACATTGTTGTCTTCAGAAAAGTCTCATGAATCAGAATCTACAAGATTCATCCCGATTCGTTGAAAAATGATCGAGTTAGGACGAGTTTAACATTGAAAAACATCAATTTTCCGTCTCAAAAAATAGGTAGTTTTTATTTTTTTTCTCGAAAACTGTTGATCCTAGAAAAAAATTGTTCACAGGTACTTATATTGATTTTTCAAGCCCTATCACCCCATATTGTTAGTTTTTCAAAATTCCAACTTTTTTCTCGAGGCCTCTCGTGTCAGCTTGGATCAATCCTTCTACCTCTTGCCGAGCGTTACCGCTGTTATTGCATGGGTGTCCTCAATTATTTACTTACATACAATATAAGAACCAACATTTTCAATTTAGTTGTTATTCGTGAGATGGAAGATACCATAATTTTATTAATGCACACGTCAAAAAAAAATCGTATGGATTTATTCTTTTTGTAATAGAAAAACGAAGATGATTATTTTTTTTTATACTTAGTTCCAGTTCATGGAAGAGAGAAAGAAAGAAGGAAAAAAGGAAGGAAAAAAATGCAAAACTTGATATATAATATAACATTTAACTGGAAATATAGTTTTTCCTTTTCTTTTCTGTTCGAATACAATAGTAATGATGATAATATACTTTCTAATACCGAAGAGTAATAAAAATGAAGGAATAAGAAACCTAGCTACAACAGTAAAAAATGTTAACACATACGTACCTGGCACACTGGTCTATGCTCTTTTACCCAGCTCATTAGGACGCTTAATGCCTTAGAACGCGTGGCATAGTGTGCTATTACGTAGACAAGAAGGTTAATAGGAGAGGCGAATTATGAAAGATTTTTCATAGTTTCTTATTCAATGTCTCAAATCGATCCAAGAGAAGCAGCAAATGATCTTCGCTACGCAACACAATATATTTTTCGTCCTTTCCTTGCCTTTCATCTTAACACAGCATTGCTGATTCATTGAAATAAAATCAAAGATAATTTTTCTACAATGTATGAAATAATATAAGTCCTGTCGATGGATAATCTTAATATCGTCTCTGATTATTAACCTTCGTGTATTTGCATCATGTGTTATCATTATTGTTAGCTTTTGTTGTCAATTTGATGAACATATAGTAATGTATGTAAAGACTGTGGAAGATTACTTGTTACTTGAATATATCTTACAAAAAACAAACATTATTACATTGAGTTTTTTTCTTAGTCGCAGCAGTAATAACAATAATCGAATTTAGGACTGGATTGATTAATTTCATATCACATATCTGTTTTTCTGTCATGTAAATTTTTATTTCAACTTGTTCAACAAACTTAATACTTATACTCAAGAAATGTTTTATTTTTCATTTTCTACACATTATTATTGAATAGTGATGTTTCGAAAATTTTCTTTTTGTTCCATTTCAAATGAATGAATTACAATAAAAATAATGAGGAATGTTGAATATTAAAAATTTTATATTTACTGTAATTCATTTACATTTCATTATTTAATTATTTTTGAATCATAGTAAGAAAATAAATGAATATCCATTTTCCTCTTGCAACTGAAATATATGAATTATTGATATCTCAAAGCATCAAAAACAACTTTTCTGTTTATCATTGATGTATCAGTTTTCAGTTGCACATAAAAGACTAGCTTTTACTTTCTACTACATTTTAATATTACAAGTATCGCATTTTCATATATATAATCTATATATATATATATATATATATATATATATATATATATATATATATATATATATATATATATATATATATATATATTTTTCCCCTTTGATTCATTAAAAATTATTTATGTACAATAGCATCACATCAAAGAATTATGCAACGGTACTTTTCGAAGACATTTTCCAAAATTGAATGATTTCAATGACACAAATGAAGAAACAAATTAATTCACTTGTTAATACGTTAGATTAAAAATCTTTGTCTTTTGTTTTAATGAATTGATTTTTTTTAAATTAAAGCATACAAAAATTGAGACATTCATATCCTCTTTTCATCGAACAATCGTCATCGTTTATGAAATTGTGAAACTTTCTTGTGTAATTAATTCACAAGGAAAAACAATGTCTCGAACATCCGGCTTGGGTACCGCAGAGTCGATTATATATACAATGAATTCAACATACATTTGATATATGTACAAATTATATCTATAAAAATATCCATCATTATAAACCCATGTACTGCGAGGACGGAGAAAAGTTATTTGCAGTGGAATTATTCTTTCTTGTATCCTCCTTATGAGGATTATCGCTGCAAAAAGGAATATGATTGAAATATATTTGATGCTTCGAGAACACACGTAGGTTTCTCACGTTACTCACCTGAAAAACGGCAAGAGGGTTATGAAGGTCTGACGACAAGGTCTTGATGAAAATGCTGGAGAACATTGCGCGAATCTTCCAACGACTTGTCTCAACCACTGTTGTAATTTCACTCTTCTCTCTTCCACAAACTTCGCGTCCTAATAAACATAAATTATTCATACAATACGGTTTATATACGATATGAATTGATTTTGGAAGAAAAAGTTTGGAAATACCTTATTTCCTATGGTTTTTTTGGGAGGAAAATCGAATGTCGTTACAATATTGTCATGTTTCTTCAACTCTCTGTACAGCGCATAAAATTGAGCGTATCGTCTATAAATATTCCATTCAGTATCTCTAATGCGAATATAAATCTGCAAAAGCATATTCATTGAGCCAAAAAATTGTGACTCAAACATTCAAAATATTGAAAAATTCATATTAATCGATGATATTACTTGATACACGTGATGTACATCGGAGGGTGGTCCAGTAAGAAAAGCAGATGGAATCCATATATGAATAAGGCAAGGGGGTTCCGAAGGGAGATCTTCATCGCTAATAGGTCCTCTAAGACACTCCAATTCAGCTTGCAGTAACTTCACTAATTGGTTTCTATTCATAATCGAAATTACATGATCAAATGGCATGTATTATAATGAAAATAAATTTCAATTAATTTACCTATTATTCAATTGCATAGTCAATCTAGCGTTGAATTCCATTAATTCAGCATGCATTTCAGCTACTTGAATCAATTTCTCTTCATACTGTTGGGCTTCGTTGTGATAATCCAAAGTAGTAGGATCGTCATCGGAAATCGTAGAATTTGAATCTCTCCTCAACATTTGTACCGCGGTTACGTATTTTCGCAATTGTTGTCGCAGAAGTTCATTTTCTCTGTTGGTGTATTCAATTAATATAAACTCCGAAATTGAAGGTTCTTCGATATTTTGTTATTACAAACAATATTATTACCTATTCAAAGTTTGTAATTGTAATTCGTGTCTTTCGAGATAATTCTGATGTTGTCGTTGGAGACGAGCGAGTTGTAATCTACTGGCAGTTGCATCCTCCCTTGTTTGTTCCAATAATTCACTTATAGCCAACAGTCGTATTCTCAACGAATCAACGTCTAATTTATCTGAATCTACTCGTGATTCTGAATTCGCAAACGGATCCATTACTGTTTCTGTAACTTCTGTAGCATCCTGCATCCCAGGATACAATTATTATTCAAATATTCGAAAAAGTGTACACAAAAACTTGAGAATTCATCAATGAAAATGATGCGATCGGTTTATAAATTGATGAACAAAAAACAGGCATTTAACTGAGTGTTTTCTATTATAATGTTTGAAAGGAAATGAAAAATGAAATTTGTACAATCGTAGGGTCGTGTGAACACATTGATTCAAATTATGAGATATACTATATTGCCGATGAATATGTGATGAAAAAAAGTGTGTAGGAAATCAAATGGGACAAAATCAATAATTTTATGATTTTATATGCAATTCATATCTGAAGAATTCTCAATTAATCATCACTTTTCATGTTGTGATTTTGATTCCTGGAAGAAATTAATATGGGAAAAGGATATTTAATACAGAAATATCCTATAGAAAGTGATAATTATGTTATCTAGGTTTATAAAGTCTTATAACTCCTCGCTAACCCATGAAGGCAGCGTGGCCGAGCGGTCTAAGGCGCTGGTTTTAGGCACCAGTCCGAAAGGGCGTGGGTTCGAATCCCACCGCTGTCAGAATTTTTTTTTCGTTCACTCAAGATTATAAGATAGCAATTGAAAACTACAATACACAGCTTGAATCACAAATCGTTTCAATCTTTTATTTATTATTCAATTTATATTGAAAATTTATTCAATAAAAAGAACTCTGTAATTTTTTGACTTATTCCTTCTGAAACGAGAAAAAGAACAACGCAAGATTAATACTCTTGGCTTGGTTTTTTGTGCAACAATATCGCGAAGTACTAAAAATCTACAAAATTTTAGTAATCCTGAATTCTAAATAAAAAATAGAAAAGTTGAGAGGAAACTGTTGTATCGATAGAATACATTATTCTTTGTAGAATTGAGAATTCAAGTAGAAAAAAGAAAAATACAAATTCATTCTAAGAGTTCGAAAAGATCCCATATGGAAATATTTAGCTGAAAAATTTCTGCAAACCTCCAAATAATTCTGAAAGAATATCACATTTTCTCTGCACAAAAATCTGTGGAAAAATTGTGAAAATTTGAAATTTTGATGAAAAATTTAACAATTGTGCAACATGCTCCATAGAATTCTTTTCAAAGTTTATAAGAGTTTTTTTAATTTTCTTTTTCAGACAAATAGGAACAAAATTGTGCTCTAAAAAATCCTGACGAAACCAATGAATTTTTAACATGTTTAAACCCTCTTTCAATATAGAATATGAATGTATTTATCAAATTTCAACATTTTTCAGTAATCAGAAAAGTGCTGGAAATTGATCAGAATTTTTTCAGAGCGCAATTCCTTCGTTCTCATTTGTCTGGAAAAAAAACTTATAAATTCTGCAAAAAAGTATTTAGAGAATGTTGAAAAATTATTAGATTTTTCATTAAAATTCCATAGATTCTCAGAGTTTGTGGTAGTTTTTTAGATTTTTGCCGAGGGATTTATAGTTACAGGGCGTGCGGAAAAGATTTTTATATCATCAAGATTTATTAGAAGATGACAAATGAAAGAAGATCATTACTTACATCAACGTGGTTAGGTAATGTAATTAAAATATCATCCAATATAGGATCAAACGGTAGAACAGGCAGAAGAGTTCCCATATTTTCTACATCATTTACAGGAGTTAAAACTTTTTCTTCCTCGAATGTTTTTTTACTAAAATACAAGTGAGCGACGTTTATATTCATGAAAGATGAAAAGACTCAATGTTTATTCAAGAACGTCATACCATCTTTCGTAATTGGGAGATTTATCGTCCACAGTCCCGGAAGAATCTTTGGGCTTTTCAGAAAATGTTTTTGGTATATCCAAGGACAAAGAAGTGCAAGTATTCGATAAAACTGTTGGGGAATTCAGACACGTTGGCGGCGCGCTGACGGAGGAAGTACTCGATTCTTTAACACTCTGTTCTTCGTCTTCATTGTCAAAAGAAATTATGTGAGCATATATTTTTTTCTTTTGTTTTTCTTGTTTAACGTTGAAAGTGTCTAAAAATGAACAATCCATCCATAAAATTGTAGCCATCACATTCAGTTTGTTCTTCAAATCACCCAAAAATCGTTTGTCTCCTACTCTAAATGTGTTACTTGATCCTTACAACCATAATTTTTTCTTTCCAAAACCTGTATTTACAGTACCTTGTCACATTATTAGGCCAAAAATGTGCCAGTACTTGTACTTTAAATTTCATAGTAACTGTTCGGCCGAAGGATTCTCAAGACACGAATCCTATTGAGAACGTTTGAGACATCATAAAATCTGACGTTCGTAAACACACTCCTACCATCAAGCAAGACCTGATTCGGATACTCAATGACACTTAACAACCTAACTTATAAATAAAAAAAAAAACAATTAAGAAGTGTATAAAAAGCATACCTCGTCACATTAAAGCTATGTTGGCTATGGAAGATGGGTACACAAAGTACTAATTTGAATGAAAAATTGTTCTTCATAGTAAAAAAAACTGCCAATTGGCACATGGCTTCCTCGTTTGCGTTGGAAAAAAAATACATGTTTTCTTTCTCTCTCCCGTTTTTCTTAGAGAATCAGGTTGAAATTCATATAGGACTGCGATCAACACTGCATAAAGCTGTGGTGGAAATTCATGACAATTGGATGATAGAAACGGAAGTTATCCGCATGTTAACGATGTTTACGCAATTTCCCAATTTTGTTTCGAAGCTCAGTGCTTACCATTTTCGTCCTTCAATTCCGATTTGTTTGAAATTCACACCATACAACTAACCCCCCGTAAACTGATTATACTGCAAGTTTCATGGCATCTGGATGATACCGACATGGGGAAGGCATGCTTTCAAAATATTGTCAAATAATGTGAATCGCGAAACAAAAATTTTCCACAGTTTTCAATCGATTAGAATGAAACTCATATGGGGCCACTATAGGATCATCACCAGAACGTGGTTCAAGTTTGATTGCAATCAGATAACAGGAAGCGGAGATATACGCGTTCGCAAGATCACGATTCTTCGAAAAATTTCTCCTCACCCCTCCCGTTCTTCTGTAACGATGAGGTTGAAACATACATTGAACCACTATCAACACTGTATATGACTCTGGTGAAAATTTCATCACGATCGAATAATACGAACAAAAGATATACACGTTCGCAAATTTGTTACATACGCACAGACAAACCGACAGACAAAAAGGAACCTGATTTCCTTTTTTTTCCTCCCCCCAATTCCAATGCGCCTGAAATCTATATCATATAACTAACATCTCGTAAATCGAATATACTCAGAGTTCCAAGACATTCGGATAATATGGACATGGGGAAGGCATGCTTAACAAAAAAATACAGATTCCAAAGAAAAATTTTCCACAGTTTTCAACCGATTTGGATAAAACTTATATGGGACCACCATCGGGTCATGACTAAAACGTGGTTAAAGTTTGATCGGATTCGGATAATAGGAAGCAAAGATACACGCGTACGCAAAATGTTCATTTTTTGTCGGAGTTCTTCCCACCTCTTCGACCACTATCACCCTAGTCCACAACTGCGATAAAAATTTCGAAGCGATCGGATAAGCAGAACGGGAGATATGCGCGTACGAAACTTAGGGGGGGGGGGGGGGCTGCAGCCACACAGACAGACAGACAGACAAACACGGTAACAAAATTGTTCCCCGAATTTTCAGGCACATTTTGGTCTAGGAGATTTTTAATTTCGAGACAAAATAATTGTTGGCTCCTCGAAACGATCACAAAGCTTCCCTCTAAACGAGGAAGCAATAGTTCACTCCGCTACACGTTGCCATTTTTCAAAATTAAATTTACCATCTTCAACATATTCTTTAAGGACTGAAGAAGAAATGTCTCGAAAATAACGTATATTATAGTTGAAATGGTAAAAAAATAATTTTTCAGCTGTGGCCCGATAATATGACAAGACACTGTACAAATAAAATGCCGAAAATTCCATTCAAAGCAGAGAAGTAAAATCTTCCATCTCTTTATGTTTGTGGTAAATGAAAATTATTTCAATTTATTCACAAATGATTGATGAACTCAATTTTAAAAGTTTCAGAATCATTTAGGAGTCTGTATTTGGTTGAAACATCATATGATACTACAGATATTTCAACTCCTTGGGGTGTTGCACATCCTAGAGATGTTTTTCGATATTTTTCAAATGAATGATTTGAAGATCCAATTATTTCACTCATTATCTTACTTGGTACAGTCGACGAGATGATAGGTTCCGATTGAGAGATTTTATTTTTGGTTGTATCTTTCTTTTTTGATATATTATCAAGTTCTTCGTTATCTACCCTTATGGCAAATAATATTGTACCTAATCCTAAGGAAAATATATGAAAATGAATGCTTGTTTCACTTGATCAACTATTCATTACATAAAAATGAAAGATTTTTACCTGCAGCTATGTTTGGCAATGTACAGCTTTTTTCCTGGTCCAATAAAAAAGCCCACTCCTCGTAAAACGGACGCAACGTATCAGGATTGATGATCGCGTGCAAGTGGCGTTCTAAAGAACGTTCATTTAAAACAGCTCTAAGCCAAGCTCTGCCTCGTCCATAATCCGTATGAACATTTTTCAACACAGTAAAACGATCTTGTTCGTGCCAAGTCAACTGTTCTTTTATACACGGCCAAAAAGGTACATCCACTGGACTGCTTAGTTTCGTAGTTCCACCGGATACCAAGTCAGACACATGCCTAAAAAAATATGAATATTATAGAAACATGATATTCTATCGTTAGTAGAAAACTATGAACTGTTTTGTATTATGATTTTGTCATTGTTTCTGTAATCATCATGTCGTATATATGTATTGATATTTCTTTATCTAATTATAATGATGCAGTGTTTCATACAAGTATGTGATAAAGTCATTCATCACAATTTAAATGAGTCATGTATTAATTGATGTAGAAAGAAGTAATCATACAAAATCTGTATGTGAATGGTATATATTTTATTTTACATTATCCTGAATTTTCATGATTCCGAATGGACATAGGACATATCTGGTGAAGGATATTCAATAATTTTTGTAAGGTTTGAGTATTTTTACATATTTTTTTATGAGAACTGATTTGATTATATTCTTGTATTTCTGAATAATTTGTCACAAACAATTTGGTTAACGTCATGGCGCCTGGTATCCTTTTAAGAGAAATCTGATATCAAGAACATGAATGAATTTCTGCAGGATGAATTAAATATGTTTAAAAATCCAGCAAGTGCTGAAAGTTTGAAATTTGAATCCCACTTTCAAAATAAATTATGCAAGGGAATGTTTGGCAAAATGTTATATCAAACTCATATGTAGATATCTGAAAGATATTTTTAAGATTTTTTGGCAAGACATTTTTGAGATATCGGAAAGTTAGCTGGATAGTGCCCAGTTTTATGCTGCATTTTTATTATAGAAAGAATTGTGTACTATTTCATAATCAACTTACAGTAAATAAGAACAAAAAAGTGAACAAATTATTTCAAAAGATAAAATACCTCAAAGCAGAACCAATTTTCTCCATGCAATTAGTACGTAATCCATGACTAAAAATTAACTCAAATGTATGGCAAAGCTGAGTGATGCAGGAATCGGATTCTGTAGCCAATTCAGCACGTCCTCCAAATCTGACATGACATTTCTTTGCTACAGCCAACAAATCATCTAACAATTGTTGCCTCTCAGCAGTGTGATCACGATTTTCAATATCATCTTCTACATTATGTGTACTTGGTAGTATTGCTGACATCATACGCAGAGCCTTGAACATGAAACATGAATTAACACATTTGGATGTAAAACTAAACTTCAATCCTATACAAAACTGCATAGAACAATGAATTTACGCTCATTTTTTATTGTTTACATCGCTATCATTCAAACTTTCACAAATTGAAAAGAGAAAATTTAACAATGACCAACCTACTTACCAACTGACAGTGAATTTGAGTGATTCAATCAATAAATCTATGATTTCTCGTACAATGATCTTTGTTTTATAATATTCAATACAAACAATTATATTTATGATTAATTTGTCCTTCACATATCGTATTAAACAAAGATTTGAAGCAAGAATGCTCGATCGAAATTGACAAATAGTAAAAATAGGAATGATAGAATGATATAATACGTACCATTGATGAATCAATCAAGATCCGTGGAGAATTGTTTTTGTTTCTTTTTAAAATGTAAACATCATTGGCAAACTTTGGAATCGTCTTGAGAGGAATTAACACAATTGCAACACGTGAAAGTCGAATGGAACGCTATTACGAACTGCATACAATTTCTCAAAACATTGAAGATTAAATGATGTTGATGCAATGTAGACGTATATGGCGATTGATAGTTATTTGTAAAGTAAAATTACTCCTACTTCAATAACGTGCGTCGGATCCAGGAATTAAACAGGTGTAATCATAATCATCGTGTGATGAACATCGATGAATAACCAAATTCAGTGAAGGGAACTATTGAAGCTATTGAGAAGTCGGAGAAAGAACATGTACGAAGTTGTTAGTACCGATTGCTGACACTCAAGCGGTACCGTCAATAAGCCTTTCCCGCGTTTTTATTGTTTGAGAAACAGTTGGAATCAGGGTTGGCACGTAATATACTTTTAAGTATTTTATGGTATTTTACATAGTTTACGACACGTAAAAAACCGAGTATCTTGGGTTGTGGACTTGTTTCCAGTTACGCCCATTTAAATTCTGTAATTAGAATTTAAATAAATTGATTGAACCGAGTATCTTACGCATAAAACCAACCCCTTGCCTTTGGGGACACAGGAGGGTTCAAGTATCTTACATATATTACGTGTCAGAAACCAAGTATGATACGTAAGAAATTGAAAAATCACGTAATAAACCCAACCGTGGTTGGAATCAGAGGCAGGGTTGGGTCATGACCAGTGTTTCCACAAAGGGATTTCTTTCTTCATTTGATTGGGCTATCTACAAGATGTGTTAAAAAAATAACGAGAATTTTCGTTTTATGAAAAAAATATTTATCTATTCATCAATATCTATTTTGTCCCCTTCAAAATAACCCCCTTGGATATAATACACTTGGACCAACGCTTTTTCCAATCCTCGAAACACTTTTGAAACTCGATCTTTGTTATCCCTGGTTAAACAATCCGATTGAATCCGATAAAAAAAAATTTTATCGGAATGAATTGAGTTTCTGCATCGGAAATTTCCTATTGATACCAATAAGATAATTTTCAATTGGATTGAATCGGTCTTTCCCCTGGTTAAAAAATCCGATTAAATCCGATAAACAAAACCTATCGGAATGAATTGATTCCTGCATCGCGATTTTCTTATTGAATTTTATTGGTTGTTAACCCAACCAACTAACGGTTTATATACATTATATACGCGCATTTTATATCAATTAAACAAACACATATATCATTTATTCAATCATCATGTATGACAAATTATTGCTGAAATAAATTCAAACGATCATTTATGTGTTATTAACATGGTGATCACCCATCCACCTTGTTCCGCAGTTGTCGTTGCTTAACCTAGAAGATCGATCTGGAACACCCGCTCGCTCGATGCCGTGGTTCGCTTCCTATTAATGTGAACTAGATGACTGTCTTATGTCAGGGATGGGTGTCCTATAGTAATAAGATTCAATTGGTAATAGTCCATTGGACATATGAGTGATTGTATCGGTCTTAATGAGAGCATGGGAGTTCATTAATAATAAAAATTCCAATGAAGACCAAGAAAATATTTTCCAATTGGATTTAATCGGTATTTTATGATGGATGAAAAATTCCGATTGATATCGATACAATATTTTTCAATTGGATTCAATCGGTATTTTATCAATTATGAAAATTCTAATTGATACGAGTCAAATATTTTCCAATGGGATCCAATAGGTATTTTATCAATAATAAGAATTCCGATTGATATCAATGAAATATTGTGTAATTGGATTCACTTGGTATTTTATGATCAATGAAAATTCCGGTTGACGCCAATACAATATTTTTCAATTGGATTGAATCGGTATGTTATTAATTATGAAGATTCTAATTGATACCAGTCAAATATTTTTCAATGGCATCTAATAGGTATTTTATCAATAAAAATAATTACTAATGATACCAAGAAAATATTTTCATTTGATTAAATCGAGATTTTATTGATTATTGAAATTTTAATTGATATCAGTGAAATATTTTTCAATGGGATTCAATGGGTATTTCATTAATCACAAAAATTCCAAATGATACGCAGAAAATATTTTCTAATTGGATTCAATGGGTATTTTATGGTTGATAAAAAATTCCGATCAATACCAATAAAATATTTTTTAATTGGATTGAATCGGTATTTTATTAATCATGAAAATTTTATTTGATACCAGTCAAATATTTTTCAATGGGATCCAATTGGTATTTTATCAATAGTAAAATTCCGGTTCATAACAATACAATATTTTTCAATTTGATTCATTCGGAGTTTTATCAATCATGAAAATTCTATTTGATACCAGTGAAACGTTTTTCAATGGGATCCAATTGGTATTTTATCAATAATAAAAATTCCAATTGATGACAATAAAATGTTTCTTATTTGATTAAATAGGTATTTTATTGATCATTGAAATTCTAATTGATATCAGTGAAATATATTTCAATAGAATTCAATGGGTATTTCATCAATCATAAAAATTCCATTTGATACCAAGAAAATATTTTCTCATTAGATTCAATGGGTATTTTATGGTTGATAAAAAATTCCGAGGATACCCATGAAATATCTTTTAATTGGATTGAATCGGTATTTCATTAATCATGAAAATTTTAATTGATACCAGTCAAATATTTTTCAATGGGATCCAATTGATATTTTATCAATAACAATTATTCCGATTGATATCAATGAAATATTGTGTAATTGCATTCACCTGGTATTTTATGACCAATGAAAATTCCGATTGATGCCAATACAATATTTTCCAATTGATTCAATCGTTATGTTATTAATCATGCAGATTCTAATTGATACCAGTCAAATATTTTTCAATGGCATCTAATAGGTATTTTATCAATAATAAGAATTCCAATTCGTACGGACACAATATTTTTTAATTTGATTTAATCGGCATTTTATTAATCATTACAAGTATAATTGGTACCAGTAACATATTTTCAATGGGATCCAATGGATATTCCATCACTGATAAAAACTCCGATTGATACCAATGAAATATTCTCTAATTGGATTTTCTTGGTATTCTATGATTATAGTTTCCTATTCCAGCAACTTTCCCACTAGTTCCAATAAATCGAGGTCACCAGGGATTCCGATAGAAACCAATGATCTGAAGCAACGAAAGAAATTTCAAAACTGAATCGGTTATTGCCGGTACATACCTGTAGGACTTTAGAATCTGTAAACTTGCCTATTATTTCCAATAAATTTGAATGTTGGAATAATCCAATTAAAACCCATTGATCAATGAAATCGATACATCCTTAAATGCAGTCAGAAATCTTCCATAAAAAACCCATTCATCATTCAATTTCACAAATTTTCCCATTGGTTCCAATAGATTGAAATTGTGGAAACTTCCGATACAAACCGTTTGCCTGATCGAATGGAGAAAATTTCAATCATCCAATCAGATATCTCTTATGCAGACCAATAGATTATTTATTTATTTATTTATTTATTTTGTTTATACGGGTATAAAAGACCCTTTGGTACATAGAATATACATTATTTGAACCACATTATATATATCATACATCAAAGCATTAAGCATCATGTTAAGCTCGACTACATGCATCTTATATTACAACAACAGTTAACGTGTATAATTATAGGTGAAAAGGACAATTAGATATTAAATTTGACAAATAAGAGAAAGAGAATTCCTAAGATCAGAATGAGATGAAAATAATTCAAGCACATCACTGTAAGAATTTGCTAGGATAGATATCCGATTTACCGGATCAGAATAATCGTGTCTCGATTTATAAGAAATTGGATTGAACAATTTAGGGCGCCTCAATAAACGAGAAGGGACATTAAAACGTACAAGTCCAAGCAGTTGAGGGCAGCGAATTTTCCCATTAACAATTTTATACAAAAATGAAAAATCATTGAACAACCGACGTGATTCCAAGGGAGACAAGTTAAGTAGAGCCATAATCAATGAGTCATCATGACAAGTGACGCTCAACGGACGGCCTATCAGATAGGCAGCGAAACGCAGAAACTTATGCTGAACTCTTTCCAAGTCTGTACAATCCCGAATTAGATGAGGACTCCAAATTTGAGACGCATACTCAAGATGAGGTCTAACTAAAGTACAATACAGTGTTCGAAGTGCAACAGGATCACGAAAATCTTTACAAACGCGCTTGATGAATCCGAGAGATTTCATGGAAGTACCAACTATGTGATTGTAATGATCTGAGAAGTTAAAACGAGAGTCAAATGAAACTCCAAGATCACGAACAGTATTTATAGGTGATAACAGAGAATGAGACAAGTTATAAGGAAAATAAATAGCATTTTCACCTCTATGAAATCTCATCACATGGCATTTAGTGAGATTTAATGACATATTAGATAGCACACACCAAGATTGTAACCGATCCAAATCAGATTGCAGATTTTGAGCATCTCTGTAAGTTCTTATAATCATAAACAGTTTCAGGTCATCAGCAAAAAGAAGATGTGTGCAGTACTTGAAAATCGTAGAGATATTATTAATGAAAATAATAAATAATAAAGGACCTAGATGTGAGCCTTGCGGTACCCCTGAGGATACAAAAAATGAATCAGAGAAATATTGAGAGACACGAACTGATTGCGTACGATTCAGAATATAACTCTGTAACCACGACAAAAAATTGCTTCGAATACCTAAATTACTTAATTTATTTAACAATATATTATGATCAACTCTGTCAAAACCCTTTGAGAAGTCTGTATATATAGTATCCACTTGGGCATTTTGATCAAGCGCAGAGGACACAACATGAGAAAAAATAGACAAGTTAGTTACGGTAGATTTGCCAGAAGTGAAGCCATGCTGGAAATCAGAAATAATATCAGAAAACAGTGGTGTTATTTTATCAGTAACTATATCTTCAAAAATTTTCGGCATAACATTCATGATACTAATCGGTCTATAGTTTCTCACGTCAGAACGGTCCCCAGATTTGAAGATAGGAGTAATTAAGCTGGATTTCCATTGAGAAGGAAATATTCCAGAGGATAAAGAGCTGTTGAAGATCAACCACAAAGGCCGAGAAATGACGAACTTGCAAGATTTTAAAAAATTAGGAGGAATACCATCATCACCAGGACCGGAAGAAGTTTTCAAGGATGAGATTTTATTGAACACTTCACCGATATTGATGGATAAATCGGAAAGATTGACATTGAAAGTAGATTCTGGTAAATTACAAGGAACAACGGGATAATTTTGATAGACTGATCTGAAATAAGATGCAAATAAGTTCGAAATAGCAATACCAGTATTGCCAATAGTACCGTCTAAATGCATCACCAGGGGTATACCATTCTGATTCCGCTTACCATTAACAAAGTTCCAAAAGCTTTTGACATTTGTAGGAATGGACCCTTGAACGTAATGAAGATGAGACAAGTAACATTGGCGAGTCAAAACTTTACATTGAGCTCGTAAGTGACTGAAGATTAGGTAATCTTCAAAGCAATTTGACTCTTTGTACCTATTGTGAGCAATTTTCTTTTGACGAATAAGTTTAATTAATTCCGAAGAAAACCATTTTGGATAAGAACTATTCCTTGATACATACTTGGGTACGAATGAATCAACTGCATTATATAAATGAAGATACAAAAAATCAACAGCTTCAATAACATTAAGATTACGCAATTCATCGTCCCAGTTGATAGAACCTAAATATTCACAAATTGCACTGTAATTCGCCTTATTAAAATTATATTTGATGATTTTATTGGGGACCAGTAAAACACTATCACGTAGGTTGAGCTTAGATACAAGAGAAGGATGAAAGTTGTCACACGCGAGAAAAGGATCCAGAGCAATATTGACATCAATACGATTGTTATCAGAAAAAATAAGATCAAGTATGTTACCATGAGAATTTCTGAAAGTATTAAGTTGAAACAAATTCAATTCATTGAAATATTCGAGAACATATTGCGCAGAAGTCATTTCATTGAGAGTCGAACCAGGTAACACTGAGAAAGATAATTTGGAATCAATATTGCTCCAGGAAATATGAGGTAAATTGTAATCCCCGTATAAGTATAAGGAGTTAAAGTTCTCCTTGAAAAGGATTTCGCCAACGCTTTTACAATGGTCCAAGTATATTGAAGAATCCGAAGAAGGTGGAATGTAGACAGCCCCAAAAAACAACGACAAAGAACCAAAATAAACTTTGACGTAAAGATGTTCAACTTTGGAATAAGAAGATGAGACGACACAGCTCCGATGGGTATCCTTAACGGCGATTAAGACACCACCTCCCCGTGAAAATTGACTGGTGAGTCCGTTTCTATCCATACGATAAACTGCATAGCCATGTAAACCAATTTCAGAAGATAGAATATCCTCGCGCAGCCAGGTTTCAGATAAGATAATAATATCATAACATGGATCTGATATAGCAACAGAGCAATGAAGTTGATCAAGTTTAGTTCTCAAGCCACGAACATTCTGATAATACACCAAAGGGTCGATTAAGCGTTTTTTCTTTGATGAGCAGGAACTATCCTAGGTATCCCATTGAAATAGCGAATAGTCCTTGAAGGGTCATTTAGATTTTTCAACTCTTCACGTAAGTTCGACAGATGATTCCGTTGCTTCAAGGTACGATCTTGCGATATTCTAATTGAACCATTGTACAACGATTTGTTACGAAGAATCTCAATGGGTATGTTCCGTGATGCAAATGTGACACAGATCGGACGAGTTTTAGAAGCATCCTTCTTTTTACCGATACGACGAATCTGCACATTGTCGTAAGTATCAGGTCTGATTTTTTGAAGAAGATCAGTAACTATAACATGATCAGGAGACCCATCCCTCGAAGATTCTTCAACGTTGAAGAGTAGAATGTTATGAATTATGTGAAGTCTGATTGATTCCCATAAAATGCAGATTTCTTAATTGGTGAATCCCCGATTGAAACCTATAGAAAAGAGATTCCGATAAACTCTTATTGATTTTGAATCGGGGATTGAACTGTTCCGATTGATCCTATGCAGTCTGATTAATTCTGAATCCGTTTCTATCGGATCTTATCGGATTTTTTAACCAGGGATAGCCTAGCTTTTAGCTCTTTCAGCGATTCGCTTTTAATGTCATCTATGCTTGTAAAACGACGGCCTTTTAATGTTCTCTTCATTTTTGGAAATAGAAAAAAGTCACATGGAGCCATATCTGGCGAATATGGAGGCTGAGGCATCGTTACAGTTTTGTTTTTGGCCAAAAATTCACGAACAAGCAATGAAGTGTGAGCAGGTGCATTATCGTGTTGCAAAAGCCATGAACTGTTTTGCCACAAATCCGGGCGTTTTTTCGGATTGCTTTTCGACTGATATGCCAACATCATCAGCGACTTCTGTGATTGTGATTCGGCGATCGTTCATAACCATTTCTTTCACTTTTTTCACGTTTTCATCGGTTGTTGATGCAGTGCCGGATTTACACATGGTGGGGCCCCTAGGCGGAATTTCTTGGGGGGCCCATGTAAGGCGACCGATTTCCAAACATTGCGGTTCTTTAGAATTAGAACAGTGTAACTTTCTTGATCAATTCCATAGAAATTAAGTGATATGGAATGAAATTCCGAAAAATGAAAAAACGTACTGATATCAAAAAAGTATTGAAATTCAATTCTTCTCAATACTATTTTCACTATAAGTATTAGATCTGATACTATTTTTTGAATCAGAAATGTTATTTTTCTTTATAAAAGAAATAATATTGATCAAGCCAATTCAAATACTCATTGCAAAAATAATACGCCCAAGGAACGTTACCCTAATGAGAAAATTTCACTGAAAATCTTTGAACATTCCACGGATTTTTACAGAAGAGTTTATAAGAGGGTTTCAGGGGTTTCGTAGTTTTTCAAACAAATCTAGAGTTCTTCACATTGAGAGAACGCCAGGTTTGGGTTGTTCTTAGCCACAGAAAGAATCACTGACTTCATATGAAACATAGCATTTTCTGAGTGTATTCAGAAGTGTTATATTCCAATACTTTAAATACATTTTATTCACTGAAAAGTGTTGGATTCCTTCGATTTTCAAAACTGTTTTCGTAGTAAGTATGCGAGTAATATTAATTTTTTCATAAGGGTCAAGAAATTGAAATTCCGATTTCTGCAGAACCTGATCGATGAGTGGGGGCCCCTAGGCGGCGCCTAGTCCGCCTCTATGGTAAATTCGGCCCTGTGTTGATGTGCTTGGGCGTCCGGGTCGTTCGTCATCTTCAACGTTTTCGCGGCCATCTTGGAAACGCTTATACCACTCGTAAATCCTTGCTTTACTCATAGCAGACTCACCATATGCCTTTGTTAACATTTTACAAACTTCACTACACTTTATTTCATTTTTTATGCAGAATTGAATACAAATTCTTTGATCCTTTTTTTTCACAAACGAAAATCGCCGAGCTCGAAAAAACACGTCTAACGTTAGCGGCTGCCACTTAAAAAGTAAGCAATGAATATTGCTGAAAATTTTATCGTACTTCAGGGGCATGTGTACCAACATAATAAAGAAAAATTTTATACAGCCGGACTCCCCAAACCCGCGAAATTTGAAAATTCTCGTTACTTTTTGAACACACCTCGTAGTTAATGCAAGGTCGTGATTGGTCAATTCTCTTAGAAAGAGGGACCATGTGAAAACACTGGTCATGACGCGTCACTGACGGTTTGTTAAATTTATCACGAAGTATCCCTGATGACAAAACCCAATAGAAAACGATAGAAAAGTTTTCTATCGTTTTGAATATGGACTTTGAATCGTAGTTGTATGAGATTTTATCCTGTATTTCCGATAGAGATTCTATGTCATCCTTTCGTGATTTTTTCATCTCAGTACTATCGTTTTTTATCTGCAATTTCATATACGGACTTTATCAATTCCTTTCTTCATCTCCGAGATGTATGGCTATCGTTTCTTAAGTAATATTTCGGATACCATTTCAATCATATCTTTTCGTGGTTTTCATCGTGATTTACCATCGTTTCGTATATAAGATTTTGGATAAATTTTCGGTCGTTTTTCTTCGTAGAATTTCCTGATGTATCGCTATCGTTTCCTATGTAAAATTTCGGATGAAATTCTTATCATATCTTTTCGTGGAATTTCACTAAATTTACTTTTATTGATTTATTCAAAGATGATAAAAAAAAAAATAACACCAAACTTCGCTCCACTATGTGTTGGTAGAAAGGCAATATGACACACATTAATCATTATTGTCTGGAATAACTTTGTTGGCGATGGTGAAAAGTTTTTAACCTAACGGGAAACCGAACCTGCTCTACCTACCTACCTAACCTACCGAAACCTAACACCTTGCAAGCCCTCTCTAACTCCCCCACTCTTTGTGTTCCTCACTATCGCCAAATGGAGCTAATCCGCATATCACGCTGATGGCCTTCCCAGTAAACACAGGGCTCGTAAAACTCTCTTCAAGTTGGATTTTGATGGACAACTTCAAGAGTTTTCGAAAGACATCATTTGAATGTCTCAAAGAGGCATCACAAAGTCATGTCTAAAAATGTTGACTTTTAGATCACTCTGTTTTGATGGCTTACCGGAGAATTCTTCAAGATATATTCCAAATGTTGTCTGTAAGAAAATAAAATAAAATGTCAAGTTGACGGATTGAAGATGTATATAAGAATATATAAAAGATATAATATGTTATTAGATGCAAGAGCTTTTAATATGTAAGTAGAAGACAATAATTGTTTTACTTAACATAACATCCCGAAGAGAACATGAAGCTTCAGCGAACGTTCAGATTAGGTCTGTATAGATCGGATCGAAGGTTCATGAAAGCTAACTTTGAGATTCACAAACGTTTGACAAAGGTTCTACGGACGTTGAAATGTCCACCTCGGAATACGTTCAGGAAACATAGATGGAACGTTCGCTGAAGGTTCATCGAAGGTTTAAGGAAGCTTCACAAAAATATCTATACTTAGATTAATTTACAATAATTTATGTTTATTAATTCATTTATTTTTCGTATAAATTGATCAAAATTAATATAAATATAGATATTTTTGTGAAGCTTCGTCAAACCTTCGATGAACCTGCAGCGAACGTTCCATCTATGTTTCCTGAACGTATTTCGAGGCGGATATTTCAACGTCCGTAGAACCTCCGTCAAACGTTTGTGAATCTAAAAGTTAGCTCTAATGAACCTTCGGCCCGATCTATACACATCTGATCTGAACGTTCGCTGAAGCTTCATGTTCTCTTCGGGATTTATATCTTAATGAATTCTTATTGAATTAAAGTGTGTATATTAATATTCTGATTTAATTATCTGTATGATAAACACAAGAGTATGAATTAAATTTAATTTGCTCTGATAATTATATAAAAGAAGGAAGATGAGTGATAGGAAAGAATTTTTCAATGTAAGTGAAAGGCAAAAAAAGAGAAGACTTTCAAAATGTTCGTAGAAGACATGAAAGAAATATTTTATAATAGTGTGTTTGAAACTTTTGAACAAATGCCTTCATCCGGAGAAAAGTTCCCACTGAATCAAGATTCTACTCTGGTTGTGGCCAACGATGGAGAAAGTGATAATGAAGATATCAAGTTTGAAGACTCCTTGCCCGAAGAAAGTGACAATGATGAAGATGATGATGCATTGGAAAAAATAATTTATAGTGATTCAAGTGGAAATCAAAAAATAGATTATAGCAGTGGTTCTGATACCTTTGACGATAATAACCTTTTGTTTGGAAACATTTTTATTAGAATGGGCTCTATCATTCAACATACCGCATAATGCACTTACTAGTCTCCTATATGGATTAAAAACATCAGGCCACGATCGGTTACCAAACGATGCTCGAACTTTATTGGGCACTCCACGTACAAACATAATCGTTCCACTTGGTACTGGAGGATATGCTCATTATGGCTTGAAAAAAGCATTGTTAGATAACTTCAATCAAAATGATAAAATAACTATTCCAAAAAATATCAATTTACACATTAACGTGGACGGTTTACCCATTTCGAAAAGTTCCGGCAGCCAGCTATGGCCAATCCTTGGTAAAATTGTAAATTGTTGTCATCTTTCACAACCGTTTGTGATAGGTTTATATCATTGTTTAGGAAACCACAAAATGTAAATTTATTTTTAGAACCATTTATATTAGAGTACTTAGAATTGCACCACAATGGTTTCAACTATAAGAAAGAAAATTATAAAGTTGTTAAAAAAGCTGTTGTGGCAGATACTCCTGCTAGAAATTATTTGACTTGTTTCCCAGCACACAATAGTAGATATGGGAAATGTATTCAAATAGGTAAAACTGTTGGTGGTAGACGCCTATTTCTAGAGAATGATTCTCCTCAAAGAACGGATGAGAATTTCAGAATCAATGTTCCTAAAAAGTTTGAAAATTTTATATCTCCTTTAGAAGGCATTGGAATTAGTTTGACAAAACAAGTACCTTTAGATCCCATACATATTTGAAATTTAGGTGTAACAAAAAAACATGTTGAAATCTTTTTAAATTGTCATGGTAAAGGTGCAGATGCAATGCTGAGATTAAAGTATTGAAATACTGAATATTGTGGTTTCCAAGAATGGGTACCTTGTGAATTTGTATGTAAAACACGCAGTTTTGATGAATTTGAAAGATTTAAGGCCACTGAACTCCGGATGATTGTATTGTACACAGGGCCTGTAATATTTCGTAATTATGTATCAAAAGATCAAATGCTTCATTTTAACATTTTGAATTGTGCATCGGGTATATTGAGCGAATCAACTGAATGTATTCGAAATAATACTTTGGCCAAAAAATTATTAATTCGTTACGTGAATCTTATGAAACAATTATATGGTGAAAATGACATAATATATAATTTAGAGGGCAAATAACCGATCCAATTTGTTAGCCAAGCAAATGTGTCGAACGAATTTGTTATGCTTCCTTCGTGTAGCCGATCGACGTTTCGGATCGATACGATCTAGTGTCCGACCGAGACTGATTATCACGACCGAAACCGAAACCGAAACCGAATTTCGGTTCCTATCTCAGTTTCGGCCGAAACCGAAACCGGAACCGAAATTTGTCTCAAATGGTAATTTCTTATTGCGGTTTTCCAGTTTGAGCTTACGTTTCTGTTAATTTTAGCTACTTATAGGTGCGTGTGTATTTAAAAAAGCCCTTATTTGATAAATGAATAGTTTTATTACTTTACAAATAAAATTACTAAATAAAAGTATCACAAACCTCTTACTGTACGTGAGATGAGGGGTGTAATTCAGACAGGAAAAAATGAGACCTTAATCAAAGCGGTTTTCATTATCAATCTCAACGCAATGATGGTGAGTTACGTACTTGAACTACATAAGTATTTTCGGTTCAATTATACTTATTCAATATCACACAATTATTATTACAGTCGATGTACGCTATTGATGAATTTCATATATTTATGAACATTCCCTCATTTATAATAAAAGATAAATTAACATTTAAGTTTCTACCAAGAAATAAAAAATACTTATCATTCATTAAAATTCTCATGATTACGAAATGATAGTGATAATAATGATAATGAAGTTGCCAATAAAAGTGAAATAAAACAATAAAAATAAAAATCAACTTTGTACTAAACAAGAATCAGTCAAAAAAAATATAAACTCACCCCTCCTGAAAAGCGGAATAACTTCTATTGACGGCAATCACAGAAACTTCACAATAAAATTAAATTTAAACTGAGTAAGTTGCACACGGCAACATAGTTCAACCACTAAAATGAAAAATAATACTTGAGTATCTTTCATGCAATATTTGAGCTAAAACAGTAACAAATTATGTTAAAAAATAAGCGAGTTGAACAACTGAGCTTAAGGACTAGCAATGATAAGTGAGCTTCAGTAACTTAGAGTATAGTTGAACTAATATTCATAATTCAACAATCTAATGTTATAAGTTAGAAATAATAATTTGTCAACGTTTTCGCCTGGCAAATTGCACCTCCTATCTGAATAAATTTGACCAGCAGCACTAAATAGCTGTCCACTCGGAACACTTGTAGGTGGAGCAGATAGGTATTTCAGTACAGCCTTTCTCAAACACAGGTATGGGCTGGAGTTCCAGTAGGCATAAATATCAGCGTTCCTTTGTAATGTTGCCTCCGATAAATAACACTTGACAGTTTGCTTGACTACACGGAAAAAAAAGTATGGCTATTATAACGATCTGAAGTATGGTTAAGAAGAGATAGCTGTAGTGACAATACTGTATCGCTATGGTGACGATACAGATGGCTGTGCTGGCGATCTATATCGTTCCTGGGATGAGTTGTATGATCGTAGCAACGATACTGATACCACTAAACTTTGGATAGCTATCACAACTATCCAGTATCGTTATAACAGCGATATTTTTTTCTCCGTGTAGTGAGAAGTGATCATTATCATCTGGAGCGGTTTTTGTCTGACAAGTAGACTTGTCGTGAAGGTCCCATAGCCCCTCTTCTTTCGCTGACTGGGATATGGATGTAGATAGGCGAGATCGTTCTTCAAAGGAAATCTTAACACTTTCTACTCCTTCCACGTTATTTTCTTGAGATTTTAGAAAGTTTCCTATTTCCTTTGTGGCGATATCAACTTCGTCAGAATTAAGATACGTACTTTTAAATCTGGGATCTAATAAGCAGTAATTAATGCAGGATGGCATTTGATGTATGCAAATCGTCGGTTTATGGATTCATGTAGTTGTGTTTTCATGTTCCTCATAGCATCGCTTTCATTTTCATCTCGAGTTTCCAACTTTCGATTTAACAATAATACCAAAGGAATAATAATAGATATATATGCGTTATCAAACGACAGATCGAGTGTAGCTTCGTAAAAATTTCAGCACGTCCGTAAGATTTTTCATAAGTTCCCAGTCAGAGGGAGATAGAGTGTTAATTCCATCATGCTCCACACCATACAGATTCACAGCCTTTCTTTGTTCCAAAAGTCTTTGTAACATGTTATATGTACTATTCCACCTCACTTCGATATCTTGAATTAACGAGTGTGTTGGCAATCCACATTGTTTTTGACATTCGGTCAATTTTCTAGAAGCTTGCTCGCTTTTTCTAAAATGACCCACTATTTTTCGGCAAGTTTTGATGACTTTTTCGTGTTTTTCCTCCGTGAACAACGTATCTTTGATTACTAGCTGTAATGTGTGTTCCATACAACCTAAGGACTCGTATCGATCACGCATAGCGCAAATCATGTTTGCTGCATTGTCACGTGAAATGAGAAATAGTTTTTCATTGATATTCCGTTTATTAATCATTTCCTGAAGTTTTTCTTGAATGTATTCGCCGGTGTGATTATTTTCAAGTGCCTCTGCACCTAGTATGACTTTGAGACGTTGTGATCCAATGATAAAATGACCAGTAAGACTAAGGAGAGAGCATGTTTTAGTAGGATTTGTCCATATATCTGTTGTCCCACTTATCCATTCACATTTGTCAATCACATTTGTGACCTTTTTTGTAACTTTTTCATAAGTTTGTGGCATCAAAGTCGTCCTGAAATATTTCTCTGATTTAATATTGTACTTTTGAGGAGCATGTGGGTCCGCAAAATTGAGTCGTCTGAACGCTTCTCCTTCCACTAAAGAATACGGCAGCATAACAACAATTATTAAATCCATGATGGCTTTGTCTATCCTGCGTGATATGTCGTGATCATCTGGCCACTGTAATGATTTTGAAGCCTTTGCCTGTATCATGTTCGGAATTGTACTCTGCACAAAGTTTCGCGTACAATCATTATTTGTCGATCCAAGTGAGTTTTTTGAATCATTTCTTTTCAATTTGGTTTGCAATTTTCGTTCGACGATATCCGATTGTCGTTTTAAATACTGTCTATGTTCTGATCCATGACATTTTGATAGATGTTGCTTCAAACCGTATATTGTTTGTTTTCTAGGGTCAGAACTTCCTAAAGAATATGATTTATTGCATATTTTGCAGGTGACTTTTGATAAATCCGTAGAACACTTATCGTAATATTGCCAAATAGGATTCTTTTGTGACATTTTCATTACATCAATGATTCAATTCTGGAACAAAACAAATTATTCCAATTAAATATTACGGAAAAAACGCAAATGGACTTATTACAGTAATTGAAATGCTCATGAAACATTTGGAAAAACGAATTTTGTCGTTTCTTTGATAAAAAAAAAAACGGAGAAATAATAAATAAAATTGATCAAAAAATTTGAGAAGACAAGAAAGATAAAACATAACAAGATCATGACTTGTGACGTTTTGATTTTTCCAGAATCTGTGAAATGCAAAACTTGTCACGTTTCATTTTGTGACAGACAGAATTTTTTTTCTTCGGAAATCAATCTACATTCAACTTGAAAGTTACAGTTTCGACTCCAAGTTACATTCATCGAAAGTTTGTCAGATATTCTGGATCTCTTGGAATACTTAAAAGTTACAGGTTACGATGTGTGAGGGTGTCCATAAAGGTGTAACTGAACAAAGTTATTGAATAACACTTGTGAACATGACACACGCACGTCAACCTTTATTCATTCATGTTGTCACTCAATAGGAAATTATACGGGAACGTACACAAGAGAAGTCAACTTGGCTATCAACAAATTATAGATGACATATTCAAGTGAAACTTACCTGATATAAAACAACGTAAACTAACCTTCAAAACTACAACATCAACGTCACATGACTGTAAGCGCGGCAAGTGGAGGACACGGTCGCCAAAGTGCCGATCGCTCCCGAAGGTGACGCGACAATTCACGAACGGAATTTTGTTTCGCTCATAGTTTCGGTCGGTTTGGTGCCGAAACCAGAACCAAAACCGAAACTCTTATTTTGTGCCGAAACTGGCGGAAACCGAAACCGAAACCGAACCTTCGGTCGGACACTAATACGATCCTGTATCGAGATACAAAAATGATATAATCGTAGGGGTGAAAAAACGTTGTTGAAAGAAAATTCATCCGGACCCATCTAATCGGATCATCCGATTCGATGGGAAGGATCGTATCGATCCGAAATGTCGATCGGCTACACGAAGGAAGCATAATAAATTCGTTCGACACATTTGCTTGGCTAACGAATTGGATCGGTTATTCGCCCTCTCAGTCATTGATTTCCTGCGCCAAGCACTATCCCAACCAAAATCAAAAAACTACACACATCCGATTCTATGTGTCCGTATGTATTTTCTTTCAATAACGTTTTTTCACCTCTACGATTATATCATTTTTGTATCTTGATAAAGGATCGTATCGATCCGAAACGTCGATCGGCTACACGAAGGAAGCATCATAAATTCGTTCGACACATTTGCTTGGCTAACAAATTGGATCGGTTATTCGCCTTCTAAGTCATTGATTTCCTGCGCCAAGCACTATCCCAACCAAAATTTTTAATATATAATGTTCATAATCTAATTCATCTTCCAGATGATGTATTACAATTTGGACCTTTGGACACGTTTAGTGCAATAGATTTTGAAAACCATTTACAAACCTTGAAAAGATTGATCAGAAAAGGATCTTTCGTTTTACCGCAGTTAATGAACAGGATTAATGAACAATCACAAGTTTCAATAATACAAAAAACCTGTTATACAGAAGTATATGCTTTTAAACAAAATAAATAATGAAGTACTTCCTGACGGTTATACCAATGCTCACAAAACTATTCAATTTCCTAATTTCATTTCAACAACCAAAAAATCAGATAATTGTTCCTATCTTCGAAATGGAGATGTCATTGTAATAGAACACATTTGTTATTCCAATGAAAATCCTGTGGTTTTGGGTAAAAAATATATTGATTGTAATACGATTGAAAACTATCCAATTAGGGATACGAGCGGCGTGGCAGCAGCCAAATCGTTTATAACAAACGATGGACAAACACTTCATATTAATTAAAATATCGCTCTGTACTCTTTTTTCTGATTCAAGTAGAAGTGCTGTACAGAGCGATATTTTAATTAATATGAAGTGTTTGTCCATCGTTTGTTATAAACGATTTGGCTGCTGCCACGCCGCTCGTATTCCCTTAAGTCAACCCTTCTAGGAATATACAAGGCAAAAGTTTTAACCAATGATTTACAAGAATGGCCTGTTACAGAAATTTGTAAAAAAGCGTTTAGAATGACGTCGCAAGACTTTTTTTATATCTTTCCTATCATCCATATTAATTCTTAGATCATTATATGTTGATTTTCAATATCATTTTGAAATTAATAAGTATACCAGATTCGTAAAATGCAAAAATATTGTGTCATAATGAAAACAGGAATTTAGTTTTATACTATCAAAATACCATTCATTTCCATTATATAAGTGTCAAAAGAATTTTGTTTCAGTATCAAGAGTGTATCTAACTTTTATTTTTATATTTTGCCTTTAAAATAGCTTTACCTGCGCAGATTTGTCAAATTGAGTTAAGAATATGTCTCAAAATCATCTTAGAAATTACTTACCATCTAATTGTGTAGAAAAGACGTCGGACAACTTGGAACTACAACACGTGAACAAGAAACGTGAGTTTTATAATTCATTCTTACTATTACTCGTATTCATTGTGCGCAAATAATAAAATTGAGATGAGATTAATTATATGAATGTGAAATTTTTGTTACAGTAAAAGGGCTCCATGGAGTACATTTGAAAGGGGTTGACGATTCAGCATTTTTCAAACATGAAGCAATCAGCGATGAGCTTCCAAATACTTTTCTTCTTAAAAATCAAACTAATACAAAAACTAATGGCTGTGAAACTTCGAATAGCGAAAATAGTACAAAAGGTTATTTTAAAGACTTTTTCAACTCAGAAATGACTTCATTAATGAATTCTAATGAATTAATCATAAACATATATGTATAAAACATTGAATTTCTTAGGGATAATACAGGGTGTCCCATTTTAATCTGTCACTTAGAATATCTCGAAAACGAATAGATTCAGAAGAAAATGTTCCGGGAAAAAAATGTAAGAATCTGAGGGGGACATCCGATGGTGAACTTGGCTTTGACCTCAGATCCCACTTTCGAGGTCATTCTGAGGTCAACTCATGTTTTTTAAATGGGATCCCCTATTTTTTACTACCGGTTTAGATTCTACGCTAAAAACCAAGGAACTTTTGTCTCGAACGTTTTGTCGGAATCCCCATAGATGGCGCCCTAATTGATGAGAAAATGAGAATTCTCAAACCCTCGGATTGTATTCTGTCTAACATAATGCTCAACTCTCGCCGTCGGCATCAGCGTTACCCAATGTGCACCACGAGGAGGTGGCGCGATCGGAGTTTACACATCATTGTGGCCCTGAAAAGGGCCGATTGTCTGAACTGGAGGTGTATCTTCGGGAACGCATTAGGCATTCAAAAGGTGTTCGAAGTGAGCGTCGTTTTGCCTTTGACAAGGCGCAATTCTTTTATGAAAGTTTTCTACAGTTGCTTGCAACGTAGCAGCAGGGGCGTCTTTACGTTTTCGCCGCCCAGGGGCTAATAATATTTCGCCGCCCCCAACTTGAGCTGAATTAATATTTTCAATCATTCTCTCAGGTGTATTCATGTTATTTGGAAACTATGTAATATAACTTGAAAAAATATATTATTTAATGAAACTTTGACACACTCAACAGGATTAAACATTTAGCATCATTAACTATTGGTAACCTTCTTAAGTTTGTAATAAAGATAAAACGGTTCACATTTCTGTTGAATTTTACTTGAAAACCCGGAATACAAAAGTCAGGACACACGGCCAAAAAGGTACATCCACTGGACTGCTTAGTTTCGTAGTTCCACCGGATACCAAGTCAGACACATGCCTAAAAATATGAATATTATAGAAACATGATATTCTATCGTTAGTAGAAAACTATGAACTGTTTTGTATTATGATTTTGTCATTGTTTCTGTAATCATCATGTCGTATATATGTATTGATATTTCTTTATCTAATTATAATGATGCAGTGTTTCATACAAGTATGTGATAAAGTCATTCATCACAATTTAAATGAGTCATGTATTAATTGATGTAGAAAGAAGTAATCATACAAAATCTGTATGTGAATGGTATATATTTTATTTTACATTATCCTGAATTTTCATGATTCCGAATGGACATAGGACATATCTGGTGAAGGATATTCAATAATTTTTGTAAGGTTTGAGTATTTTTACATATTTTTTTATGAGAACTGATTTGATTATATTCTTGTATTTCTGAATAATTTGTCACAAACAATTTGGTTAACGTCATGGCGCCTGGTATCCTTTTAAGAGAAATCTGATATCAAGAACATGAATGAATTTCTGCAGGATGAATTAAATATGTTTAAAAATCCAGCAAGTGCTGAAAGTTTGAAATTTGAATCCCACTTTCAAAATAAATTATGCAAGGGAATGTTTGGCAAAATGTTATATCAAACTCATATGTAGATATCTGAAAGATATTTTTAAGATTTTTTGGCAAGACATTTTTGAGATATCGGAAAGTTAGCTGGATAGTGCCCAGTTTTATGCTGCATTTTATTATAGAAAGAATTGTGTACTATTTCATAATCAACTTACAGTAAATAAGAACAAAAAAGTGAACAAATTATTTCAAAAGATAAAATACCTCAAAGCAGAACCAATTTTCTCCATGCAATTAGTACGTAATCCATGACTAAAAATTAACTCAAATGTATGGCAAAGCTGAGTGATGCAGGAATCGGATTCTGTAGCCAATTCAGCACGTCCTCCAAATCTGACATGACATTTCTTTGCTACAGCCAACAAATCATCTAACAATTGTTGCCTCTCAGCAGTGTGATCACGATTTTCAATATCATCTTCTACATTATGTGTACTTGGTAGTATTGCTGACATCATACGCAGAGCCTTGAACATGAAACATGAATTAACACATTTGGATGTAAAACTAAACTTCAATCCTATACAAAACTGCATAGAACAATGAATTTACGCTCATTTTTTATTGTTTACATCGCTATCATTCAAACTTTCACAAATTGAAAAGAGAAAATTTAACAATGACCAACCTACTTACCAACTGACAGTGAATTTGAGTGATTCAATCAATAAATCTATGATTTCTCGTACAATGATCTTTGTTTTATAATATTCAATACAAACAATTATATTTATGATTAATTTGTCCTTCACATATCGTATTAAACAAAGATTTGAAGCAAGAATGCTCGATCGAAATTGACAAATAGTAAAAATAGGAATGATAGAATGATATAATACGTACCATTGATGAATCAATCAAGATCCGTGGAGAATTGTTTTTGTTTCTTTTTAAAATGTAAACATCATTGGCAAACTTTGGAATCGTCTTGAGAGGAATTAACACAATTGCAACACGTGAAAGTCGAATGGAACGCTATTACGAACTGCATACAATTTCTCAAAACATTGAAGATTAAATGATGTTGATGCAATGTAGACGTATATGGCGATTGATAGTTATTTGTAAAGTAAAATTACTCCTACTTCAATAACGTGCGTCGGATCCAGGAATTAAACAGGTGTAATCATAATCATCGTGTGATGAACATCGATGAATAACCAAATTCAGTGAAGGGAACTATTGAAGCTATTGAGAAGTCGGAGAAAGAACATGTACGAAGTTGTTAGTACCGATTGCTGACACTCAAGCGGTACCGTCAATAAGCCTTTCCCGCGTTTTTATTGTTTGAGAAACAGTTGGAATCAGGGTTGGCACGTAATATACTTTTAAGTATTTTATGGTATTTTACATAGTTTACGACACGTAAAAAACCGAGTATCTTGGGTTGTGGACTTGTTTCCAGTTACGCCCATTTAAATTCTGTAATTAGAATTTAAATAAATTGATTGAACTGAGTATCTTACGCATAAAACCAACCCCTTGCCTTTGGGGACACAGGAGGGTTCAAGTATCTTACATATATTACGTGTCAGAAACCAAGTATGATACGTAAGAAATTGAAAAATCACGTAATAAACCCAACCGTGGTTGGAATCAGAGGCAGGGTTGGGTCATGACCAGTGTTTCCACAAAGGGATTTCTTTCTTCATTTGATTGGGCTATCTACAAGATGTGTTAAAAAAATAACGAGAATTTTCGTTTTATGAAAAAAATATTTATCTATTCATCAATATCTATTTTGTCCCCTTCAAAATAACCCCCTTGGATATAATACACTTGGACCAACGCTTTTTCCAATCCTCGAAACACTTTTGAAACTCGATCTTTGTTATCCCTGGTTAAACAATCTGATTGAATCCGATAAAAAAATTTTATCGGAATGAATTGAGTTTCTGCATCGGAAATTTCCTATTGATACCAATAAGATAATTTTCAATTGGATTGAATCGGTCTTTCCCCTGGTTAAAAAATCCGATTAAATCCGATAAACAAAACCTATCGGAATGAATTGATTCCTGCATCGCGATTTTCTTATTGAATTTTATTGGTTGTTAACCCAACCAACTAACGGTTTATATACATTATATACGCGCATTTTATATCAATTAAACAAACACATATATCATTTATTCAATCATCATGTATGACAAATTATTGCTGAAATAAATTCAAACGATCATTTATGTGTTATTAACATGGTGATCACCCATCCACCTTGTTCCGCAGTTGTCGTTGCTTAACCTAGAAGATCGATCTGGAACACCCGCTCGCTCGATGCCGTGGTTCGCTTCCTATTAATGTGAACTAGATGACTGTCTTATGTCAGGGATGGGTGTCCTATAGTAATAAGATTCAATTGGTAATAGTCCATTGGACATATGAGTGATTGTATCGGTCTTAATGAGAGCATGGGAGTTCATTAATAATAAAAATTCCAATGAAGACCAAGAAAATATTTTCCAATTGGATTTAATCGGTATTTTATGATGGATGAAAAATTCCGATTGATATCGATACAATATTTTTCAATTGGATTCAATCGGTATTTTATCAATTATGAAAATTCTAATTGATACGAGTCAAATATTTTCCAATGGGATCCAATAGGTATTTTATCAATAATAAGAATTCCGATTGATATCAATGAAATATTGTGTAATTGGATTCACTTGGTATTTTATGATCAATGAAAATTCCGGTTGACGCCAATACAATATTTTTCAATTGGATTGAATCGGTATGTTATTAATTATGAAGATTCTAATTGATACCAGTCAAATATTTTTCAATGGCATCTAATAGGTATTTTATCAATAATAAGAATTCCTATTGATACCAAGAAAATATTTTTCATTTGATTAAATCGAGATTTTATTGATTATTGAAATTTTAATTGATATCAGTGAAATATTTTTCAATGGGATTCAATGGGTATTTCATTAATCACAAAAATTCCAAATGATACGCAGAAAATATTTTCTAATTGGATTCAATGGGTATTTTATGGTTGATAAAAAATTCCGATCAATACCAATAAAATATTTTTTAATTGGATTGAATCGGTATTTTATTAATCATGAAAATTTTATTTGATACCAGTCAAATATTTTTCAATGGGATCCAATTGGTATTTTATCAATAGTAAAAATTCCGGTTCATAACAATACAATATTTTTCAATTTGATTCATTCGGAGTTTTATCAATCATGAAAATTCTATTTGATACCAGTGAAACGTTTTTCAATGGGATCCAATTGGTATTTTATCAATAATAAAAATTCCAATTGATGACAATAAAATGTTTCTTATTTGATTAAATAGGTATTTTATTGATCATTGAAATTCTAATTGATATCAGTGAAATATATTTCAATAGAATTCAATGGGTATTTCATCAATCATAAAAATTCCATTTGATACCAAGAAAATATTTTCTCATTAGATTCAATGGGTATTTTATGGTTGATAAAAAATTCCGAGGATACCCATGAAATATCTTTTAATTGGATTGAATCGGTATTTCATTAATCATGAAAATTTTAATTGATACCAGTCAAATATTTTTCAATGGGATCCAATTGATATTTTATCAATAACAATTATTCCGATTGATATCAATGAAATATTGTGTAATTGCATTCACCTGGTATTTTATGACCAATGAAAATTCCGATTGATGCCAATACAATATTTTCCAATTGGATTCAATCGTTATGTTATTAATCATGCAGATTCTAATTGATACCAGTCAAATATTTTTCAATGGCATCTAATAGGTATTTTATCAATAATAAGAATTCCAATTCGTACGGACACAATATTTTTTAATTTGATTTAATCGGCATTTTATTAATCATTACAAGTATAATTGGTACCAGTAACATATTTTTCAATGGGATCCAATGGATATTCCATCACTGATAAAAACTCCGATTGATACCAATGAAATATTCTCTAATTGGATTTTCTTGGTATTCTATGATTATAGTTTCCTATTCCAGCAACTTTCCCACTAGTTCCAATAAATCGAGGTCACCAGGGATTCCGATAGAAACCAATGATCTGAAGCAACGAAAGAAATTTCAAAACTGAATCGGTTATTGCCGGTACATACCTGTAGGACTTTAGAATCTGTAAACTTGCCTATTATTTCCAATAAATTTGAATGTTGGAATAATCCAATTAAAACCCATTGATCAATGAAATCGATACATCCTTAAATGCAGTCAGAAATCTTCCATAAAAAACCCATTCATCATTCAATTTCACAAATTTTCCCATTGGTTCCAATAGATTGAAATTGTGGAAACTTCCGATACAAACCGTTTGCCTGATCGAATGGAGAAAATTTCAATCATCCAATCAGATATCTCTTATGCAGACCAATAGATTATTTATTTATTTATTTATTTATTTTGTTTATACGGGTATAAAAGACCCTTTGGTACATAGAATATACATTATTTGAACCACATTATATATATCATACATCAAAGCATTAAGCATCATGTTAAGCTCGACTACATGCATCTTATATTACAACAACAGTTAACGTGTATAATTATAGGTGAAAAGGACAATTAGATATTAAATTTGACAAATAAGAGAAAGAGAATTCCTAAGATCAGAATGAGATGAAAATAATTCAAGCACATCACTGTAAGAATTTGCTAGGATAGATATCCGATTTACCGGATCAGAATAATCGTGTCTCGATTTATAAGAAATTGGATTGAACAATTTAGGGCGCCTCAATAAACGAGAAGGGACATTAAAACGTACAAGTCCAAGCAGTTGAGGGCAGCGAATTTTCCCATTAACAATTTTATACAAAAATGAAAAATCATTGAACAACCGACGTGATTCCAAGGGAGACAAGTTAAGTAGAGCCATAATCAATGAGTCATCATGACAAGTGACGCTCAACGGACGGCCTATCAGATAGGCAGCGAAACGCAGAAACTTATGCTGAACTCTTTCCAAGTCTGTACAATCCCGAATTAGATGAGGACTCCAAATTTGAGACGCATACTCAAGATGAGGTCTAACTAAAGTACAATACAGTGTTCGAAGTGCAACAGGATCACGAAAATCTTTACAAACGCGCTTGATGAATCCGAGAGATTTCATGGAAGTACCAACTATGTGATTGTAATGATCTGAGAAGTTAAAACGAGAGTCAAATGAAACTCCAAGATCACGAACAGTATTTATAGGTGATAACAGAGAATGAGACAAGTTATAAGGAAAATAAATAGCATTTTCACCTCTATGAAATCTCATCACATGGCATTTAGTGAGATTTAATGACATATTAGATAGCACACACCAAGATTGTAACTGATCCAAATCAGATTGCAGATTTTGAGCATCTCTGTAAGTTCTTATAATCATAAACAGTTTCAGGTCATCAGCAAAAAGAAGATGTGTGCAGTACTTGAAAATCGTAGAGATATTATTAATGAAAATAATAAATAATAAAGGACCTAGATGTGAGCCTTGCGGTACCCTGAGGATACAAAAATGAATCAGAGAAATATTGAGAGACACGAACTGATTGCGTACGATTCAGAATATAACTCTGTAACCACGACAAAAAATTGCTTCGAATACCTAAATTACTTAATTTATTTAACAATATATTATGATCAACTCTGTCAAAACCCTTTGAGAAGTCTGTATATATAGTATCCACTTGGGCATTTTGATCAAGCGCAGAGGACACAACATGAGAAAAAATAGACAAGTTAGTTACGGTAGATTTGCCAGAAGTGAAGCCATGCTGGAAATCAGAAATAATATCAGAAAACAGTGGTGTTATTTTATCAGTAACTATATCTTCAAAAATTTTCGGCATAACATTCATGATACTAATCGGTCTATAGTTTCTCACGTCAGAACGGTCCCCAGATTTGAAGATAGGAGTAATTAAGCTGGATTTCCATTGAGAAGGAAATATTCCAGAGGATAAAGAGCTGTTGAAGATCAACCACAAAGGCCGAGAAATGACGAACTTGCAAGATTTTAAAAAATTAGGAGGAATACCATCATCACCAGGACCGGAAGAAGTTTTCAAGGATGAGATTTTATTGAACACTTCACCGATATTGATGGATAAATCGGAAAGATTGACATTGAAAGTAGATTCTGGTAAATTACAAGGAACAACGGGATAATTTTGATAGACTGATCTGAAATAAGATGCAAATAAGTTCGAAATAGCAATACCAGTATTGCCAATAGTACCGTCTAAATGCATCACCAGGGTATACCATTCTGATTCCGCTTACCATTAACAAAGTTCCAAAAGCTTTTGACATTTGTAGGAATGGACCCTTGAACGTAATGAAGATGAGACAAGTAACATTGGCGAGTCAAAACTTTACATTGAGCTCGTAAGTGACTGAAGATTAGGTAATCTTCAAAGCAATTTGACTCTTTGTACCTATTGTGAGCAATTTTCTTTTGACGAATAAGTTTAATTAATTCCGAAGAAAACCATTTTGGATAAGAACTATTCCTTGATACATACTTGGGTACGAATGAATCAACTGCATTATATAAATGAAGATACAAAAAATCAACAGCTTCAATAACATTAAGATTACGCAATTCATCGTCCCAGTTGATAGAACCTAAATATTCACAAATTGCACTGTAATTCGCCTTATTAAAATTATATTTGATGATTTTATTGGGGACCAGTAAAACACTATCACGTAGGTTGAGCTTAGATACAAGAGAAGGATGAAAGTTGTCACACGCGAGAAAAGGATCCAGAGCAATATTGACATCAATACGATTGTTATCAGAAAAAATAAGATCAAGTATGTTACCATGAGAATTTCTGAAAGTATTAAGTTGAAACAAATTCAATTCATTGAAATATTCGAGAACATATTGCGCAGAAGTCATTTCATTGAGAGTCGAACCAGGTAACACTGAGAAAGATAATTTGGAATCAATATTGCTCCAGGAAATATGAGGTAAATTGTAATCCCCGTATAAGTATAAGGAGTTAAAGTTCTCCTTGAAAAGGATTTCGCCAACGCTTTTACAATGGTCCAAGTATATTGAAGAATCCGAAGAAGGTGGAATGTAGACAGCCCCAAAAAACAACGACAAAGAACCAAAATAAACTTTGACGTAAAGATGTTCAACTTTGGAATAAGAAGATGAGACGACACAGCTCCGATGGGTATCCTTAACGGCGATTAAGACACCACCTCCCGTGAAAATTGACTGGTGAGTCCGTTTCTATCCATACGATAAACTGCATAGCCATGTAAACCAATTTCAGAAGATAGAATATCCTCGCGCAGCCAGGTTTCAGATAAGATAATAATATCATAACATGGATCTGATATAGCAACAGAGCAATGAAGTTGATCAAGTTTAGTTCTCAAGCCACGAACATTCTGATAATACACCAAAGGGTCGATTAAGCGTTTTTTCTTTGATGAGCAGGAACTATCCTAGGTATCCCATTGAAATAGCGAATAGTCCTTGAAGGGTCATTTAGATTTTTCAACTCTTCACGTAAGTTCGACAGATGATTCCGTTGCTTCAAGGTACGATCTTGCGATATTCTAATTGAACCATTGTACAACGATTTGTTACGAAGAATCTCAATGGGTATGTTCCGTGATGCAAATGTGACACAGATCGGACGAGTTTTAGAAGCATCCTTCTTTTTACCGATACGACGAATCTGCACATTGTCGTAAGTATCAGGTCTGATTTTTTGAAGAAGATCAGTAACTATAACATGATCAGGAGACCCATCCCTCGAAGATTCTTCAACGTTGAAGAGTAGAATGTTATGAATTATGTGAAGTCTGATTGATTCCCATAAAATGCAGATTTCTTAATTGGTGAATCCCCGATTGAAACCTATAGAAAAGAGATTCCGATAAACTCTTATTGATTTTGAATCGGGGATTGAACTGTTCCGATTGATCCTATGCAGTCTGATTAATTCTGAATCCGTTTCTATCGGATCTTATCGGATTTTTTAACCAGGGATAGCCTAGCTTTTAGCTCTTTCAGCGATTCGCTTTTAATGTCATCTATGCTTGTAAAACGACGGCCTTTTAATGTTCTCTTCATTTTTGGAAATAGAAAAAAGTCACATGGAGCCATATCTGGCGAATATGGAGGCTGAGGCATCGTTACAGTTTTGTTTTTGGCCAAAAATTCACGAACAAGCAATGAAGTGTGAGCAGGTGCATTATCGTGTTGCAAAGCCATGAACTGTTTTGCCCCAACTCCGGGCGTTTTTTCGGATTGCTTTTCGACTGATATGCCAACATCATCAGCGACTTCTGTGATTGTGATTCGGCGATCGTTCATAACCATTTCTTTCACTTTTTTCACGTTTTCATCGGTTGTTGATGCAGTGCCGGATTTACACATGGTGGGGCCCCTAGGCGGAATTTCTTGGGGGGCCCATGTAAGGCGACCGATTTCCAAACATTGCGGTTCTTTAGAATTAGAACAGTGTAACTTTCTTGATCAATTCCATAGAAATTAAGTGATATGGAATGAAATTCCGAAAAATGAAAAACGTACTGATATCAAAAAAGTATTGAAATTCAATTCTTCTCAATACTATTTTCACTATAAGTATTAGATCTGATACTATTTTTTGAATCAGAAATGTTATTTTTCTTTATAAAAGAAATAATATTGATCAAGCCAATTCAAATACTCATTGCAAAAATAATACGCCCAAGGAACGTTACCCTAATGAGAAAATTTCACTGAAAATCTTTGAACATTCCACGGATTTTTACAGAAGAGTTTATAAGAGGGTTTCAGGGGTTTCGTAGTTTTTCAAACAAATCTAGAGTTCTTCACATTGAGAGAACGCCAGGTTTGGGTTGTTCTTAGCCACAGAAAGAATCACTGACTTCATATGAAACATAGCATTTTCTGAGTGTATTCAGAAGTGTTATATTCCAATACTTTAAATACATTTTATTCACTGAAAAGTGTTGGATTCCTTCGATTTTCAAAACTGTTTTCGTAGTAAGTATGCGAGTAATATTAATTTTTTCATAAGGGTCAAGAAATTGAAATTCCGATTTCTGCAGAACCTGATCGATGAGTGGGGCCCCTAGGCGGCGCCTAGTCCGCCTCTATGGTAAATTCGGCCCTGTGTTGATGTGCTTGGGCGTCCGGGTCGTTCGTCATCTTCAACGTTTTCGCGGCCATCTTGGAAACGCTTATACCACTCGTAAATCCTTGCTTTACTCATAGCAGACTCACCATATGCCTTTGTTAACATTTTACAAACTTCACTACACTTTATTTCATTTTTTATGCAGAATTGAATACAAATTCTTTGATCCTTTTTTCACAAACGAAAATCGCCGAGCTCGAAAAACACGTCTAACGTTAGCGGCTGCCACTTAAAAAGTAAGCAATGAATATTGCTGAAAATTTTATCGTACTTCAGGGCATGTGTACCAACATAATAAAGAAAAATTTTATACAGCCGGACTCCCCAAACCCGCGAAATTTGAAAATTCTCGTTACTTTTTGAACACACCTCGTAGTTAATGCAAGGTCGTGATTGGTCAATTCTCTTAGAAAGAGGGACCATGTGAAAACACTGGTCATGACGCGTCACTGACGGTTTGTTAAATTTATCACGAAGTATCCCTGATGACAAAACCCAATAGAAAACGATAGAAAAGTTTTCTATCGTTTTGAATATGGACTTTGAATCGTAGTTGTATGAGATTTTATCCTGTATTTCCGATAGAGATTCTATGTCATCCTTTCGTGATTTTTTCATCTCAGTACTATCGTTTTTTATCTGCAATTTCATATACGGACTTTATCAATTCCTTTCTTCATCTCCGAGATGTATGGCTATCGTTTCTTAAGTAATATTTCGGATACCATTTCAATCATATCTTTCGTGGTTTTCATCGTGATTTACCATCGTTTCGTATATAAGATTTTGGATAAATTTTCGGTCGTTTTTCTTCGTAGAATTTCCTGATGTATCGCTATCGTTTCCTATGTAAAATTTCGGATGAAATTCTTATCATATCTTTTCGTGGAATTTCACTAAATTTACTTTTATTGATTTATTCAAAGATGATAAAAAAAAAAATAACACCAAACTTCGCTCCACTATGTGTTGGTAGAAAGGCAATATGACACACATTAATCATTATTGTCTGGAATAACTTTGTTGGCGATGGTGAAAAGTTTTTAACCTAACGGGAAACCGAACCTGCTCTACCTACCTACCTAACCTACCGAAACCTAACACCTTGCAAGCCCTCTCTAACTCCCCCACTCTTTGTGTTCCTCACTATCGCCAAATGGAGCTAATCCGCATATCACGCTGATGGCCTTCCCAGTAAACACAGGGCTCGTAAAACTCTCTTCAAGTTGGATTTTGATGGACAACTTCAAGAGTTTTCGAAAGACATCATTTGAATGTCTCAAAGAGGCATCACAAAGTCATGTCTAAAAATGTTGACTTTTAGATCACTCTGTTTTGATGGCTTACCGGAGAATTCTTCAAGATATATTCCAAATGTTGTCTGTAAGAAAATAAAATAAAATGTCAAGTTGACGGATTGAAGATGTATATAAGAATATATAAAAAGATATAATATGTTATTAGATGCAAGAGCTTTTAATATGTAAGTAGAAGACAATAATTGTTTTACTTAACATAACATCCCGAAGAGAACATGAAGCTTCAGCGAACGTTCAGATTAGGTCTGTATAGATCGGATCGAAGGTTCATGAAAGCTAACTTTGAGATTCACAAACGTTTGACAAAGGTTCTACGGACGTTGAAATGTCCACCTCGGAATACGTTCAGGAAACATAGATGGAACGTTCGCTGAAGGTTCATCGAAGGTTTAAGGAAGCTTCACAAAAATATCTATACTTAGATTAATTTACAATAATTTATGTTTATTAATTCATTTATTTTTCGTATAAATTGATCAAAATTAATATAAATATAGATATTTTTGTGAAGCTTCGTCAAACCTTCGATGAACCTGCAGCGAACGTTCCATCTATGTTTCCTGAACGTATTTCGAGGCGGATATTTCAACGTCCGTAGAACCTCCGTCAAACGTTTGTGAATCTAAAAGTTAGCTCTAATGAACCTTCGGCCCGATCTATACACATCTGATCTGAACGTTCGCTGAAGCTTCATGTTCTCTTCGGGATTTATATCTTAATGAATTCTTATTGAATTAAAGTGTGTATATTAATATTCTGATTTAATTATCTGTATGATAAACACAAGAGTATGAATTAAATTTAATTTGCTCTGATAATTATATAAAAGAAGGAAGATGAGTGATAGGAAAGAATTTTTCAATGTAAGTGAAAGGCAAAAAAAGAGAAGACTTTCAAAAATGTTCGTAGAAGACATGAAAGAAATATTTTATAATAGTGTGTTTGAAACTTTTGAACAAATGCCTTCATCCGGAGAAAAGTTCCCACTGAATCAAGATTCTACTCTGGTTGTGGCCAACGATGGAGAAAGTGATAATGAAGATATCAAGTTTGAAGACTCCTTGCCCGAAGAAAGTGACAATGATGAAGATGATGATGCATTGGAAAAAATAATTTATAGTGATTCAAGTGGAAATCAAAAAATAGATTATAGCAGTGGTTCTGATACCTTTGACGATAATAACCTTTTGTTTGGAAACATTTTTATTAGAATGGGCTCTATCATTCAACATACCGCATAATGCACTTACTAGTCTCCTATATGGATTAAAAACATCAGGCCACGATCGGTTACCAAACGATGCTCGAACTTTATTGGGCACTCCACGTACAAACATAATCGTTCCACTTGGTACTGGAGGATATGCTCATTATGGCTTGAAAAAAGCATTGTTAGATAACTTCAATCAAAATGATAAAATAACTATTCCAAAAAATATCAATTTACACATTAACGTGGACGGTTTACCCATTTCGAAAAGTTCCGGCAGCCAGCTATGGCCAATCCTTGGTAAAATTGTAAATTGTTGTCATCTTTCACAACCGTTTGTGATAGGTTTATATCATTGTTTAGGGAAACCACAAAATGTAAATTTATTTTTAGAACCATTTATATTAGAGTACTTAGAATTGCACCACAATGGTTTCAACTATAAGAAAGAAAATTATAAAGTTGTTAAAAAAGCTGTTGTGGCAGATACTCCTGCTAGAAATTATTTGACTTGTTTCCCAGCACACAATAGTAGATATGGGAAATGTATTCAAATAGGTAAAACTGTTGGTGGTAGACGCCTATTTCTAGAGAATGATTCTCCTCAAAGAACGGATGAGAATTTCAGAATCAATGTTCCTAAAAAGTTTGAAAATTTTATATCTCCTTTAGAAGGCATTGGAATTAGTTTGACAAAACAAGTACCTTTAGATCCCATACATATTTGAAATTTAGGTGTAACAAAAAAACATGTTGAAATCTTTTTAAATTGTCATGGTAAAGGTGCAGATGCAATGCTGAGATTAAAGTATTGAAATACTGAATATTGTGGTTTCCAAGAATGGGTACCTTGTGAATTTGTATGTAAAACACGCAGTTTTGATGAATTTGAAAGATTTAAGGCCACTGAACTCCGGATGATTGTATTGTACACAGGGCCTGTAATATTTCGTAATTATGTATCAAAAGATCAAATGCTTCATTTTAACATTTTGAATTGTGCATCGGGTATATTGAGCGAATCAACTGAATGTATTCGAAATAATACTTTGGCCAAAAAATTATTAATTCGTTACGTGAATCTTATGAAACAATTATATGGTGAAAATGACATAATATATAATTTAGAGGGCAAATAACCGATCCAATTTGTTAGCCAAGCAAATGTGTCGAACGAATTTGTTATGCTTCCTTCGTGTAGCCGATCGACGTTTCGGATCGATACGATCTAGTGTCCGACCGAGACTGATTATCACGACCGAAACCGAAACCGAAACCGAATTTCGGTTCCTATCTCAGTTTCGGCCGAAACCGAAACCGGAACCGAAATTTGTCTCAAATGGTAATTTCTTATTGCGGTTTTCCAGTTTGAGCTTACGTTTCTGTTAATTTTAGCTACTTATAGGTGCGTGTGTATTTAAAAAAGCCCTTATTTGATAAATGAATAGTTTTATTACTTTACAAATAAAATTACTAAATAAAAGTATCACAAACCTCTTACTGTACGTGAGATGAGGGGTGTAATTCAGACAGGAAAAAATGAGACCTTAATCAAAGCGGTTTTCATTATCAATCTCAACGCAATGATGGTGAGTTACGTACTTGAACTACATAAGTATTTTCGGTTCAATTATACTTATTCAATATCACACAATTATTATTACAGTCGATGTACGCTATTGATGAATTTCATATATTTATGAACATTCCCTCATTTATAATAAAAGATAAATTAACATTTAAGTTTCTACCAAGAAATAAAAAATACTTATCATTCATTAAAATTCTCATGATTACGAAATGATAGTGATAATAATGATAATGAAGTTGCCAATAAAAGTGAAATAAAACAATAAAAATAAAAATCAACTTTGTACTAAACAAGAATCAGTCAAAAAAAATATAAACTCACCCCTCCTGAAAAGCGGAATAACTTCTATTGACGGCAATCACAGAAACTTCACAATAAAATTAAATTTAAACTGAGTAAGTTGCACACGGCAACATAGTTCAACCACTAAAATGAAAAATAATACTTGAGTATCTTTCATGCAATATTTGAGCTAAAACAGTAACAAATTATGTTAAAAAATAAGCGAGTTGAACAACTGAGCTTAAGGACTAGCAATGATAAGTGAGCTTCAGTAACTTAGAGTATAGTTGAACTAATATTCATAATTCAACAATCTAATGTTATAAGTTAGAAATAATAATTTGTCAACGTTTTCGCCTGGCAAATTGCACCTCCTATCTGAATAAATTTGACCAGCAGCACTAAATAGCTGTCCACTCGGAACACTTGTAGGTGGAGCAGATAGGTATTTCAGTACAGCCTTTCTCAAACACAGGTATGGGCTGGAGTTCCAGTAGGCATAAATATCAGCGTTCCTTTGTAATGTTGCCTCCGATAAATAACACTTGACAGTTTGCTTGACTACACGGAAAAAAAAGTATGGCTATTATAACGATCTGAAGTATGGTTAAGAAGAGATAGCTGTAGTGACAATACTGTATCGCTATGGTGACGATACAGATGGCTGTGCTGGCGATCTATATCGTTCCTGGGATGAGTTGTATGATCGTAGCAACGATACTGATACCACTAAACTTTGGATAGCTATCACAACTATCCAGTATCGTTATAACAGCGATATTTTTTTCTCCGTGTAGTGAGAAGTGATCATTATCATCTGGAGCGGTTTTTGTCTGACAAGTAGACTTGTCGTGAAGGTCCCATAGCCCCTCTTCTTTCGCTGACTGGGATATGGATGTAGATAGGCGAGATCGTTCTTCAAAGGAAATCTTAACACTTTCTACTCCTTCCACGTTATTTTCTTGAGATTTTAGAAAGTTTCCTATTTCCTTTGTGGCGATATCAACTTCGTCAGAATTAAGATACGTACTTTTAAATCTGGGATCTAATAAGCAGTAATTAATGCAGGATGGCATTTGATGTATGCAAATCGTCGGTTTATGGATTCATGTAGTTGTGTTTTCATGTTCCTCATAGCATCGCTTTCATTTTCATCTCGAGTTTCCAACTTTCGATTTAACAATAATACCAAAGGAATAATAATAGATATATATGCGTTATCAAACGACAGATCGAGTGTAGCTTCGTAAAAAAATTTCAGCACGTCCGTAAGATTTTTCATAAGTTCCCAGTCAGAGGGAGATAGAGTGTTAATTCCATCATGCTCCACACCATACAGATTCACAGCCTTTCTTTGTTCCAAAAGTCTTTGTAACATGTTATATGTACTATTCCACCTCACTTCGATATCTTGAATTAACGAGTGTGTTGGCAATCCACATTGTTTTTGACATTCGGTCAATTTTCTAGAAGCTTGCTCGCTTTTTCTAAAATGACCCACTATTTTTCGGCAAGTTTTGATGACTTTTTCGTGTTTTTCCTCCGTGAACAACGTATCTTTGATTACTAGCTGTAATGTGTGTTCCATACAACCTAAGGACTCGTATCGATCACGCATAGCGCAAATCATGTTTGCTGCATTGTCACGTGAAATGAGAAATAGTTTTTCATTGATATTCCGTTTATTAATCATTTCCTGAAGTTTTTCTTGAATGTATTCGCCGGTGTGATTATTTTCAAGTGCCTCTGCACCTAGTATGACTTTGAGACGTTGTGATCCAATGATAAAATGACCAGTAAGACTAAGGAGAGAGCATGTTTTAGTAGGATTTGTCCATATATCTGTTGTCCCACTTATCCATTCACATTTGTCAATCACATTTGTGACCTTTTTTGTAACTTTTTCATAAGTTTGTGGCATCAAAGTCGTCCTGAAATATTTCTCTGATTTAATATTGTACTTTTGAGGAGCATGTGGGTCCGCAAAATTGAGTCGTCTGAACGCTTCTCCTTCCACTAAAGAATACGGCAGCATAACAACAATTATTAAATCCATGATGGCTTTGTCTATCCTGCGTGATATGTCGTGATCATCTGGCCACTGTAATGATTTTGAAGCCTTTGCCTGTATCATGTTCGGAATTGTACTCTGCACAAAGTTTCGCGTACAATCATTATTTGTCGATCCAAGTGAGTTTTTTGAATCATTTCTTTTCAATTTGGTTTGCAATTTTCGTTCGACGATATCCGATTGTCGTTTTAAATACTGTCTATGTTCTGATCCATGACATTTTGATAGATGTTGCTTCAAACCGTATATTGTTTGTTTTCTAGGGTCAGAACTTCCTAAAGAATATGATTTATTGCATATTTTGCAGGTGACTTTTGATAAATCCGTAGAACACTTATCGTAATATTGCCAAATAGGATTCTTTTGTGACATTTTCATTACATCAATGATTCAATTCTGGAACAAAACAAATTATTCCAATTAAATATTACGGAAAAAACGCAAATGGACTTATTACAGTAATTGAAATGCTCATGAAACATTTGGAAAAACGAATTTTGTCGTTTCTTTGATAAAAAAAAAAACGGAGAAATAATAAATAAAATTGATCAAAAAATTTGAGAAGACAAGAAAGATAAAACATAACAAGATCATGACTTGTGACGTTTTGATTTTTCCAGAATCTGTGAAATGCAAAACTTGTCACGTTTCATTTTGTGACAGACAGAATTTTTTTTCTTCGGAAATCAATCTACATTCAACTTGAAAGTTACAGTTTCGACTCCAAGTTACATTCATCGAAAGTTTGTCAGATATTCTGGATCTCTTGGAATACTTAAAAGTTACAGGTTACGATGTGTGAGGGTGTCCATAAAGGTGTAACTGAACAAAGTTATTGAATAACACTTGTGAACATGACACACGCACGTCAACCTTTATTCATTCATGTTGTCACTCAATAGGAAATTATACGGGAACGTACACAAGAGAAGTCAACTTGGCTATCAACAAATTATAGATGACATATTCAAGTGAAACTTACCTGATATAAAACAACGTAAACTAACCTTCAAAACTACAACATCAACGTCACATGACTGTAAGCGCGGCAAGTGGAGGACACGGTCGCCAAAGTGCCGATCGCTCCCGAAGGTGACGCGACAATTCACGAACGGAATTTTTGTTTCGCTCATAGTTTCGGTCGGTTTGGTGCCGAAACCAGAACCAAAACCGAAACTCTTATTTTGTGCCGAAACTGGCGGAAACCGAAACCGAAACCGAACCTTCGGTCGGACACTAATACGATCCTGTATCGAGATACAAAAATGATATAATCGTAGGGGTGAAAAAACGTTGTTGAAAGAAAATTCATCCGGACCCATCTAATCGGATCATCCGATTCGATGGGAAGGATCGTATCGATCCGAAATGTCGATCGGCTACACGAAGGAAGCATAATAAATTCGTTCGACACATTTGCTTGGCTAACGAATTGGATCGGTTATTCGCCCTCTCAGTCATTGATTTCCTGCGCCAAGCACTATCCCAACCAAACTCCAAAAACTACCCACATCCGATTAGATGGGTCCGGATGAATTTTCTTTCAATAACGTTTTTTCACCTCTACGATTATATCATTTTTGTATCTTGATAAAGGATCGTATCGATCCGAAACGTCGATCGGCTACACGAAGGAAGCATCATAAATTCGTTCGACACATTTGCTTGGCTAACAAATTGGATCGGTTATTCGCCTTCTAAGTCATTGATTTCCTGCGCCAAGCACTATCCCAACCAAAATTTTTAATATATAATGTTCATAATCTAATTCATCTTCCAGATGATGTATTACAATTTGGACCTTTGGACACGTTTAGTGCAATAGATTTTGAAAACCATTTACAAACCTTGAAAAGATTGATCAGAAAAGGATCTTTCGTTTTACCGCAGTTAATGAACAGGATTAATGAACAATCACAAGTTTCAATAATACAAAAAACCTGTTATACAGAAGTATATGCTTTTAAACAAAATAAATAATGAAGTACTTCCTGACGGTTATACCAATGCTCACAAAACTATTCAATTTCCTAATTTCATTTCAACAACCAAAAAATCAGATAATTGTTCCTATCTTCGAAATGGAGATGTCATTGTAATAGAACACATTTGTTATTCCAATGAAAATCCTGTGGTTTTGGGTAAAAAATATATTGATTGTAATACGATTGAAAACTATCCAATTAAAGGGATACGAGCGGCGTGGCAGCAGCCAAATCGTTTATAACAAACGATGGACAAACACTTCATATTAATTAAAATATCGCTCTGTACTCTTTTCTCTGATTCAAGTAGAAGTGCTGTACAGAGCGATATTTTAATTAATATGAAGTGTTTGTCCATCGTTTGTTATAAACGATTTGGCTGCTGCCACGCCGCTCGTATTCCCTTAAGTCAACCCTTCTAGGAATATACAAGGCAAAAGTTTTAACCAATGATTTACAAGAATGGCCTGTTACAGAAATTTGTAAAAAAGCGTTTAGAATGACGTCGCAAGACTTTTTTTATATCTTTCCTATCATCCATATTAATTCTTAGATCATTATATGTTGATTTTCAATATCATTTTGAAATTAATAAGTATACCAGATTCGTAAAATGCAAAAATATTGTGTCATAATGAAAACAGGAATTTAGTTTTATACTATCAAAATACCATTCATTTCCATTATATAAGTGTCAAAAGAATTTTGTTTCAGTATCAAGAGTGTATCTAACTTTTATTTTTATATTTTGCCTTTAAAATAGCTTTACCTGCGCAGATTTGTCAAATTGAGTTAAGAATATGTCTCAAAATCATCTTAGAAATTACTTACCATCTAATTGTGTAGAAAAGACGTCGGACAACTTGGAACTACAACACGTGAACAAGAAACGTGAGTTTTATAATTCATTCTTACTATTACTCGTATTCATTGTGCGCAAATAATAAAATTGAGATGAGATTAATTATATGAATGTGAAATTTTTGTTACAGTAAAAGGGCTCCATGGAGTACATTTGAAAGGGGTTGACGATTCAGCATTTTTCAAACATGAAGCAATCAGCGATGAGCTTCCAAATACTTTTCTTCTTAAAAATCAAACTAATACAAAAACTAATGGCTGTGAAACTTCGAATAGCGAAAATAGTACAAAAGGTTATTTTAAAGACTTTTCAACTCAGAAATGACTTCATTAATGAATTCTAATGAATTAATCATAAACATATATGTATAAAACATTGAATTTCTTAGGGATAATACAGGGTGTCCCATTTTAATCTGTCACTTAGAATATCTCGAAAACGAATAGATTCAGAAGAAAATGTTCCGGGAAAAAAATGTAAGAATCTGAGGGGGACATCCGATGGTGAACTTGGCTTTGACCTCAGATCCCACTTTCGAGGTCATTCTGAGGTCAACTCATGTTTTTTAAATGGGATCCCCTATTTTTTACTACCGGTTTAGATTCTACGCTAAAAACCAAGGAACTTTTGTCTCGAACGTTTTGTCGGAATCCCCATAGATGGCGCCCTAATTGATGAGAAAATGAGAATTCTCAAACCCTCGGATTGTATTCTGTCTAACATAATGCTCAACTCTCGCCGTCGGCATCAGCGTTACCCAATGTGCACCACGAGGAGGTGGCGCGATCGGAGTTTACACATCATTGTGGCCCTGAAAAGGGCCGATTGTCTGAACTGGAGGTGTATCTTCGGGAACGCATTAGGCATTCAAAAGGTGTTCGAAGTGAGCGTCGTTTTGCCTTTGACAAGGCGCAATTCTTTTATGAAAGTTTTCTACAGTTGCTTGCAACGTAGCAGCAGGGGCGTCTTTACGTTTTCGCCGCCCAGGGGCTAATAATATTTCGCCGCCCCCAACTTGAGCTGAATTAATATTTTCAATCATTCTCTCAGGTGTATTCATGTTATTTGGAAACTATGTAATATAACTTGAAAAAATATATTATTTAATGAAACTTTGACACACTCAACAGGATTAAACATTTAGCATCATTAACTATTGGTAACCTTCTTAAGTTTGTAATAAAGATAAAACGGTTCACATTTCTGTTGAATTTTACTTGAAAATGGATGACGAATTCTGAATACTTAACAAAGAATAGAAAGAAAATATGAACCTTCCAAACGTCGCACATTAAATTTTACAAAGTGAATAAAAAAACTTGTGACAAAAGTTAAATTGCCATCTGGAGAAATTTGTTTGAATCAAATAAAAAATACCCAAGTAGCAATCGAACGTTGTATATGTACTATGAACGTTCATAGTATATTCAGATATACTATGAACGTGCATAGTATATATGCAACATTCCGATGCTACTAGGGTACATAATGAAAATTCATTCATTTAAATAAAAATTTCATTAATTCAAAAAACTTTGACAGCAGAAGAAAAACACACTACCCTGGTTAAAGTTGCATAGCAATTCATCAGAAAATGTTCTTATTATGAAATACTATGGATTTTGCAACAGGATATTCATAAGTAAACCATGAAGTTCTATGAATTTCTGCTTATAATTCATGATGAATGCTTATGAATTCATGTTCATAGGGATGCATGATGAATCATAAACAGAAATTCATAGAACTTCATGGTTTACTTATGAATATCGTGTTGCAGAATCCACAGTGTTCCATAATAAGAACATTTTCCTATGAATTGCTATGATACTTGAACCAGGGTAAGGAATAGAACAGTCCAAACAACCATGCACGGCAGTTTGATGAGTTCATGCACAAATCGTGTTTGAATGTATCCAATTTCCGTACATACACTTTAAATTCGAATGTTTTATTTTGATACACTGAGAGTTTGAAGCCTGTAGTCGCTTTTAAAACGCTTCAAAGCATGTAAATATATCCATAAAATGGATAAAATATTCAATTATCAAATACTTGATTTCAGACATTAACAGATTTGTATATTTTTAAGTGTTCAACAAGTGTGTAAATGATTTAAATACTGTGATTATATTAACATGAAACACTTGAATTTACATTTTCCGCTCCCTTTGTGCTTGAATGCATTTGATAACTGGAAAAAAACTTCTATAATTTTGCCGCCCCCTGAAATTTGCCGCCCTGGGCTATAGACCCTTGAGCCCCGCCCTAAAGACGTCCCTGCGTAGCAGGTGTTATTGCTGTGCATGCTCTTATTATTCGATCTTTCATGTCATCGCGTGTTGTTGGAGGTTCACGGAATACAACATTTTTTATGTAACCCCACAAGAAAAAATCAGGCGACGTCAGATCTGGCGACCTAGGTGGCCATCGCACAGGTCTTCCACGGCCAATCCACCTTCTGGGAAACTTCTCGTCCAGAAATTTTCGAACAATTCGCATGTAATGAGGAGGTGCTTCATCCTGTTGGAACCACATCCTTGATCTCACGTCAAGACTTACGTCTTCCATAAGAGCAGGGAGTTCAAAATGCAAAAAACGAAGATACTCCGCGCCAGTCAGGTTTCCTTAAAAAAAATACGGCCCTATGATCCTGGAATCTACAATCCCGAACCAAACGTTCACACTCCAACGGTGTTGACGATTAATTGTACGGACCCAGTGAGGATTCTGAGCACTCCAATAATGGCAATTGTGCCTATTGAGAATTCCAACATTGTGAAATATTGCCTCATTAGAGAACATAACGTGATGAGAGAAAGTGGGATCTTCTTCAATTCTCCGTTGGGCCCACGTGCAGAAGTTCAATCTTGTTATGAAATCCTCAGCTGTTAGAGATTGCACCAAAGTGATATGGTACGGATGATAATCCAACGTTTTCAAGATACGCTAAGCTGTGGATCGAGGAATCCCGGTCATTTTCTCAATATCCCGAAGACTGATATGGGGATTGATATGAATTAATGCCAGCACAGCCAGCGATCTCACATCAGGATCATTGTCATCCGCATAAACTTTCCTGTTCCTCTGACGTTGGAGGAGAACTTGACGAGCACGTTGTTCAAGAAATCGGATCGTAATGCGATTTGGACACCTCCGATCCGGAAAACGACGTTGAAACGTTCTCACAGCTTCAACAGAATTTCCCCGTGCTTCACCAAAACACAACAAAACCTCAACAATATCGTTTGGCGCGTAATCGGACATGATATTTAGAAATGTGTTTCCCCCAAATGATAACAGAGAACTGAGCAGTTTGGGAATGCTAAACTTCTAAGGTATTCGTGAATACCTTACACGTGAATCGAAACAATAACAATTTCCAAGAACAAAACCAAAACAAAACACAACCGACGGCAATTTCCGGGAGATGAGAAACACTCAAGAGTTGAGCATTATGTTAGACAGAATACAATCCGAGAGTTTGAGAATTCTCATTTTCTCATCAATTAGAGCGCCATCTATGGGGATTTCGACAAAACGTTTGAGACAAAAGTTCCTTGGTTTTTAGCGTAGAATCTAAACCGGTAGTAAAAAATAGGGGATTCCATTTAAAAAACATGAGTTGACCTCAGAATGACCTTGAAAGTGGGATCTGAGGTCAAAGCCAAGTTCACAATCGGATGTCCCCCTCAGATTCTTACATTTTTTTCCCGGAACATTTTCTTCTGAATCTATTCGTTTTCGAGATATTCTAAGTGACAGATTAAAATGGGACACCCTGTATATAATCAACGGAAACAATTCTCTGTCATAAGAGGACCTCCAAATTCAATTATAGAACCTGAAAGTCCAACCACATTATATAAAAAAAATATACAAAGTATGTATACATATTTTTTTTATGAAATATCATTTTTTTCATATTTATGAATTATAATGTATTCAAATATAGTATAGAAAAACTTACACACGTTTTATGATAATAGAGTTGCTGGATACTTCCCCACAATCTGAGGTTCTCAGTTTTTTGTTGCGACAACAAAATATAATTCCAAACGAAGGTAAGCATGTCAAAATACCGGTTTTGATAAGTTCTTCAGAGTCGAAGAGGATCCATTAAATGGAAATATTAATCATCACTTGATGTTTGAAAATTTGGAAGATAATGAAAACGATGCAACAGTAGAAAAAGAAGAAGAACAACAACAACAAGAGAAAGAGGAAGAAAGGGACGAAGGTGTACATAATGAAAACGAATCAAATCCGGAACTTCAAGTTATGGATGAAAACCAACATGATTTTCACAATTTAGTAGATCATCTTCATGATGAGCAAAAATGTTGTGGTGAGTTTTAATGACATTAAGAAGAATTAAACACTTTTTTGTCTATTTAATCAATATTATTTATAGGAGGATGCAAAGGTATTCTTCTACAACTTTTACAAAAACAAAATAGGATTTTGGTAAGCTCGGAGAATCGTCACAACAATAATAATAATAATGGAAACGTGATTGCGGAAAATTATGATTCATTGCCAAAGTTACCTCTGCACCGTCTGGAGGATTTATTAACTTTTGATAAGGAATTTCAGAACAATGGACGTCTTTGTAGACAATTTGTAATTGAAATATTTATATTTTATTCAATTTCTGTCTTGAATAATTAGAAAATGGTCGAAATTGTACAATTTCATTCATTTGAGCAAACTATTGAAGTATATAGATTGAATCTTGTTTGATAATTTGGACTATCTTGAAATTATTCATCCATTTTTATGTATATGTGAACTATATATATTACAAAATATTAATATAAACAACATTACAGGAGAGAAAAATAGCTTCGATTGGAGGCGAAAATATGCCTAAATTTGTTGCAAACATCATGAGAGAAGTTTTAACAGACGAACTTACTATGCAGTTAACTTGGGTCGCAACGGTTCCCGGAGAAATCAAAGTCAGTGATTTGAATTTTCCTCAAGTGATAATTAGTAAGTTTTATTTAATTTCATGTCAATTCATTAGAATCATCATTGACAATTATGAAATATTTCAGGAGTTATGAGAGCCAAGTTTGATCAATCTACGGAAAATTAAATCACAAAACGTATCCAAATTTGGATCCAGAAACCTGGGGATCGAATACGTAATAGAAACAGAAAACTACCCGTACAGCACAATCACCGATCCTCCACCTAAGACTTCGGTGGACCAGAGGTGGAGAATTGGTGGAGAAATGGGAGCCGTGGAAATAAGGGAGAAATAAGGAAGAGCTCCGTTGAGGCAACGGAGAGGCGACGGAGAAATGTCCGCCCCCTGTATTTTCATTAAAACTTAAATTCGTGAATTCATACATTCAGATTTGGTTACGCAAATGCACCAATAAGAATTATATCGAAAATACAGGGGGCGGACATTTCTCCGTCGCCTCTCCGTTGTCTCAACGGAGACTCTCCCTTATTTCTCCCTTATTTCCACGGCTCCCATTTCTCCACCAATTCTCCACCTCCAATCCACCGGAGTCCTAGGTGGAGGATCGGTGGTTGTGCTGTACGGGTAGTCAAAGCGCAAGAGCTGCAAGTTGTCAGAGGAGAAAATAAGCAAACTTGAATATTTTAGACTAGTTTTCCACACATCACACTTTACTAGCATAGTTTCCATCTGTCCAATTGTTCCGTATTTGAAGAGAGATGAAAAATAATTTCATATGCGAGGGTTACCAGCAGAATAATCGCATAAGTCTGTCTTATTCATATGACTGTTGCCACGTGAGTCGTATAAGGGGTAAAATTCGCCAAGTGTTCCCACCTGAAAATTTCAATCTCATCAATGTTGATGAAACTCCATGAATTTGTTGTACTAGTGACCCCCTTCAAATTTTGTCAACACCAGGTTTCTAGGAAGTCAGGTTTTCGTGATACAGGGGTTTAAATTTTCAAGATTTTTTTTTATCTGCGTTTTTTCGAAAAATCATCATCCTCATTGATTCCATTTAATGAAAATATAGAATCATTGATATTGTTAGGATTTTTTCTGAATTTTACGATAAAAATACTTTCATCCATGCAGAAGGAATATTTCACATAGAAATTCGATTCTTAAAAGTATTTTTGCATTTTTCGGTCACTGCGCCCCTTTTGATATTGATGAGACCTTGATAAATCGGAAGCTTGATTCCTTAGCTTCAAAATCATACAGGTTCAAAAATGGGACGAAGAAATTTCCCCAAGGTACAGAGTTCCAAGTGTGTACGTATCGTACATTGAGGACGTGACGATCACACCATCGATTCTCAGTGTATTGTTTTATGAAAAAAGTAATTATCAAATTTATTTTCTCAATTTTGCCTACCACATTGCTCAATACAACCATCTAGATTACCCCTTTCAAATGAATAATTGATTCACGACACACGGTTGAAGAAAACACGTCATACTTTATATTACAACATTATTGTAATAATTAGTCATACCAATTTGTCATCTTGGACCCATTAAATTTCTTTTTATTGATAATCAATTTTTATGGGAACGCGGCCACTGTAACTGGTAAAAGTAACTGTAAGTAGTGACTTTCTTTGTACAAGTTATAGTACTCTGATTATTTACAAAATCGAATTATTGCTACATAAATGTACAGAATGATATTAAACAATTCGCAGTATTTATAATTATCAATCTTCTGATCCTTCTGAAAGGTTGTTCCTATACTCTAATTTTTATGCCTTCTTCGGGTCTTTGGGAATATATCACTCGTATTGCACTGCCGAAGAGTGAGTTTTAAGAATAAACGATGAATGTTCCATAGGTATTACACAATGGTATTTGAAAGTTCCTGCTATCGTTTTTGCAGATGAAAATCGTTTTTCAAGTGCTTTCGTAGCCTCTATATGAGTACTCTTTGGACTGAAAAAAATTACAATTTCTTCCAAATGTTCTTTAGCCCACTGATAAAGAGCATCCGCAGTCAAAATTTGATTTTCATTTGATGATGCTTGCAGACTTGCACGTGCTGCAAGTGTCTTCAAATTTCCACCAATACCGTCGCAAGGTCCTTTGCCATGTGCACTTGCATGAAAATGCCACTCAGCCGCAATTCCAAAATCATGTTCATGATGTAGAAGATTTGCAAAATTATATTTATTTTCAAAATGTTGCGATGCTCCATCAGTGAAGTAGAAGATTTTTTCACGTTCAAAATTATCTTGCAAATACTTTGTAATAATTTTTTGGAATTCATGAACAGCTACCGTATCATGAGTCAGATTATCAGACAAAATTGCTATACTGCGATGTCTCAACTCATCTGTTCTGTAATAAATTACTGTTGTGAAAATGGTAACTTGGTTGTTATTCGAATGAAACGATTGAATAGCATTCTGAGCAATAAATGCATAGTTTTCAGCAAAATCACATGTAACTATGAATTCTCCGGCCTTCAAATTATCCTTGGGATTCTTAAGAAAGGACGATTGCTCCTTTGCTATAAAAGCGTGAGATTTCAACTTATGTAACCGTTCACAGAGATCCTCCACGAAATCTCCTGTGTCTGCTATTTCAGTTTTCAAAGTGCCGCGATCAGTTTGTTGCCAAATTTGATATTCTACTCTCTCAATGTACTGGTCTGTAAGATTCGATTGAAGAAAATCCCTAAAATTGTCTATTCCAGGACACGCTAAACACTTGTCCAGATAGCATTCAGAAGTAGGATTATCAAATACAAGCATTTTAATAGCATCGTGGTGAGAAGTCATGGGGGAATTTGTCGCAGACGTGAGTTTTTGTAAACTTATGGCATCTAGCATTAAATTCACATTTTCATGATAAACACACACGCATACGGTATGAGTTTTAGAAGCTCCAGCGAGTACACAATTGCGAGGTCTCAGCTGTGAAAATTTCGATAAGCTCACATCAACTGTAGGATTCTTCAATTTGAATGAAGAATACAATTCAGCAAGATTGCATAAAATCAATCTTTTTTGAACATGTTCACGCGTTCCATCATTAGTCTTGATCGAAACATAATCCTTCATGCCTGGCAATATCCGGCTATTTTCATCATCCAAGTAAAATGCTATGATGGAATTTTCAATCTCGCAAGATAACTTTCGTCCTCTCTTTGGATTTGGTGATGTTAGAATCCCGTTTTCAGCTACCAACTGTATGGCTTTCCTAGCTTGACGTCCCGAAGCGTTGAATTCAGTAGCCAATGTCCTTCGTCCCCATTATTTTGGAGCAAGGGTTAGAAGCAAAATCTTCTCTGAGTAACTGGAAGACTGTTTGAATTTTTCTTTGATTTGATCGAGAACTTCAATAGCTGATCCATGATGTTTTATTGACACTTTCGATTTAAATTCTCAGACATTTTTGTTGATGGAACGGAAAAATCTTCTTCATTTATATCAAAAGTTTCCTCCTCGTTAATTTCAAGGTGTGGGACATCATCCTCTTCTTCGAATAACGTTTGATCCTAAGAGATAATAGAAATTTCTCAATTATCCCAGTTTTCTCCTCATTAGAACATTCTGGGGCTGCACTGAGAAGAATAAATAGTGGACTCAACTACGCACGACAGTTGGATACGTTCAAATGCAATACTTCTTTGATTCAATTAGATTTGTAGTTGACTCAACTACGAATACTTGAATGAACCTTGAATTCAAATTGAATTGACGAAGGATTGTATTTGAACGTATCCAACTGTCGTGCGTAGTTGCCTCCATTATCTTTTTTCTCAATGTATACTGTGTACTTTTTTGATGAATCGAATAATAAAGCGGAACTACCTCAAGTGAATTATTCTCGCATGTATCCATCTGAACAGACTGGACATCGTACAAAGGTGACATTGAAGATAGTACAGTCATGTCTTTCCTGCAACTACTACATATTCGGGTATCAGAAGGTAGATGATATTTTTTTCTCAGATTTGAAGATAAGGTTCGAAGATCTGAAGATTTTTTGTGACAGGGATATTGAAATGGATTGAAACAACGATCACCTGAACTCCTTCGTTTCATTGTGTTATTACATGGAGGAAAAAGTCCTTCCTCAATAGAATAATTCAGCAGAAAATCAATCACAAAAACTTCATGAACAAGAAAGTTTCGCTGATTTGATATTTATCTCTGTACATTCAAAACGACACAAAACCGTTGATGAGTTCAGATTGGAGAGAATGAGGTTGGTTAGGTTACAAATAAAAAAGAATCAGGTTGCCCTGGAAACATCCACAGTCACTATTCAATCGAAGCTTCAGGGCAGAAGTTTATATGATCGATAAGAATGAATTCAAATCCTCAGTGAATTAGAATCAGAGAATAACATTAAGAATCAGGAGATATTTGATTCCTGGAAGTGATTTTCACTGATAATGATACAGAAAATTACGGCAGAATGAATTATTCATTAGCATGAAATATTATTACACAATGTTGGCGTAGTGTTGTATTTATACACGATGGTAGCGGATGGACGTGTGAGGTCTGAGCACCTAAACCCCTCTGTAATTTCGAGGAATCTTCTTATCCCATTTCTTAATCTGTATGATTTTGAAGCTAAAGAATCAAGCTTTCGATTTATCAAGGTTTCATCAATATCAAAAGGGGCGCAGTGACCGAAAAATGCAAAAATACTTTTGAAAATCGAATTTCTATGTGAAATATTCCTTCTGCATGAATGAAAGTATTTTTATCGTCAAATTTAGAAAAAAAACCCAACGATATCAATGATAACATATTTTCATTAAATGGAATTATTAAGGATGATGATTTTTCGAAAAAACGCAGATCAAAAAAATCTTGAAAATTTAAACCCCTGTATCACGAAAACCTGACTTCCTAGAAACCTGGTGTTAACACAATTTGAAGAGGGTCACTAGTACAACAAATTCATGGAATTTCATCAACATTGATGAGATTGAAATTTTCAGGTGGGAACACTTGGCGAATTTTACCCCATAAATTATACAAACATATCTTTTTATACAAATTATGAGTACTTTCAAAATTCTATCTCACTTATTCAAAAGTTACAGTTTTTAGAAGGTGAATTTGTGTTGAAGCTACTTACTTCATTAAAATAATTGATGCATCATCATCATTTTGATATCTTTATTAGTATTATTAGCAATATAAATCAGTATTCCAATGTGATAAAAATGATCATTATCGAATGTTGTGTTTTTAATGCAAAAATTATATTCATCATAAGAATATGTTTGACTATTATGTTCAACAATCGCATGTAATGGAGGAATTTAAATATAAAAGCGGAAAGTTTCAAAAATTATTCTTCATAATTTATTCACGTGATAATAAACTTTATTTCATTTCATATATTTTGCACATGTAAAATACAACTTTATCTTATAAAAATGATGAGAAATGACTATATGAAGCACAATGAGAAGAAAATGTTATTTTTCCAATTACAAATGTAATTTCAACCTTTATACAAATTTAGATTTCTTCTAGCACCGTAAGACTGATACTAAGTACTAAAAATCACTTCTTCCGAAAGATTCATATGAGAAACATTCGTTTCCTATTCGTTTGGATAATTTGTAATAATGATGAATAATAATTCCATTGATTCAACCATATAATCATTCAATTTATAGCATAATTTAATTTTAATCTAACAATTATCACTTCAGAGTAAACAAAAAAACTCCAAAAAAGTAAAAAAAATAACGCCAAGTACATGAAAATCCCAAAAACAAAGGATGAAAAAATCTCAAAACACATTCTAAAGGAAAATTTCACTGCATTCAGAATTTCGAGGGGATATAAAAGGATATGCTCCATTTGAAAAAAAAAGATATGAAATCAATATGAGCGACCAAGTACATTGGTTATCCAAAGGATATGTGAAAGATTTTTGTTATATCGTAACTTCAGTTTGTTGAAACTGTATTGAAGGTAATTGATGATTTTCAGAAAAGCATTATTGTATTAAAAAAATTAATAAAACAAGCGTATCGTTCTGTCCGTATATATAGATACCAAAAAGTAAAAAAAAGTAGAATTCCACAAAACATACAAATGTCTCAGAAAAACCCCTAAAAACTCCAACACAATAAAAAATAACGTCAAATCCCAAAAACCATACAAACGTTTCACAATAACACTTGAAAAAAAATACTTCACTCTTTCCAAAAGATTACTTGATATAACAAATATACCATCGAAAAAAAAGATGTGAAAGGCAACCCTGTTTCGGAATTCGCATCAACCAGCAACACTGGGCGTGGCCGATGGTAGAAGTTTTTAGCCTTTATTATATACAAATGAATTTCTATAGAACATTAAACAAGAAATTTAAATGATATAATTTCATAAATTACATTCATTATCTATTCACTATTCTGTTCCATTATTTGTTCACGATTCTGATCGCAGAATAGTGGATTCCATTAGAGATCATGGTATATCCATTATACTTTTGCCTGTAAAAAAATAGCAAATAAACTTCAATAATCACCCTTGAGCAGGCTCGGTTTGACCTTTTTCATCGATTGCCTATGATCCTAATTAGAGAAATCGACAGTGGAGCATGCCGAAGTAGCTGGTCATCTGGTTTTGATCAGCTACTTCGGAAGGCTCCCCTGGTGAAAATAAAGTGTTACACTGTAGTTACAGTGCAATGCGAGGTTCATCCGAATGTACCCGGAGTGGTGTTTCGCGCCGTGGAATGCATCGCAAATGTATTTTGTTACACTTCGTTTTTACCAGGGTCCAGTAGTTGACTGTCCGTCAGAACTTATGGTATATCTCTGACTTTCTGGTATGTGGAGGAATTGCAAATAAACTTGAATCTCTTCCCTTGAGCATGCTTGATATGATCCATTTGATCATTTTCCAACGACTCTAGCAGGAGAACCTGATAGTAGATTGTTTGTAAGGGGGTTATGGTATATCCGATAAGATTTCACCTAAAAAGTAATGCATAAATTTGAATCATTATTCTCGACTAGACCTTGTATGATTTATTTGATCATCAGCCTGTGGTTCTGGTGGTAAGAACCAACAGTAGCAGACTGTTCATAAGGGACCCAATAAAAAAACTTCAAAAAAGTAAAAAAAATCACGCCAAGTACATGAAAATGCGGTCAATCCTAAAAAAAATCTAAAAATACATTCAAACGAAAATTCTCCTACAATAAGAATTTCGATAAGATACAACAGGCTATGCTTCACTTGAAAAAAAAAGATGTGAAATCAATATGAGCTGCCAAGTACATTCGGTTATTCAAATGGTATGTAAACGATTTCTTGTATATTGTAACTTCAGTTCGTTTAAATTGTATTCAAAGCGATTTATGATTGTATTGAATTAACAATATATAGTGAGGTGAAGCAAAAATTAGGTTCAACCATTTGACATACTAGAAACAACTCTGACCTATTTGAAACTCAACGTGTTGATCGTTTCTAATATGTTTTGAAATTTTTCACATACCAGAAACAGCGCTAAGTTATTCCAAACCAAACGCGTTAGTCGTTCCAAATAGATTTTGAAATCCACGTCAATGCGGAACACTTGGCGCGGCCGATGAAGATTTGATTATCCAACGTTTTGATCACATACTTTCAACAGAATTGTTTGAATACACTTGAGGCTCAAAACTCACGTAATCGGCCGCGCCAAGTGTTCCGCATTGACGTGGATTTCAAAATCTATTTGGAACGACTAACGCGTTTGGTTTGGATTTTTTTTAGGATTGACCGCATTTTCATGTACTTGGCGTGATTTTTTTACTTTTTTGAAGTTTTTTTATTGGGATTTCACTTCTATTTCTGGATGTGTCCTTAACTGAACATAAATGGAATTCGAATGCTCATGTCTAATTTGATAGCGATCGTAGCGATGAAGAAAATGTCCTCAGATCATTTGTGATATGAAAAACTCACTTGGGTTTCCATCAGTCATCTCATCATTGGACAGCAATAGATAAGCGACATAAAGAATGAAGAACAGAAGGAAATAAAAGTGAATTCCCACAAATCAATACATATGTGTAGGATTCCGAAAAGTAAATATTAATTGACCGATAAGTTGGCGCTCAAAGCAGCCCACGATTTTGTTTTAAACATGTATTGTGCAAGAATTCCCATTGTTTTTAAAGTATGATTGTTAGGAAAACGAAACAAAACAGATTTTACGAACAAAGAGAACTTGCACACAATATGTTTAAGGTATCCAACAGAAATTTTTTTGATAAAACGAGAATTTGTACCATTTGGCATGAAGTTGAAAATAGTTTCCCAGCAAAAATGTTTCAATGACTCTTTAGAATTATTTTAAAGAGTATCTTAAAGAGATGTCAAATATTCATTTATCATGCAACAAAAAGAGATATCTTCAAAATATCTGGTCAAGAGCATTTTTCAGTACTGTACAAGAAATTTTTTAGAATTTTGTGAAATATCCATCAAAATCATTTTGAAAAATTCTTCAAGAATATTTAGTCGGTTGTGGTATTATAAACGTATACTATGTTCTTCAAAATCACCTATAGAAGATTATAGTAATTGAATTGTTATTTGATGAACAAGTGAAATTATTGCTTTTTGAAGAAATATATGTATGAGTCTTTAGCATTACGTGGCCAATTTTGTTCTTCAACTCGCAGATCATGAATAAATATCCACTTTGTACCTTTACTTCGTAACATGCACGTAAAGTTACCTTCGGAAATACTTCTTCCCTGATGAAAAACAACGGCTATAACTTTATAAAAGTGTCATGCAATTTGGATTTTTGTGGTTGGCACTGCTTTTATACAGATATATGATATATCTGCATCTTGCCTGTTTTTCCTCCATCCACCTGTAATTCTACTCGAAGAATTTAGGGATTCATTATGAATTGAATCCACTTTATAATCTGTAATGCCAATTGATAGTGGTGATAACAAACTCACAGATCTATGGTATATTTGCTTCATTTTGTTTCTTTCTCATCCCTCTGAAACACTACGCAAAGAATCTGATACCATCATCGGATAGATCTGTGATATATCCACTGCACTTTTGCCTTTTCTTCGTTCGACTATGAGGTCACCAAATGAGATTGACAGTGACAATAGCTAGCATACAAATTTGTGATACGTCTGCTTCATTTCTGCTTCGTCTCCAGCCACCTATGATTCTACTCCAAGGAAATGATGAGCCCAGCATGTTGTAAGAATCGGTGGCATATCTACTGTGTTTTCGCCTTTGAAAAAATCGCTTTGATATACTTCAGTGTGACTAAAGTAACTGGAGACCAACTTCAACTTCTACCGTTGATCAAACTATTCACATCTCTTTGAGGTTCTGTCTTGAACTTCACTCTCTGAAAACTTTTTATATTTCATTGGGGTTTTTTGATGAATTCCCCTTTCTGATTATAAGTGATGATTCAGTTATTGATTCATTACATAATCTTCAATCATCCATTTCATGCCATTCATTATTAATTGAATCCACTTTGTAATCTGTAATTCATACATTCAATACAAAATTTCCACAAGACCGCCTATATGAAATTGATAGTGGTGGTAGACGACGTACAGCCCTGGTTAAACAATCCGATTGAATCCGATAAAAAAAAATTCCATCGGAATGGATTGAGTTTCTGCATCGGAAATTTCCCATTGATACCAATAAAATAATTTTTAACTAGATTTAATCGGCATTTTCCCTGGTGAAAAAATCCGAATCAATCCGATGAAAAAAACTTATCGGAATGAATTGATCCCTGCATCGCGATTTTCTTATTGAATTTTATTAGTTGTTAACCCAACCAACGAACGGTTTGTATACATTATATACGCGCATTTTATATCAATTAAACAAACACATATATCATTTATTCAATCATTACGTATGACAAATTATTGCTGAAATAAATTCAAACGATCATTTATGTGTGATTAACATGGTGATCACCCATCCACCTTGTACCGCAGTTGTCGTTGCTTAACCTAGAATGTTGAATTATGAACTATGTTAATAATTATGAAGATTCTAATTGATACCAGTCAAATATTCTTCAATGGCATCCAGTAGGTATTTTATCAATAATAAGAATTCCTATTGATACCACGAAAATATTTTTCATTTGATTAAATAGGTATTTTATTGATCATTAAAATTGTAATTAGTATCAGTGAAATATTTTTCAATAGAATTCAATGGGTATGTCATTAATCATAAAAATTCCAATTGATACCAAGGAAATATTTTCTCATTAGATTCAATGGGTATTTTATGATTGATAAAAAATTCCGATGGATACCAATAAAATATTTTTTAATTGGATTGGATCGGTATTTCATCAATCATGAAAATTTCAATTGATACCAGTCAAATATTTTTCAATGGGATCCAATTGATATTTTATCAATAACAACTATTCCGATTGATATCAATGAAATATTGTGTAATTGCTTTCACTTGGTATTTTAAGACCAATGAAAATTCCGATTGATGCCAATACAATATTTTCCAATTGGATTCAATCGGTATGTTATTAATCATGGAGATTCTAATTGATACCAGTCAAATATTTTTCAATGGCATCCAATAGGTATTTTATCAATAATAAAAATTCCAATTCGTACGAACACAATATTTTTTAATTTGATTTAATCGGCATTTTATTAATCATTACAATTATAATTGGTACCAGTAACATATTTTTCAATGGGATCCAATGGATATTCCATCACTGATAAAAATTCCGATTGATACCAATGAAATATTTTCTAATTGGATTCTCTTGGTATTCTATGATTATAGTTCCCTATTCCAGCAACTTTCCCATTAGTTCCAATACATCGAGGTCACCAGGGATTCTGATAAAAACCAATGATTTGATGCAATGAAAGAAATTTCAAAACTGAATCGGTTATTGCCGGTACATACCTATAGGACTTCAGAATCTGTAAACTTGCCTATTATTTTCAATAAATTTTAATGTCGGAATAATCCAATTAAAACCCATTGATCAATGAAATCGATACATCCTTCAATGCAGTCAGAAATCTCCCATAAGAAATCCATTCATCATTCAATTTCACAAATTTTCCCATTAGTTCCAATGGATTGAAATTGTGGAAACTTCCGATAAAAACCGTTTGCCTGATGGAATGGAGAAAATTTCAATCATCCAATCAGATATCTCTTATACAGACCAATAGATTATGGGAAGTTCGATTAATTCCCATAAAATGCAGATTTTTTAATTGGTGAATCCCCGATTGAAACCTATAGAAAAGAGATTCCGATGATCTCTTATTGATTTTGAATCGGGGATTGAACTGTTCCGATTGATCCTATACAGTCTGATTGATTCTGAATCAGGTTCTATCGGATCTTATCGGATTTTTCAACCGGGGTCGCTTTTATTGAAAATTCAAAATAAAGAAAACAAATGATTATCCTGGTCGGAATGATGTCAGAATTTTACATATTTTTACCCAATTCTTTATAACACATAACTCATAAGAATTGTTTATAATCTCTCAGAGAATCCCAATCCAGAGAGAAAATATGACCACGATCTCATTTTTTTTCTTTGAATTTGAATTTTCCTCAAGAATTTAAAATTATGAGTATTACAAGAGATTCTGTAGAAATATGCAAAATTCGGACATAATCTTTGCCAGGGTACCAGCTGTATATATATATACCTGTATGTATATACAGGATGACCCAAGTCGGATAGATTATATTTGGGGAGCATATTCTGCAGCCAAAATGCAACAAATTTTGTATTTGGCAAACTTCTTTTTGAGGCTTAGTTTTCGAGATATGGGGCAAAATTTCTCAAGTGTACCAGCTCAAAAATGTTAACCTCCTCAATCTTCCGGAAATTTCACTGAAATGTAGTACTAGGCAGTGACTTCTCATCCTATAAAGGATTTTGCTCTGGTAGCTCTGGTTATCAAACTACAGCGGTCCAAAATTCACAGATTTCGTTTAATAAGCTCTTTTGAAGATACAATTTCTTAAATTGAATTTTCTAATAAAATTATTTTCGATATTGTTTTCCGTAGCTTTTTTTCTGTTCTTTACAATGGCGTAATCTGTTTTTGTGAGAAAAAATTTTCTCCAACAAATTTAGCGAGTCTAAAGTTATTTTCGCATTTTTTTCCATTTCGCCAATTTTGAAAATTTTTCAAGCTAGCTCATCTGAAAGTTGGATCCTTCAGCTTTAGAATCGTGTAAGAGAAATTATGGGAAGAAAATTTTATCTGGCATTCGCAACGGTTTGAAGCGCGCGTGTCGCATATTCCTATTAGCTACTGAACGTTCTGATACGGTTCGTCATACCGTTGACGTGGAATACAAGTGAAACGAACTGTTTTTCAATAAAATATGATTTTTTAATCATGCCAATGATTTCATACAATTTTACCGTACCATTATATTATCAAACTTTATCAATAACAGCTTTTGAAATTATAAAACATAATCATGAATAAATACGCATCATATAATAAATATGGAATAATTCTGCTCGAAGCAATATATTTAGCGCAATTTCTCATTCGTATTAGTTTTTTTTTTAATTTTCAACTTCGGGAAAACATTTACATCCAATGATGACGAAAATACTCGTAAATGCACAGTCGTGTCTGATGTTGGGATGAAACAATGATATTTGAGCGTTCCTGGGATTATTTTTGCAGTTTCGGAGCGAGTTTTGAGCTTTTTTAGCAGTGATTTCATGATTTGTCTTCGAAATAAAAAAAACAACAGTTTCTGATAGATTTCTCTTTGCCCATTCGTAAAGCGCATCAGGATTTAAAATTTGTTTCAGATTACCACCGATACCGTCACAAGGCCCTTTTCCATGAGCGGTTGCATGGAAATGCCATTCAGCTGCTATTCCAAAATCTTTGTAATGATACGAAAGATTTTTGAAATTATATCTATTCTTGAAGTGCTGAGATGCTCCATCCGTAAAATAGAAAATTTTTCTTGGTTGAAAATGCTCTTTCAGGTACGCTATTATAATTTTTTGGAATTCGTACACACCGATTGTATCGTGATTCAAATTATGCGATAAAATAGCAATGCTCCGATGACTGAGTTCGTTCCCTTGTTTGTAATAAATGACAGTGGTGAAAATTGTCGTTTGGTCGTTGTTCCAGTGGAAACCCTGTGCACCCTCCTGGGCTACAAACGCATAAAACTAAAAATTCTCCTTCTTGTAAATTATCCTTCAAATTTCTGAGAAAAGATGACTGCTGTTTCGCAACGAATGAATGGAATTTAAGTTTTGAAAGGCAACGAGAAAGTTCTTCTAGAAAATCTTCTGCATCTGCAACTTCAGTACGCAAAGTGCTACGATCAGTGTGTTGCCAAATTTGATATTCGAGTTTTTCGACGCAATTGTCTTCGAAAACTGTTTGTAACAAATTCTGGAAATCCTCTTTGCCAGGACATAATAAACATTCATCGAGATAACATTCTGCACATGGATTCTGACATAAAAACATTTTGAGAGCATCATGATAAGTGACGATTGGATTATTCGTACCGGATGTTAATTTTTGAATATCTATCGCATCAAGCATTAAATTGACATTCTCGCGATGGACACAAATGCAAACGGTATGCATTCCACTAGACCAGCGAGTACGCAATTACGAGGTCTAAGCTGCGAGAATGTAGAGAGACTGACCGGAACAGTAGGATTCTGATCTTTGAAAGCAAAATATAATTCTGAAAGATTGCACAGAATCAATCTCTTTTGTGCGTGCTCTCGTGATCCGTCTTCTTTTTTAACTGAAACAAAATCTCTCATGCCCGACATTATACGACTATTTTCGTCATCATTATAGGAACTTATGATCTTGTTTTTTATTTCAAAAGCTAAAGCATGACCCTTTCTTGGAGATGGTGACGTTAAAATACCATTTTCTTTCACCAGTTCGATAGCTTTCCTAGCTTGGCGTTCAGAAGTCTCAAACTCGTCAGCAAGTCTCTTCCGACCCCAGGATTTTGGCGCAAGCATGAGGAGTAATACTTTTTCCGAAGCACTCGAGGAAGTTTTATATTTCTGCTTAATTTGATCAAGAACCTCCATAGCCGATTCATGTTCCTCAATATTACAATCTCTTGGTTTCTTCTCTAATGGCTGGTAATCATCGTCATTACCATGTTCATCAATACCATCATCATCGTCATCCTGAATGATGTGAAACATATCGTAGTAATTAATTGTCATTCACATAAATGTATTGTTCATTTCCATTGATGTACAAATTGTCTTTTTAGCAATTGAAAATATGATATCAATACCTCGAGTGAAACATGACCGAACGAATCATCTTGTGCATAAATTGGAGGCTTCTCTCCAGAACAATCAGCAGCTTCTTTTCTACATAACCGACACACTTTTGCATCGGGGAGGATACTGGGAAACTGTTTCTGTAGATTCGGAGAAATAGTTCTCAAATCTCTTGATTTGAATTTGTGATGGGTTTTGTGCGAAGGGTTACAACAACGATCAACGAAACTTTGAGTTGCAGACATTTTTGAGAATCAAGAAATGTTGTGTCAATAATGCTGTATTTCATCTATCAATTGAATTGCCTACAAACAAACACAATCAAACAGTTGGAAAAGAAAAAATTGATTTTCATCACGAATTGCAAATCATATTTAGAATTGAAACAATTTTACTTAAAATTCAAGATCGTGTCATGCGATGCGATTTTTCGTGTGACATCAAGTTGTATGAAGTATGCGTATAAACAAGGAAAAACAAATGAACATCGTCGATATGTTTGATGTATCGAAGATGTTTACAGAATTTCAATTGTTCATCGAATTGAGAAAAATCGATCAGAAATTCAAATGAATAGATTTGAGAACTATTTTTTCGAGTATACAACAAAAGTTTCCCAACATTCTTCCCAATGCAGAAGTGTGTGGGTTATGCAGGAAAGAAACCAGTGTATTTTCTAGAGAGCAGAATTATTCCATATTTATTATATTATGTATATTTATTCATTATTATGTTCCATAATTTCAAAAGCTGTTATTGATAAAGTTTGATAATATAATGGTACGGTAAAATTGTATGATATCATTGGGATGATTAAAAAATCATATTTTATTGAAAAACAGTTCGTTTCACTTGTATTCCACGTCAACGGTATGACGAACCGTATCAGAACGTTCAGTAGCTAATAGGAATATGCGACACGCGCGCTTCAAACCGTTGCGAATGCCAGATAAAATTTTCTTCCCATAATTTCTCTTACACGATTCTAAAGCTGAAGAATTCAGCTTTCAGATAAGCTAGCTTGAAAAATTTTCAAAATTGTTGAAATAGAAAGAAAATGCGAAAATAACTTTAGCCTCGCTAAATTTGTTGGAAGAAATTTTTTCTCACAAAAACAGATTACGTCATTGTAAAGAACAGAAAAAAAGCTACGGAAAACAGTATCGAAAATAATTTCATAAAAAAATGTAATTTAAGAAATTATATCTCCAAAAGAGCTTATTAAACGAAATCTGTGAATTTTGGACCCCTGTAGTTTGATAACCAGAGGTACCAGAGCAAAATCCTTTATAGGATTAAAAGTCACTAACTAGTACTACATTTCAGTCAAATTTCCGAAAGATTGAGGAGGTAAACATTTTTGAGCTGGTACGCTTGAGAAATTTTGCCCCATATAAGCATTTTTAGATTTTTTTTCAAATCCAAATCACTCGACAGCACGATATGCTACGTACTTGAGGTTGGGACCAATGGCTAAGTTGGGAACGGCGGATCTCTGGAAAAAAAATTTAACTATCCTATCATTGTTTGTTCCGGAGCTATAACGATTGAAAGTTGCTGAACGGTGATTGGCTAGAAGCTCACAAATTTCAAATCGCTATAGCTCCCGAACAAACAATGATGAGATAGTTGAAATTTTTTTCCAGACATCCGCCGTTTTCCAACTTAGCCAATGGTCCCAACCTCAAGTACGTAGCATATCGTGCTTTTGAGTGATTTGGATTTGAAAAAAAATCTAAAAATGCTTATATCTCGAAAACTGAGCCTCAAAAAAAATTTTGCCAAACCCAAAAGTTGTTGCATTTTGGCTGCAGAATATGCTGCCCAAATATGATCTATCCGACTTGGGTCACCCTGTATATATATACGTATACAGCGGAGGAAATTTTCTCTGAGGTGACCTGTTTTTACAGGGAAAAATGATCAAAAAATAGGACTTGTCCGATTGCAATAGAAAATAAATGGCCCTCGGGGAAGGGCTTGAAGAAGGTCCTCTCTAAATTTCATCCGATTTGATTCACTCGGTCCAGAGATATCCCGAGTACAGACAGAGCGACAGACAGACATACAGACAACCCCACGGATGATCAACCAGTATTGCATGGAATGAAAAACCATGCAACTCTCAATTGGATTACTCAAATATTTTAGAAGATACACTGAGAAAAAAAATGAAGTGAGTTCAACTTAAGCGTGTATTTGGACTGTATATAGTTACCACGAAGGAATTGTATTTGAACTAAACATAATTCCGTTGAGGCAATTACACAAAATTACGCTGATGTCGTTCAGCCAACTACATCACACTGTTATAGTATCATCAACGTTCATTTTGTTCAAACATCAATGTCATTCACTGGAGTTATCGTTGTAGTTGAATCAATTCATTTCGTTAGTTGAAACAATAATTGTGGGAGAAACTTAATTGAACGCATTTTTAGTTGTAATAAAGGAATAATTATTTGAAAATCACCTGATCGAAGATGGTAGAATACAGGGTATGTAGTACATTAACAACTTTTGCGAGAGCAAAATGCGAAGCGCGCTGTAGAGAAACGGTTAGGACGTTAGTGTCTCAGATAGGTAGGTAAACTCAAGATAGGTAGGTTCGATTCCCCTCAAATGAGATTTGATATATACACTTACCGGTATCATCATGGTGAGATATCGAAGCATTTCAGAGATTGAACAGTGAACAAATGAAGATTAACTTTTTGATTTACACATTTTTTTACATAAATATATTTATGATTTGAAATGAAATGGTCTTGCATTAAACATCTTGTAACCTTGAACTGATTCTTCTATTGAGTTGATTGGAATAATTATTGAATCTAATGAAATACGGTACAATTGATTGTAATAAGTATCATTTTTATGTTAAAAGAATGATGTATTTAATCAAATTACCATTTAGTTCTGTCAACTACATCTGTAGTTGATGGGAATCAATCTTTACAAACATACGATATAGTTGACGGAACTATTCCGTGAGATTCGCCGTATTTAAGCCCACGATGTAGTTGAAAGAACTAAACCGTCTTTGAGTTCACAATCTTTTTTTCTCAGTGTACAGTCAGAGGGTACGATAGCAGCTGCAATAGGCACTCCGTGCTTGGTATATTACACAGAAAAAAAAATTCTTGTATTAAGAAAACATGGTTGTCTTCGTTATGTATGGAACACGGATTGTCTCAGTTCAATGCAATTTGCTTGAATCAAGGAATTTTGTTTTGATTCAAGCAAATTGCATTGAACTGAGACAATCCGTGTTCCATACATAACGAAGACAACCATGTTTTCTTGATACACAAATGTTTTTTTTTCTGTGTACGTATACCGATGAGTGCCTTCAAAGTTGGACAAAACTACAAAGAGCTCTCGAATTTGCTTGAGATTCGGTACTCAAAGGTTCCTGGGGTCGTTTTGGAAATCTCCGGATTCGAAATGCTAGATCCAATATGGCAGACGAAAATTTGAAAATTCAGTGGATTTTTTTCGAACCCAGATAGCGCAATAAGGATAGCTTGATATCAAGCTTCACTCACACGATGATTTTTGAACCGCAGATTGTAATGTCAGATCACTAGGCATATGTGCGTGCATTTGTAGCACATGTGTTGAACAGAATCTGAACATTTCTGTATACTGTGATGCACTTTTGTACACATACTCTGATACTTCAGATTGCATGAATACAGTTATATCAGTACATATGCGACGCATATGTCGAACAGAACCTGAGCAATTGTGCACACTGTGATACACTCGTGTACCCAAGCTGTAGAAGAATTATGATTTTTAACAATACAAAAGTATAGTTACCAAATCACATATGCCATGCATATGTGAAACAGAATCAAATGAATGATGCTGAATCAGATTCTGATGAATCTTTGTATTCGACTCGACCTTGATTAAAAAAATGTATGGAATCAGAATAATAATAAGAATTGAATAAGAATTTCGCAACGGCAAATAATCATCGAAATCCACTTAAGGCCAATTGAAACCTGATGGACTACATTGAAATGGGCGAGTCCCAATTGAGTACACCCATGCAAGAACCGGTTAGCCGCTCGGAAGCGTGGAGAAGGAATCTGAAAGTTGACTCAAGGGGGGTCGAAAAAAAAATCGGAATTTTGAAAATCTGAAAATACTGGGAGGTAGGGCTTGAAAAATCAATACGAGTCTCCGTTCACAATTTTGGTTTATAATCGATAGTTTCTGAGAAAAAAAATAAAAACTACCTATTTTTTCGTACTAAAATTAATTGTTTTTCAATCTTAAACTCGCCGTAACTCGGGCAATTCTTGACGTATCGAGATAAATCTTGCAGATTCTGATTCGTGAGACTTCCCCGAAGACGACCGCGTTCGAAAAAATCGTAAAAGTTAATGACAATTAATTAATTTTTTAATCCAAAGTGAAAACTATGTTTTCCATGCTTCGCACGAAAGAAGTGTGTCACGAAATATGAGCTACAAAAAACTTCCAGTGACAAAGTTGGTCGTTAGTGTGTGGACAAACTTTTTGGAAAGTTTCAGATCGATTCGACAATTAGTTTTCAAAATAAAACGAGTTTTCTATGAGCGCGCATCGAAAATTGTTCATAATGTCGCGTCGTCCACTGGGTGAATATCAACGTCCGTAAGAAAGATTGCGTTCGTTCGATTTCTCAACGTAGGTTTATGTTTTTTGGGTCAAAGAATTCGAATATTGAACTATATTTGCAAGATTTGTTATTCATTCTTTTGTTATAAACAATTTCATGGTTTAGAACGTTTTTGTGCACTTTGAAAAAAATTGTCTTGAACAAAGTTCTTCCGCATTCAAGCAATTCTTTTGTACATGAAATCCTTTTAAACACGTTGATTTGAAAATATGCGAATATTTCAAATGATCAAGAACGAGTTTGAACAATAAATGAAAACGATTCCATGAAACCGTTGTGAACGGTATTATTTCACATACGGTTATGTTTTACCATATACACAATATGTACCATACATTACAATATATCTACCCAAGGAATATTACTGTTTGCATAAACAATAAAAAAAAACAATGATCGCAAACAAAAGTGCTCTGAGTTACGTGTTTAAAAGGATTTCATGTACAAAAGAATTGCTTGAATGCGGAAGAACTTTGTTCGAGACAATTTTTCTCAAAGTGCACAAAAACGTTTTAAACCATGAAATTGTTTATAACAAAAGAATGAATAACAAATCTTGCAAATATAGTTCAATATTCGAATTCTTTGACCCAAAAAACATAAACCTACGTTGAGAAATCGAACGAACGCAATCTTTCTTACGGACGTTGATATTCACCCAGTGGACGACGCGACATTATGAACAATTTTCGATGCGCGCTCATAGAAAACTCGTTTTATTTTGAAAACTAATTGTCGAATCGATCTGAAACTTTCCAAAAAGTTTGTCCACACACTAACGACCAACTTTGTCACTGGAAGTTTTTTGTAGCTCTTATTTCGTGACACACTTCTTTCGTGCGAAGCATGGAAAACATAGTTTTCACTTTGGATTAAAAAATTAATTAATTGTCATTAACTTTTACGATTTTTTCGAACGCGGTCGTCTTCGGGGAAGTCTCACGAATCAAAATCTGCAAGATTTATCTCGATACGTCAAGAATTGCCCGAGTTACGGCGAGTTTAAGATTGAAAAACAATTAATTTTAGTACGAAAAAATAGGTAGTTTTTATTTTTTTTCTCAGAAACTATCGATTATAAACCAAAATTGTGAACGGAGACTCGTATTGATTTTTCAAGCCCTACCTCCCAGTATTTTTAGATTTTCAAAATTCCGATTTTTTTTTCGACCCCTCTTGAGTCAACTTTCAGATTCCTTCTCCACGCTTCCGAGCGGCTAACCGATTCTTGCATGGGTGTACTCAATTGGTGAGATCATCATAATCTGCAACATAGATTGCAGTGCAATTGCGTGTCTACCGCATTAAAGAAACTGATGCTCAAAAGTTCTGACAGATCATCACAATCTACAAGATAAAGTGTAGTGCATTTGCGCATTTAACGTACCGTAGAAACTTGTGCTTGAAATCATCACAATCTGCAACATAGATTGTGATACAATTGCATGTCTTATGTATCACAGACACTGATGCTAAGAAGTTACAATAGATCATCACAATCTGCAACAGAAAGTGTAATGCATTTGCATGTCCAATGTGTACCATGTTGCATGTACAATCTGCAATATAGGTTGATACACACATGTGTATCTAATGCACCTCAGGATCTGATAATAGAGAATGATCACATATCATCATAATCTGCAGTATAGTTTGCGACGCATTTGTGTGTCTAATGTACCACAGAAACTGATGATGAAAAATAATCACATAATATCACGATCTGCGACACGTAGTGTAGTACATTTGTACACTGGGAAAATTTTGGTCTCCATAACCATGTTTTTGACTTTGACCATGTCATGTAGTTCTCACAACCAGATTTATGTGATTTTGTTTTGTTTTCCTGGTTATCATAATCAAATTCCGGGTTACTATAACAATCAATTCTTTACCATGCGAGCATCATTTCTGTGACTATGTTGCTTTTCTTCTGAGTATATGACAAATGTTACACAGATATTGAACTACAGTGTGTGAGATCCAAACGATAATGAAACTTATTATTGTCGCTGCTTGATATTGTTTTGGAAGAACTCTTTCTGAACTGTTGTACTGTGTGGGACGGTTTTTACAGTTGATACGAGATAACAGGTAGTAAAGCCCAGATCCCCCTAGCCCCTTCCTCACTTCTCTATGAAAGACGTTTTAATGGGCTAAAATTTCCCGTAGTTCACTCAGGTACATAAGTTATCTTGAAATAGCAATAAATAGGCATTTACACGAATAATTGGAAGAAGATTCTGCAATTTTCTCAAAATATTGTGGATGTCTTATTAAATATTTTATCTTCATCAACTTATTTGGTTGTTAATTATACTAGTATATTTCGATTTGCAATTCTTTTCTTCATAATTTCAACATGTAATCTTACGTTTTTCGAGTAATTAAAGTGTGAATTGTAATAACCAGCTCGAAATTGTACTTGATGATTAAAAAAAATTTTTCGGAATCAAGTTTTTTTCGGTTTTTGCATTAGCTGAGAAAAGTCACCATAGTAAGGTATATTTTTTTACACCATCAAAAAGTAGAGATTTCAACGAACAATAAACCCACCGACTTTTTTGAAAAAGCAGATATTTTGCCGTGAGAATTTTCGATTGAAAATCAGGGTGTTTTTTTTTATATTAAGTCCATAAAAGGTAAAAAAATATTTTGAATCAAGAAAATTACAGTGTGTTTGGGACATAAAAAGGTAAGTTTTTACTGAATTTCGTGAGAAAACAAATTTTTCTGTGAAAGAAAAAAATAAAAATCCCAGAACTTGGTTATTTGAATTTTTCACATAAATTTGGAGGTAATGTGGAAATGCATGGATACCAAAGTTGTAGATCTTTTTATTCCCTACAACTTTGTAATTTAACTTTCTTCCATAGGACTTGTAGTTTTGCCGAAAATCGAGATAAACCGTTTTTCACCCTTAAAAACTCACCCCCTCCCACTTCCCGACCTCAGATCGCCCGTAAATCATTTTTCCTCCCATTCTTGTTATATTCTCTTCCTTTTCCAATGGGTTTCTCCCTACTATAATTTTTTCTGGTTTCAGGAATTATCGACCCTGGTCTATATTAAGAAGTTTGAAAGTTTGTGAAAAGTACGATTTTGTTGCCTTATGACGTGCACAATAAAATTACCGAATATTCACTTCACAACAATTTTTCAGAAATACTTTAGAAAGAATCTGCGGTAGAGGTGTGCTCATCGATTATCGATAATTACCGATATAATTATCGATAAGGTTGAACTTATCGATAATATCGATCACTTATCCATAACTTTCTATGAAATAAATTGGGAGGACAATGAACATCATGAATTCCTGCAAAACGATTATTATATTTAGAGCATAAAAAAATTGTATTCTCAATCTTTATAATCAAGTCCTACAACTGACAACATGTTAACATATTTCGGTTGAAGCATAGCCCTTCCCGCGGACAAAATTTCACCAGCTTTGGAAAATACCCGTTCACATGGCACAGATGTCGCTGGTATTGACAAATATTTTAGAGCCAAAAGTTTCAATCTTGGGTATTGATTCCCTTCTGTAGTTCACCACATAAGAGGGTCACTTTGACGACTAATCAGAGGTGATTTCAAATACCTGTAAAGCAAGTTTGATCATCTTAATTTTCTATAAGTTGACCTCCATGGAATAAACATATACCTTTCCAATTCTCCTTTTGCAGAATATGTGACTGTCTTTTCATTTCCATGCTCTTTAGCTTTTCCATCGAAAGAAACCCAAAGATCATCATTTTCTGTCACAAGATCTTTGCCGTCGGGCGAAACACATTCTGAATCACTGCTTTCACATATTTCACAATAACCGATAATTTTTTGCTTTGCAAGTTTGAGACAATGATCAGATTGGAATGGCACAGTTTTATAGCGTGGATTAAGAATAGTTGATATAGCGTAAATGAAATTCTCTTCCAATTGCCCATATCTTCGCTCAATTTCATGATTTAAATTATCTCGTAATTTCAATACATTTGGCGGAAACTCATTGATGTTTTTCAGACATTTTACTAAGCAATGAACGATAGGAATCACTTTCAAAACTGTCACATACTTTTCTCCACACATTTCTGTCGTAGCTAGATACAGAGGCCTCATAACTTTTCTAATACATTGCAGCATTTCTAAACCTTCAAATGTCAAAATCGACGTTTCTTTACGTCTCAAATTTATCAGTACGGATGGAAGAATTTTACGCAGTTCTAATATACGATCGATCATCAGATAAACGGAATTCCAGCGTGTTGATACATCTCTTTCCAAGCTCGAGAGAATTTTAACGCCCTTATTAGTTTGCTCATTTCGTGGAACTTCTGATGCCAAATTACTACTTTTGAAAACATGTACAATATTCCTACACTTCAAGATAATCTCTGAGACCTCCGCTGTTTTTAGAGCTGCTTTTGCAATAAGATCAAGGGTATGCGCGAAACAAGATATATGTTGCCAAAGAATGCGATTGATAGCTGCCACTACATTAGCTCCATTGTCAGTAACTGCAAAATTAATCTTAGTATCATTTTCCCAAACTTCTGCTATTTTTAAAAGAGCTTCTTCTAAGTTTTCAGCAGTGTGTCGCTGAGGGAAATATTCAACATTCAATACAGCATGACGCAGTTCATTTTTTAGAATATAATGTGCTGTTACCCCTATATACGACATTTGACGATGTGTGTCAGAGCACATGTCAGCTGTAAGATGCACAAATTAAACATCCTGCAGTTGCTGTTTTATGTCTAAGCTTACATCCTTATATTTTTTGCTAGCAGTGTTTCCGAGAGATACTTTCTCGTTGGGATAGTATACCTTTTATTGAGAACAGAAACAAATTTACGGAATCTTCGTCCTTCTACAATGTTGAACAGCCGTGTGTCTACTGTAATCATCGGCAATAAAGCTTCGCTGGTTTCTTTGGCTTGTTTTGAATCTGTAGGATATTTCTTCTGAAGTTGCAGTGTTTTCTAACTCTGTTGATCCTTTGCGAGTCGGTACGACGATGAAGTACACGTTGTTTCGGCAACTGCGTCAGGAACCACTACAGTCTTTCTTGGTTTCTTTGGCAAGTCTGATTCGTCATCAGATGAATTAGTTTCCAAAACATCAGGATGTTTTAGCCTAAGATGTGACCACAGATTTGTGGTATTTCCGCTGTGAGGTACAAATTCATTACAAAAATTGCACTTTGCACGTGTACTGTCACTGTTTTCCCAAGTGAAATATGACCAAACGATACTTCGTTCAGCACGTGAACTTTTACGGGGCATCTTGGAAAAACAGTTTATATTGTAATATTTCACAGTACGAACTTCTGGACACGACTGATATCAACACCAGTAAAAGTATTTTTCAAAATCGTTTCAAAGAATCTTATTTTGGTTTATTCATACTATATTAGTAGTAACAGAATTGCAAGCCACTGTTTGTCAACATACCGTTTGTGTAACGTTACCGCATAATCGCTATCTTTCTCAGGGTAAATAAACACTGGAAGTGAAATTGATCGTTGGATCAATGAAAGATACATAAGGTATTAGATTTCCGCCAAGAAAATTTTATCGATAAGTTACCGATATCATCGATAATTTGAGTTATCGGTAATGACGTCATTTATCGATAAATTATTGATAACTTATCAATAAGCACACCTCTAATCTGCGGTATTCACGAAATATTAACGACCACTAGAACACAGAATTGATTTCTCAATATGTTCCAGTACATTTATTCATCTTTCCTATTTGTAAGTACATTCAACTCTTTTGATATTTATTCATGTGATAACAGTTTGTTCAAAAGATCATTTTCACTTTGAAACTGGACACCGCTGACATATTTCATTATGTCATATTGACAATTATGGGCGTCTCTACCATGTTGTACGTATAGCTCAAGTGACTGAGGCTTAAATATATCGTCAAGTGAATGGGTTCGATTCCCGTAACAACAAGAGTCGAAATCAGGTAAACTTTTTCGGAAGGCGAGAGCAGTTGAAGAAACAGGAGGGGAAGGAAAAAGAAAAGGTTAAAAATTTTTTTTGTGAACAAATTCAAGAGTCTTCCAAGATGTTTTTATGAATTCTCCAAGACATCTTTGAGAACTCTTCAAGACATCTTCAAGAACTCTTCAAGATATCTCTTCGAATTCTATACGTGTTTCATAAAACATCTTCTAGGATTCGTTTCGGTACCTTTTAGAACGTTTTTTAAGACTTCTTACAAACGCATTGAAACTTCTTGAAGATATCTTTGAGATGTCTGAATGTTAGTTGGGTTTATATTTGTATTCCTTCAGAGGCATTCAGAAATTGTATTCGTTGTCATTAAAACTCTCAATTCCCTTGGATGGATAATTTTCTACAAGGCAGTCATTTTTGAGTTTGCTGATGACGAATCCTTTGTTAAAAAATCGAAATTTATAATGTCGGATTCAATATAGTGGATAAACATTTGGAACTTCAGTGGATTATCCTTCAAACTCGGTTTCTTGAGTTCCTGATTACAAATCAGTTGTGAAAATCTCCAAATTCGAAATGACGGATCCAATGTGGCGGACAAAAACTCGATAATTCGGCGGATTCCCTTCAGACTTGGTACCCAGTGATTTTTGAGGTTTCTAATTACGAATCCGTTGTCAGATTTTCAAAATTCACAACGGCGGACCCAATGTGGCGGACAAAAATGTGAAAATTCAGCGGATTACCTTTTCAAACTCGCTACCCTGGGATTTTTGGGGTCGCTGATTACGAATCCGGAATCAAGATTTGAAATCAAAACGATGAATCTAATATGGCAGACTGAAATGAAAAATTCGCCTGATATTTTATGAGAAGCATGTAATGAGAGGTTATTTGAGGTGCAAAATAGGAATTGATTATTATTTTGAAATGTTTTGTTATTTTACGATGTAAAAATAACGGTAGGAATTCAATTTCTACTAATAAATTGGACAAAAGACTATTTATGTGTTATAAATCTTCCTCCAAAAAGTGTCATTGAGCCTACAAACTCAGGGTCTTCCAACAGTTCCGATTCGTTACAAAAATTCTGTACCATTAAGCAGTGTACCCCCTATCCAATGCATAGACACAGTAAGAAGTAAAACCTACTTTCCGCCTCAATATAAGCTCTTATTTGAGGATGCAATCGGAACTAGTCCTATTTCAGCTGAAAGTAAGCATCCAAAACAAATGCCGACACAATGGAAAAGACTGAATTTCAGTCAAGTTCTCAAGTAAGATGCAGCCACTTTCAGTCAGACTTTTTACAGTCAGAGTTTTTACAGAGATCAGTGGTGTCTGTTGGTCAGGATATCCAAATTCAGACTAACATCCCTTTGGGTCAACGGACGGTCAGGCTATTGAAGGTTCATCTTTAATTCGATATACCGGGTGTTTCAGAATTCATCATTCGCATTTCTGTGGCATATTCTGCAGCCAAAATGCAATAATTTCTTGAATAAAAAAATCTCTTCCAGGCGTAGTTTTTGGAATATGGGCATTTAAAAATTTTTCCTCAAATCCAAATCACTCAGGAGCATTGTATGCTACACACTTGAGCTCGACGCAATTTGCTAAGTCGGAAAAAGGCGGATCTCTAAGGGAAAAATTGAACTATCCTATCATTGTTTGTTTTGGAGCTATCGTAATTTGAAATTGTTGGATGCTGATTAGCTAGAAGCTGAAAAATTTTAAACCGCTGTAACTTGGAATTGACAAATGATGGGATATTTCAATTTTCTTTCCACAGATCCGCCGTTTTCCAACTCAGCGAATGGCGTCGAGCTCAAGTGTTTCGCACACAATCCTTTTGAGTGATTTGGATTTGAGGAAAAATTGAAAAATCGTCACATCTCAAAAACTACGTGTTACGTCAAAACTTCAAAATTGAGTCTTGTTGACTGTTTCTCAAGTTTTCTATGACATTTGGATGTTATAAGGAATACACCGAATCATCTAGGTCGATGCTCTCTTTTATACCCCACTTTAGTTAGGATGGAACCCTGAACAAGGACTGGGAAGAGGATATTTCGAATGAAAAGAGTTCGATTTAATGCTGAAATGTATTAGAATATATTTTCTTCATACGGATTACAAGTATTGAGGGGACTTAGAATTAGTTTCTTCATATTTGTAACCCAGAAAACAAAGTGGTTCGATGATTGTACAATCATGTACACTTTGAAGTCGTTCACGATTTTACAATTAACTATATGATAAGTTAACACATTATTGACCAATGATGCATGCATTGAAGACTATCGCAACTGCTGTGCATCAATGATTGTACAATAATTAATAGTATTCACGCATTAGCCATTCTGATAGTACAACCATTGGTCAATTGTTCATGCATCATCGTGTCCATCAGATTGAGCGATCGTGGACTCGTTCGTTTTGTTTTCTGGGAAATACTAAATGATTTTTACTTTCATTACGACTTTTGAACTACGTGTATTATAGTATAAAATTGGTGTTTTCTCATTTCATTAAAATGTTTGGCGTTAATGAAATTTTTGAAAGAGTATGATTCTTGTTTAGAGACCTTTGTACAGCGAGGAGAAGAAGGAGTACACGAAATTTTTCTGAGGCTTACTCAGTACGTTATTTCGTATGCATTCGAAGTAAAGAGAATAAAGATTTTCTATAAGGTTTTGTTTGATTTTGAAATCGTTTTAAATTAAATTAACTCCGAGGGTTTCTCGATAGTTATTCAATTTTTACAGGGAGAAGCAGAGTAGTGAATTGACGATATTTAAAGGTTGTCAAAACCTCTAGTCAAAACTTAGTAGATACAGATCAACCAATTCTAGAAAAATTACTGCATGAAGTTATTAGCTCAAGAAAAGAAAACGCGCTTAAATTTAATAATCTGGAACAGCAGCTGAGAGAATTCAGAAATGAAAATAAAGATGAAATTAAAAGCTTGCGAAATGAATTAGAAGTACAAGAGAGAAATTGGCAGGAGAAATTCACCGAGTTATCCAAACGTATTGACAATGTCGAAATAGTAAAACAAATACGCAAACAGATGATAACGTCCTTTATAAACTTGATCGGATGGAAAACTGTTTTCATTCCAGAGAGAAACAAGAAAAGTCCAAAAATATCATTATTAAAGGTTTAGATCCAAATATCGCGTCTTCATCAGATGAAATATCTGAATTCCTATCACAAAAATTTCGACTTATCGGAGGGATTGAAGAAGCTTCAAGATTACATGTAAATTCAAATATTGTACGGGTCAAACTACAAAAAACCGAGGATAAGATTCATATTATGAAGAACAAAGGACATCATCTTAAATCATCGAATACCTACATAGAGCAAGATTATACCAGAGAGGAAATGTTGGAGATTAAAAAACTGAGAGACATTGCGCGCGAAAAAAGAGAGAACGGACAAGTAGCAAAAGTGGTCGGCACGAGAATACTGATAGAAGGCGAATGGATGATTCTCGATAGTGTCACAAACAAACTCATCCTGTGGGCGGAGAAGAAAACAAACTATCATCATATTCATCATCTAAGAGGACCCCTCCAACCACCAGAAGACCACGAAGTTCCAAAACTAATCGAAATCATGTTTTGGAACAAGGTTATGAAAACTTTTTCAATGCCACTCATAATTGTGATACCCGCAGTGATATCTTATTTTGTTCTGAAACATGGCTAACGAACCCAGTTACTTCTGTAAGTAGTCTTCCTCACTATAATTGTATTTCAATCCAAGCCACAAAAGAAAAGAGTAGGGGACGTGCGAGTGGCGGTCTATTGTGTATTTTTCGAAATGATATCAAAGTCAAGCTATTAGAATCTACGGACAGTTGGCTATTTACATTAAGGGGATACTAGCGTCGATAAAATTCCTGTAACTCCTTGGTTGGTTTCTATGATAAAGATTTTATATATGGTATTTCATTTTATTCATGCCGATAAAACAGTGCACTTATTATCAGAAATAGTCACAATTATCAAATCGGCGACAGATGTCACTACGGGGTCTCCGTTGTGGTGTTGTACGCATCTTCTCGTCAAGTATGATGATTATTATTCGATCGATAGAATAGGTCGATACAATTAGCAAACGGAGAACAGATGTCGCTACTTAGACCCTGTTGCGATATGAAGCTGAAAACGAGTTTCAGCGCCGTCAGGGAGTTGTCTCGGAACTATAAGTAATATATATATGTATATTTATACATATATACATATATACATAAAGTATATCACGTGACCATTGAAAAATCCACGAAAAATCATTGCAAGTGTACAGAAGTTATGATGATAGTACATTCTTTCATAAAATGCAACTTTGTATCTTCGTCACTCTATGGAAGAAGAATAAAGTTGTGGAACATTGTTTTCTTGAGATACTAATATTCTCAAATACTTTCCCAGAATGGTTTTTCTGGTAATCAGCAAGTGAAATAAAGAGATGTTGTTTTTTCAAAGACAAATCTGTATAAAGTGAAATAACCAGGCATATTGTTGGAATAAATTTCCTGCAAATCAGTAGTAGGTATCCACAACACTTTATTCGATGAAGAAATTGACTGATATATTGGGAGCGCAATGAGTTTTCTCTAATAATAATTCGTTCAAGTCTAATTATTCATCATTACATGTGTAGTTCAATGCAGTTCCTTTGGAGTAATTTTTGACAGTAAATGTCTGGTAAGTATCTATTGTGCCAATGGTTCATGATAATCAGAGTAGAGAAAACTCATTGCGGTCCCAATATATCAGTCAATTTCTTCATCGACTACAGTTTTGTGGATACCTACTATTTATCCGCAGGAAATTTATTCCAACGAAAGCCCTGGTTATTTCAGTTCATAGAAACTTTTTATTGTAGAAAAAACATACCTTTGTTACTCTATGAAAGAAGAATAAAGTTGTGGAACATTGTTTTCTCAATATACTAATATTCTCTAATACTTTTCCAGACAAAATTCAATTACTGTCTCTGCTGAGTAATTACCTTACCTGGTTGAAGTCGCATAGCAAGTCATAAAAAAATGTTTTCACTATGAGGCGTTATGGATTTTGCAACAGGACATTCATAAGTAAACTTTGAAGTCCTATGAATCTGTGCTGATGATACATCATGAATACCTATGAATATACATTCATAAGCTTATCGAGAACATTTTCTCATGAATTGCTAAGAGACTTTAACTAGGGTAATCTGTTACATTCATCGAGTGTTGTATTTTCAAATACTTTGCCAACGAATACTTAATCAGTGTCCATAGATTAGGTAATCACTCAGCAGAGACAGTAATTGAATTTTTTCTGGAAAAGTATTTCAGAATATTAGTATATCAAGAAAACACTGTTCCACAACTTTATTCTTCTTTCATAGAGTGACGGAGATACAAAGTTGCATTTTATGAAAGAATGTACTATCATCATAACTTTTGTACACTTGCAATGATTTTTCGTGGATTTTTCAATGGTCACGTGATATACTTCATGTATATATGTATAAATATACATATATATATATATTACTTATAGTTCCGAGACAACTCCCTGACGACGCTGAAACTCGTGTTTTTTCTTCACCATTATACCTTGGGTACCCTGCTTTCGTATCAACTTATTTTCAGCTTCATATCGCAACAGGGTGTAAGTAGCGACATCTGTTCTCCGTTTGCTAATTGTATCGACCTATTTTATCGATCGAATAATAATCATCATACTTGACGAGAAGATGCGTACAACACCACAACGGAGACCCCGTAGTGACATCTGTCCCAATGTATTCATAAAGGATTCTTTATGAATTCATCCTGGGATTCTGTAAGGGTCCCGTAATGACAGTTCAGAAAGAGTTCTTTTTTAATTCCTGGAATTCAAAAAGCATTTCTACAGAACTCTCAAGAGTTCTTTATGAATTCTTTTGGAACTGACATAACGGGAGCTCATTTGGAACATGCCTGTGCTGTGTGGGCTATGAAGACTTCTTTTTCACTTGATATTAGGAATCGGTTTATGGCTCCGTGGTGAGTCAGTGGATCAGTACTCAAGAAAATTGAAGTTCGGTTCCGACTTCAAGAACGATTTTTTTGTCAACCATATTTGCAAGGTGTTTACCAGTCCTTGAGATCCAACAGAATCCACCAATCATGCGTACTCTATTAAAAGACCAACCAATGAAAGAAATGGAAATTTCAAGGAGTACAGACACTCTGTATTTGGTACGCTGAGGGCAAAAGCGACACCCAAATTGAGCGGCCGAATCGTAAAACCCGCCGTGCGCTCGAACACATCTTGGAATTTGATTCAGAAGCCCAGTAGAACGAAGAAAGAAAAAGTCGTTAAAGCGGAAAATATAAAATACAGTCTGTTAGAACTCATCAAAACACACATTTTTCATATGAAAATTTTTTTTCTATCGTCAATAGTTTGGAACATAAGAATCGAAACGTAAAAATCTTCATTCCCTCGAAATCAATCCAATTTCAAATACCCAGATAGGACAAGAGTTTCAAAAGAGTTCATAAAGAATACAAAGCATTCTTATGGAATTCTCTAAGAATTCTTGTGCTATCTGGGTATGTTTTACGATTACTCAGCGAGAGCTCATCGTAAAGATTTGAAATTTGGGACGCAGCTTCATCATTGATCTCCGACGACTACTATTGAGTTAAATTAATTAAAATATTTCATTATCCAATGAAAATTCAATAATGAACAATTCCTTGACATTTTCCAGTAGCTAACGGTGCGATTTTTGGAGTAAAATTCCAATGAATGTGATGGAATTGTAAACATTTATTGAAGTGTACCCGTCTATTTTTAGATATGTTTATTTTCTCTGAAAAGCCCAATAAATATGTGCTGAATGAGTTGGAGCAAATGTCGAAACATCGGGACATACATAATTCCATTATTTATTGAATAATCTCCATGAAATTTTTTTATCGTAAATGTCATGGAAAATTCACATTCTTATCCTAGAAATCCTGGAATTGTCCTGGGATTCAGGAAAAAGGATTCGCTATCCACCCTGCGTTTCTCTCGTATCAACCTGCTTCATGAATCGAATGATGATATCTCGCACCGTCCGCTGGTCCCGATGTACACATCAAGAATTCCTCATGAGTTCATTGTGGGATTTTTTACGCGTTCCCATCATGACAGTTCAGAATGAGCTGTTCATGAATTTCCAGTATTCAAAAAGAATTCTCAAACAATTCTCAAGAATTCTTTCGGAACTGACATAACGGAAGTTCATTTGGGATACGCCTATACTGTGTGGGATGCTTACTTACTTTGCTGAATTGAATCGTATCCCAAACTGTTGGAGAATTGTTTGAAATACCATTAACATTTCATTTGGCAATCAAGTTAGCAGGATATTTCTGATAGTCATACTACCCCAAACAGAACAGGAAGGAAGGAAGGAATGTTTAGTACAGGAACATTGAACGCCTAGGATTTAAAGGTTCACTGAATTTTCCATGAGCTTGATTGACGTAAAATCAACCTGAAATCAGAAACAGTGCAGAATCTTCTCAACCTTCTGAATTGGGATAAGTAGTTTTATCCAGTGCAATTCTGTGATAATTATGCAAAATCACACTGACACCCTCCACTGTAGAAAGTGTGGCTTAAAATGGCTGCGTCTTAATTTGAAAAGTCACTGAAATTCAGCTTTTTCCATTGTGTCGGCCATTGTTTTTTGTGCTTACTTTACACTAAAAATAGGCTACTTTTGGCTGCGTCTTGAATTCAGTCATGAGAAAATTCGAATTCAAAACTTTCTTTTTACCGCGTTGGATCTTTCACAAACACTTCTCTACAAATGTGTAAAGGTCAGTGCACAGTAGAAATTTTGAATGTTCGTTTATTTGGGCACAGCATCACAACGTTTCACTTTTCATCAAAACACATATGGGTATACTAAGTACGGATATGACGAAGGATCTACGGAGGCGTACTTAGTTCTCCATCGAAATCTATCACGCATTCCAATACTCCCCTTCAATTTTTGGATGTAAAAATAATTCAGCGTGGGAATAAAGAGTATCAATTCGTTACAGCACATACTTTTATGTAGGAGAGAGTTGGCAGCCCTGGGCTGGTGTATGCCCTGATCCACTTGTATTGTTTCATACAATATTCATGAAAAAATCGTAAATTTTTTACAGGAAGTTAAAAAACTGATATTACTAATATATATCCAAATTTGAATGCAAAAATCAGATTTTCTTTCTTTCAACAAAATATATTTTATATCCGGAAAACTAGAATAAATTTTTTGTTTCTAGCTTTTCGCGATTGAAAGTAGTAAAATTCAATTTTTATTTCTACAAACTTGATTATGCAATGAAAGAAAGCATTTGAGAATATATTTCAATACATTCAAGTTGTCGTCGGCTGTGTTCCGACTTGATGTTTTCTCTTTTATATAAAGTTTTTTCTGAAATACATATTTGCATGAGGACCAATCGAAAAAAGCAACCACAGTCACGGAAAATATGAATTTTACCAACAAACCACGTTCCTACAACTCCAAAGCTTAAGTTTCTTGCTTATTAAATTCTTCACTAATGAAAAATTAACGCTGAACTGGTTTGAAGTTTATGAATAATAACTCTCATAATCCTCGCGCCAGTCTAAACAGAATTGTGTTGGATAATGGTTCATTTTTTATTTTTCTAAAGATGCTAACATGTACAGAAAATGCTGACCCAAAGCATCCGTCAAAGAGGGTGCCTTCAACGAAATAACAACTAATTTTCAAGTCCTTGTACACATTAATTTTTTCAAAAACCAAACGAAAAAAATTTGATACCCCTTTAGGTACTTTTCCATTCTCCATCGTTTATCAGCCAAAAAGAAGTAGAAAATTGAAAACAGCTCAAGGCTGCCGATTCTCCCCTACTTAATCCTTCACAAAAATACACATGGGCATATCAAGCAATGAAACGATTTCACTTACTTTTCCACTGAAGTTGATCAGGGTTGAATCATTCTTTGCATTATTATCCGACTGACAGTTGGGATGTTAGTGAATATCCAATGTACTTTGGAATTCTGGATGATAATTTTCAGGATGGGGATATCAAGTACCATTCACTTTCAGTATCCAATTCCACATCTCCTATTCTTCATCCAACATGCTGGACGTGCACGCGTATGGCGCAAGACGTCTGTACACAGCGAGAACTTTGAATGCTTATTCTATCTGGGCACAGCACCACTTTGCTGGGCAAACTGTAGGACGTTTTATTTTTCATCTAACAACAGATGGGTATTCTAAGTACACATGTGACAAAGGATCCACAGTTGCGTACTTAGTTCTCCATGAAAATGTATCACGCATTCTTTTAATTCCCTTACATTTTTGAATGTGAGAATACTTTAGAGTGGGAATAAAGAGTATCAGTTCGTTATAATACAAACTTTAATGTACTCGATTCTCCACATAAATACACATGGGCATACCAAGCAATGATTTCATTTCACCCATCACTTAGTTCTCCAATTAAATTGATTAGAGTCGAATCATCCTCTGCATTATTATCCGGCTAATAGCTCACAGTTGAGTGAATGTTCAATGTTGTTTGATGTTTTGGATGTTCATTTTCAAGATGGGAATATCAAGTACGATTCAATTTCAGTACCCAATTCCACATATGCCATTCTCCGTCGAAACGCACACGACGCAGAAGATCTGCACGGAGCCAAAACTTCCAATTCTCATTCTACTTGGGCATAGCATCAACTGTAGAACGTCTCATTATTTAAACGGGTATACTGAGTACCGGTATAAAAAAGAGCTTACAGTTACGTACACTGAGAGAAAAAAAATAGTAAATTAATAGTGATAGTTGGGAAAAGACTCAACTACAAATAGTTAGCTGATTAATAGTTTCACTTACTATTTTATTGTCATTTTAACTAATCAAAACAGTAATTTGTACAATTAATATTGTTATTCAGCCTATGAAGTAGTGGGACTTATCATCAGTCATAGTTGAGTCCTTTCCCAGCTATTCCAATGATAATTCCGACTATTTTTTTCTCTGAGTGTACTTAGTTCCACATATGGATAACTATCACACATCATCATGCTCCCCGCTTAAAATTTTCCACAGCGAACGATCTACTTCAGCAGTATTTTACTGTTCCTATCGTTCCGTATGATTTGTATCGTAACACTGCACAGTGGGCCAGATGACTGGAAAAACTGGCCAAAAGTCGAGTCCAGATTTTTTAAAAACAAGTTTATGGAGATGAAGTATATAAGTTCAAGTGCACTTGGTGAACATATTAAGGGGATCCAAACATTAGTGTTCAATTGGTGGTAATTTGAAAATGAACAATTGCATATCAAAAGTGGATGAAGCTATGTTGAAAATTTCCAAGTATTTTAATCCAGCTGAGAAAATTCATCACAATATGCATGGTTTCTTCATCTCATAACTTCACTACAATCAGAAAAGGAACAGAACAAGGAGAACGATGTGTTACAAGGCATGGGTGCATGATTTTATGAATATTTTCTATGTAATTTTCATTTTGTCTACGCTATCAAGAGGTCGTTCCGCGACGTTCCGCGTGCAATTCACCCCAGACTAGGATTAATGTGTTACTATTGTTGTGTACTACAAGTTCAATCGGCGCTTTTTTTGCGCTTCTCGCAGAAAACGTCCCATAAAGTATAAATATGTTGTGTAAGCCCCATTCACCGTGAAGTAGATGAGAAGAAAAAATCACAAAAATTAAAAATTGCATCAGAACATTTTGCAACTTGTTACTCAGGGGCTTTCCGAAGTGACTCATTACGGACTTGGTAATTGAAATATAAAATTCAAAATGGCGGGTCTGATATGCTGGACGGACGTTTTTAAATCCACAGGATTCGCTCAACATTTTCGTCACTCGGAGATTTTGGAGGGTGCTGATTGCACACTTGGGATTAAGAAAACCAAATTCGGATTTGTAGATTCAATATGGCGCACAGTGAGTCATATCACTTTCGAAGCTGGCCAAAAGTCGATTTCGGAATTTCGTGAAAATAAGTATAGGGATAAGGTATAGGAGTCCGATTACGTTCAATAGATATATTGAGTTAATTCAATAGTTATTATTCCATTGGTAGTGATCAGTGCCGGATTAATGGTTATCGAGGCCCCTGGGCGCTTGAGCATATGAGGCCCCTTGGAAGGAAATTTTTGTAGGGTATTCTCTTTCTTTGTAACTTTGAAAAATTTGAGGCCCCCCGAGGAGCTCGAGGCCCCTGGCCCAGGCCGATCTAGGCCTATACATTAATCCGGCACCTAAAAGCACCGCTAAAAGTACTTTTAACCGCTTTGGGGCACCGGTGTGCCCTAAACCGGTACCGCTTTAGGGGCACCGGTACCCCTAAAAATAGAGGATATGCATCTGAATTTTCAAATCCGAAAATCAATCACTCTAAGAACCTTCAAGTGGTGAATTTCAGGGGATTCTGACAGATGTTTGTTAACTTATAATTATGTGTGTAAATTTTCGACCACCATCCTTGATTCAAAATTTGTCTACTCCCAATTAGCAATCAGCCGTCCTGAAAATCCCTGATTGGAGAGTTTCAAGGGAATTCGATCAATTTTGAATTTTCTATCCGCCATATCGCATACGACATCTTGAATTTCCACAATTTGATTCCAGATTCGTGATCAGCGACCCCAAAAACCCCCGAGTGAAGAGTTTCAAGGAAATTCGGAGTATTTTAAAATTTTCATCCACCATATTGGATCCGCCATCTTGAATTTCCAAAATTTTATTCCAGATTCGCAATCAGCGACCCCAAAAACCTCTGTACACTGAGTTTCAAACGATTCTGCCGAAAATTTGGATTTTGGCCAGTTTTTAGTGTGATCTGGCCCACTGTGCAATACCCTGTTTAAGAAATTTCTTACTTTCCTGTGTTGTGTGGGAACATAACGGTTTTTCCTATCCTTTGCGCACATTCCGTTTCGATAAACTTTCCAAAATTCAATGGTATACCTTGGTTGAAAAAATCCATCGATTACTTGTCCATCTCATCAACTATATTGATGCATTCGATTGTCTATTACAACATGAATGGGAATATCGGATATTGGTTTATTTTAACAACAGTGCTCAAGTGCCCGAGTCTCTATTAAGATACGAATGGGAATATCAAACACTGATTCATTGTAATGACCATGTATTCGATTCTCCATTAGGATATAAATGGGCATATCAAACATTTATTTATGTCATTCACAACGTCCAAGTACTCTATTCTTCATACTGATATGAATGTATATCTCTATATATGAAATATATACATACATAAGAAGGAAAAAATTATCAATTGGGCGGGAAGGGGGGTCTGGACCTCTTGGATCCCTCCCCTGGAGACACTCTCGAATGGAAATATCGAACACTGATTTATTCTACCTACAACGCTCAAATGTTCGACTCTTTGCTACAATGAGAATAATAATACCCTAGGTATGGAACCTCAGTAAACGAGAAGGTTCTTAAATGGATTGAATAAAACCGTAATATTTCAACCCATCGACTTGAACACATCATTGGGGGTCTTTTGGCTGAATCGACATGATTTGACAATCACTAGTCGCTTCCAGAGAACACTAGGGAATGACTAGCGATTGTCAAATCATGTTCATTCGGCCAAAAGACCCCTTACCATGAAATATACATATATAAATATATTATTTTATATCATCATATACGAAAAATGATAACATAGTACGATGAAAGTAAAGATTAGTAGGTCATACTAAGAATAATCAGAGACAACCAATGCCAATCAGCATTGCCAGTATTCCCTAGAAAAATCTTCAGCATCTGATGATTGCTCATTTTTTGTACAACCGGCCAATCATATTTTCAATTTGGAAAGAAATGACCAATGACAAAAAATCTGAAGATTTTTCTAGGGAATACTGGCATCACTGATGGGTAATTCCATGTCAACTCGACCAACGATCTAAATTCGACATCTCAGGAATTCATGATATTTATTCCACCAATAGTACTAGTCATGTGCATGAAAAATGTTGAGTTTGAGAATTTTTTGATTTTTCGTTTTGAAGTTATTATAATCCAAAATTCCCTTGAAATGGAGGGAATTTTCAAAATGCTGTATCTCAAAAACTACTCGACCTACGGGGTTGAACTTGGAATCATTATTTTCATTTTTCTACAATCTTTACACTGATGTATCATTCAAACATGTGATCGGAATTCCAAAATTTTCACGTGAGAAAAAAAAAGTTTCTTTCAATATTTCGGAAACGGTATTTTTTTTTTTTTTAAATATATGTTGTTTATGGACTAACTTTGAATGTTCATAACAAATTACAAGATGGTATTCCAATGGTATCTAGAAAAAATAAATTTTTCTTTATCCCGAGGCACGATAAATTGCACACACAGCTGTAACGTACGGGGTGTCCAAAAATTTGACCGTTGAAAAAACATACCGATGGTCTCGACCAAGGGCTGGTTTGATTTTTCCATTGGAAAATGGGGATCGGGATCTTCGTGACTGAGTTTCGGAATTTTTAACATGCACGGAAAAAAAATATCACGCATGGAAGAATATCGCATAGTTGCGAGAACGATACCGTGAAGGTAGTCTACTTGGAAAGTTATGGGAGGGATAACAGTAAATCAACACAAGATTAACAAATGACGGCACCGATATAGTATATTTATAGTAATAATCTGTTGAGTTCCACTAACGTTCAGTTCCCTGTCATAGATATATTAAAGATAACCTACGGAACAATACTTCAGATCGTTGCAGGATTGATTTTTTTCCGGGTGTTTCTGAAAACGGGAATATCTAAATAGCAGACGGAATTGCAGAGTTTGAAACTGTATTCAATGTAGATTTTAATTCACAATGTGTTCACAATATCATAAGCACACTGTGAAAAATATTCGGGATTTTCCCATACCCATTTGAAGGAAATTTCCTATACTCGTACGAGAAAAGCGAATTCCCGTACATGTACAGGAATTTTCACATAAAAATATATTCAAATTGCTGTTTTTATAGGATTTTTACTGTAAATTTATAGGATTCTCCCTAAAGTTTACGGGAAATTTCCTATCTATGTATGTGTTAACTACTTCACATACATGTATGTGAAATTTCCCATGAAAAATTTTTTACAGTGCAGATTTACATTTATTTAAAACAAGTGTTTCCTTTTCGAAATCAAAATGTTCCTAGCTTTAGTCATGATTCAACATTTTTATTTCGAAAAGGAAACACTTGTTTTAAATGAATGTAAATCTGTTTATCATATTGTGAACACATTGTGAATTAAAATCTGCATTGAATGCAGTTTTAAACTCTGCAATTCCGTCTGCGATTTAGATATTCGCGTTTTCAGAAACACCCGGAAAAAAATCAATCCTGCAACGATCTGAAGTATTGTTCCGTAGGTTATCTTTAATATATCTATGACAGAGATCTGAACGTTAGTGGAACTCAACAGATTATTACTATAAATATACTATATCGTTGCCGTCATTTGTTAATCTTGTGTTGATTTACTGGGTATTCCTCCCATAACTTTCCAAGTAGACTACCTTCACGGTATCGTTCTCGCAACTATGCGATATTGTTGCATGCGTGATATTTTTTGTCCGTGCATGTTAAAAATTCCGAAACTCAGCCACGAAGATCCCGATCCACATTTTCCAACGGAAAAATCATATCAGCCCTTGGTCGAGATCATCGGTATGTTTTTTCAACGGTCAAATTTTTGGACACCCCGTACGTTACAGCTCCTGGTAGAAATTCCTCTAGTAATTCGCGAGTTGTAACACTTGCCCTCATGAAAAACTAGAGTTCAAATTCAGTAACTTTTCAGTTCAATCACCAACTTATAACTGTTCTTATATATATAATGTATATAAATATTACATTATACATTATATATATCCATATTATGTATATCTAATAACATAAAATATATAATAAATATACATATGAGGTCTCTAGTTTTTCACGAGGGGAAGTGTTACAACTCGTGAATTACTAGACAAATTTCTACCAGGGCTGTGTGTGCAATTTATCGTGCCCCAGGATGAAGAAAAATTTATTTTTCCTAGATACCATTGGAATACCATTTTGTAATTTGGTATGAACATTCAAAATTAGTCCATGGACAACATATATTTTCTTCAGAAAAAAAAAATTCCGTTTTCGAAATATTGAAAAAAAAACTTTTTTTTCTCACGTGAAAATTTTGGAATTCCGATCACACGTTTGAATGATGCATCAGTGTAAAGATTGTAGAAAAATGAAAATAATGACTCCAAGTTCAACCCCGTAGGTCGAATAGTTTTGGAGATACAGCATTTTGAAAATTGCCATACCCTCCATTTCAAGGAAATTTTGGATTATAATAACTCCAAAACAAAAAATCAAAAAATTCTCAAACTCAAAATTTTTCATGCACATGACTAGTACTATTGGTGGAATAAATATCATGAATTCCTGAGATGTCGAATGTAGATCGTTGGTCGAGTTGACATGGAATTACCCGAAAGTTGAAAAAAAAATCAATTTGGCTCATATTTGTTTTTATTAATACTGTGCGTTTTGAAAGTGCTAAACGCTGTGCGCAATATTTGAATATAGCTCGAAAAAACCTGAGTTTTCCTTTAGTGTCTTGTACGGGATGGGTAGTACGACATTTGAGGTGTTTAAGAGTGTTGCCTTGCACTGAGAGAGACGAAAGCGCAAGAATTACCCGAGTCGAAAAGTTTGCACGGTTTTTGGCATAATATTTCGTTTTTAGACTGATTTTTTCCTGATTGTTGAATAATGCGAAGAAAAACAGTACTTCTTCATGATTTTAGTCTGAATTTCTCCTCCAACTAATAAAAGTTATCAAGAAAAATTCAGACTAAAATCATGAAAAAAGTACTGTGCTTGTCCGCATTATTCAACAATCAGGACAAAATCAGTGTAAAAACGAAGAGGCCAAAAACCGTTTAACTTTTTCGACTCGGGATACAATCTTTATCAACAGAGTGAAGAGATCGCGGGAGATAGTAGGTGTTCGTTCAACAATACTTCAATGAATTACTATTCGAAGAGACAAATTAAAAAGCCGAATATTAATTCATTGAATTGATGTTGAGCGATTATCTTCTATTATACGCGATGTCTCCAATGTGTTGACAAAGAGCTTACTTTTCACGCTTCCTTCTCTTTATGTGAGACAACAAATGTTCCCTATCACGATCTTTAAAACATCCAATATCGACTTGTCCGTCTTGATCGTGACTCTTATTGAGAATGTGCAAGAGCATTTTCATACTTCTTAAGATTGAAATTAGGAACAAACTTGTTGAAATCAAACAATTTTGAAATAAAAAAACTTACCTCTTTTGATACGATTTTTTTCGGGATAACCGCTTTTTCGAAGGAAAATATTTCCTAGGGGTTTTCTCGTAAAATGGTCGTATATTATGCATCATTGCAGTAGTCACTGCAAGATATAATTTTCACAAATTACAATCACTTTCACTTCCACTGATTGTCACTATTGATTTCACTCATTTCCACTTATTGATATTAATTTCAATACACTTGTATTGATAATAAAAACTTGGAATAATAAATTAATAAATTAATAAATATGTCCTAATTGAAAAGACACACTTCGATTGATTGATAATCGAGTATGTTGTAAAACCTCGATGATCGACGAGCAAAGATATGTTGCTCGTATAATAAACTATCATCGAATGAAATTTGGCATTTCAACGTTTGTTGAGTGGTGGCCGATCTGGGGGGAGGTGAACACGCGGAAAGCGTAGAATCAAAACAAACGAGCAATATGTTTTTGTATGGACTGGGCCGTTAGATGAGGAACGTAAACAAATTTTCAAATACATAGTAGTTATTGATGTTTCTATATTTTGAGTACACCCATGCAAGAATCGGTTAGACGCTCGAAATTTGTCAGCCGCTTGACTCGAGAGCTCTCATAGAAGGTAAACAAAAAATTCGGAATTTCGGAAATCTAAAATACTACGTGATAGGGCTTGGAAAATCAATAAGAACCTCTGTTTACGATTGTTTTTATGATCGATATTTTCGAGAAAAAATAAAAACTACTGTTTTTCGCACCGAAAATCAATATTTTCAACATTCAACTCGCTGTAACTCGCTCATTTTTTGACGGATCAGAATAAATCTTACGGATTCTGATTCGTAAGACTTTTCCGAAGACGGCATCGTTTGAAAAAATTGTAAAAGTTAATAACAAATGATTGATTTTTTAATCCAAAGTGAAACTCATGTTTCCACGCTTTGCATTGAAAAGTGGTGGGGAAGTATGAGCTACAAAAACTTCCAGCGACAAAGTTGTTCGCTAGTATATGGACAAACTTTTGGAAAGTTTCAAATCGATTGGACTATAGATTGGACTTGCGAACATAGTTGAATGATCGAATTCTCCGAGTGAAAAAACATAAACCTGGCTTGGAGATTGAAATGAAAACCATCTTTCCTGCGGGCCCTGATATTCAACTGGTAAACGACGCAAAATCGTGACAAATTTGCATTGCGCGCTGATAAATAAATCCCTGTATTGTGAAAACTAATAGTCCAATCGATTTGAAACTTTCCAAAAAGTTTGTCCATATACTAGCGAACAACTTTGTCGCTGGAAGTTTTTTGTAGCTCATACTTCCCCCACCACTTTTTCAATGCAAAGCGTGGGAAACATGAGTTTCACTTTGGATTAAAAAATCAATCATTTGTTATTAACTTTTACAATTTTTTCAAACGATATCGTCTTCGGAAAAGTCTTACGAATCAGAATCCGTAAGATTTATTCTGATCCGTCAAAAAATGAGCGAGTTACAGCGAGTTGAATGTTGAAAAATATTGATTTTCGGTGCGAAGAAAAAGTAGTTTTTATTTTTTTCTCGAAAAATATCGATCATAAAAAACAATCGTAAACAGAGGTTCTTATTGATTTTCCAAGCCCTATCACGTAGTATTTTTAGATTTCCGAAATTCCAAATTTTTTTTTACCTTCTATGAGAGCTCTCGAGTCAAGCGGCTGACAAGTTTCGAGCGTCTAACCGATTCTTGCATGGGTGTACTCAATTAGCAAAAATGATTTGACACATTCCGATATGTATTCGTACCATGGGGATAAATATGAATGAAAAATATAACTTTCATTCATATTGAAAAAATCATGGACTTCAAATTATGAATCTGATAGGGATGAGGATTTGAAAACACATGAATGAAATATGTATATACATTCACATACAAACGTTTTTTTTCCAATATGCAAGTAATTAAAAATTACCTGTAAGAAAATTAAGTTGAAACACATCAATAACACATGAAATCGACAAAGATATTTTCATTCAAAAAAATTATTTTCGTCTCCCAGGTTATGCGGGATCTTGATTGCCGCTGAGGGGACAGCCATCATCGGGAACGCGCATCAAATCTCTGATGAACTTTCAAAGATAAAATTTTTGAAGTACAGAAGAGATTTGAACATGGATCCTACCTATCACCTATCATCACAACCTAATCACCTAACGACCTAACCTACACCGACATGTTTTCCGTGGAAACAAAAATGTTGTACACATAGTCGAATGTCGGTAGTGGGGAGAATAGCTCCATTGAATATGACGCAGGACCGGATCGAAAAATTGATGGAGCCCTGAGGAAGTTGAAATTCAAGGGGCCCTTTCAGAATTAATGAATTTTATCTTGTTCTTCTTAAAATCAAATTATCCCCAAGAACAAAGTAGAATACGATTTAAATATCGCGTATCAGAATGTGAACTGAGCATATATGAAAATATTCATCAAATTTGAATCATTTTTCATATGAGAAAAAACTGAAACATGTGTTTTCATATTTTTTCAGAGAATACTTGATAGGTACATTCAATTCAATAGAGTGCATGAGATTTTCCCTTGTTCAATTGAAAATTTGTTCCAATGAACGATTTACACTTTATCGATATACATGAAAAGTGAAATTTGGGACAAAGTACTTCTAGAGTACAGTTTATTCCTTATTTGATGTGATTTTGAATCGAATGGCCTATTATGACAAATTTTTGAAGTAATTTTTGACAATAAATCTTTGTGAAGTATCTATCATACCAATAGTTCATGATACTCAGAGTAGAGAAAACTCACTGCGCTCCCAATATATCAGTCAATTTTCTCCATCGAATAAAGTTTCGTGGATGTCTACTACTTATTCGCAGGAAATTTATTCCACGAAGTGCCTAGTTATTTTGAAAATAACATCTCTCTATTTCAAATGCTACTCACTTGAAAAATCATTCCCTGTCCGAAAAGTCCCATAGATTCCCATGGATTCCCATAGGTACTGTGACAACAACCGCATAGAAACCGATAGGCTATTTTATTCCTATCAGAATTAATCAGGTTTTGCCGATCATGCTGATAGAAACCCATGGAACATCAGATTCAACTTAGAATCTCATAGAAACCCTTGGGTCCTGTGACAATAACCGCATAGAAACCGATAGGATATCATTGATTCCATTAGGATTTCACCTATCGGTTTCAATTGGTTTTTTCGCATAGGGTTGCAAGTGTACAAAAGTTATGATGATAGTACATTCTTTCATAAAATGCAACTTTGTATCTCCGTCACTCTATGAAAGAAGAATAAAGTTGTGGAACAGTGTTTTCTTGATATATTAATATTCTGAAATACTTTTCCAGAAAAAATTCAATTACTGTCTCTGCTGAGTGATTACCTAATCTATGGACACTGATTAAGTATTCGTTGGCAAAGTATTTGAAAATACAACACTCGATGAATGTAACAGATTACCCTAGTTAAAGTCTCTCAGCAATTCATGAGAAAATGTTCTCGATAAGCTTATGAATGTATATTCATAGGTATTCATGATGTATCATCAGTACAGATTCATAGGACTTCAAAGTTTACTTATGAATGTCCTGTTGCAAAATCCATAACGCCTCATAGTGAGAACATTTTTTTATGACTTGCTATGCGACTTCAACCAGGGAAGGTAATTACTCAGCAGAGACAGTAATTGAATTTTGTCTGGAAAAGTATTAGAGAATATTAGTATATTGAGAAAACAATGTTCCACAACTTTATTCTTCTTTCATAGAGTAACAAAGATATGTTTTTTCTACAATAAAAAGTTTGTATGAACTGAAATAACCAGGGCCTTCGTTGGAATAAATTTCCTGCGGATAAATAGTAGGTATCCACAAAACTGTAGTCGATGAAGAAATTGACTGATATATTGGGACCGCAATGACTTTTCTCTACTCTGATTATCATAAACTATTGACACAATAGATACTTACCAGACATTTACTGTCAAAAATTACTCCAAAGGAACTGCATTGAACTACACATGTAATGATAAATAATTAGACTTGAACGAATTATTATTAGAGAAAACTCATTGCGCTCCCAATATATCAGTCAATTTCTTCATCGAATAAAGTGTTGTGGATACCTACTACTGATTTGCAGGGAATTTATTCCAACAATATGCCTGGTTATTTTAGTTTATACAGATTTGTCTTTGAAAACACAACATCTCTTTATTTCACAACCTGATTACCAGAAAAATCATTCTGGGAAAGTATTTGAGAATATCAGTATCTCAAGAAAACAATGTTCCACAACTTTATTCTTCTTTCATAGAGTAACAAAGATATGTTTTTTGTACAATAAAAAGTTTGTATAAACTGAAATAACCAGGGCTTTCGTTGGAATAAATTTCCTGCGGATAAATAGTAGGTATCCACAAAACTGTAGTCGATGAAGAAATTGACTGATATATTGGGACCGCAATGACTTTTCTCTACTCTGATTATCATAAACTATTGGCACAATAGATACTTACCAGACATTTACTGTCAAAAATTACTCCAAAGGAACTGCATTGAACTACACATGTAATGATAAATAATTAAACTTGAACGAATTATTATTAGAGAAAACTCATTGCGCTCCCAATATATCAGTCAATTTCTTCATCGAATAAAGTGTTGTGGATACCTACTACTGATTTGCAGGGAATTTATTCCAACAATATGCCTGGTTATTTTAGTTTATACAGATTTGTCTTTGAAAACACAACATCTCTTTATTTCACAACCTGATTACCAGAAAAATCATTCTGGGAAAGTATTTGAGAATATCAGTATCTCAAGAAAACAATGTTCCACAACTTTATTCTTCTTTCATAGAGTAACAAAGATATGTTTTTTGTACAATAAAAAGTTTGTATAAACTGAAATAACCAGGGCTTTCGTTGGAATAAATTTCCTGCGGATAAATAGTAGGTATCCACAAAACTGTAGTCGATGAAGAAATTGACTGATATATTGGGACCGCAATGACTTTTCTCTACTCTGATTATCATAAACTATTGGCACAATAGATACTTACCAGACATTTACTGTCAAAAATTACTCCAAAGGGACTGCATTGAACTACACATGTAATGATAAATAATTAGACTTAAACGAATTATTATTAGAGAAAACTCATTGCGCTCCCAATATATCAGTCAATTTCTTCATCGAATAAAGTGTTGTGGATACCTACTACTGATTTGCAGGAAATTTATTCCAACAATATGCCTGGTTATTTCACTTTATACAGATTTGTCTTTGAAAAAACAACATCTCTTTATTTCACTTGCTGATTACCAGAAAAATCATTCTGGGAAAGTATTTGAGAATATTAGTATCTCAAGAAAACAATGTTCCACAACTTTATTCTTCTTTCATAGAGTGACGAAGATACAAAGTTGCATTTTATGAAAGAATGTACTATCATCATAACTTTTGTACACTTGCAATGAGTTTTCGTGGATTTTTCAATGGTCACGTGATATACTTTATGTATATATGTATAAATATACATATATATATTACTTATAGTTCCGAGACAACTCCCTGACGGCGCTGAAACTCGTGTTTTTTCTTCACCATTATACCTTGGGTACCCTGACCGATACTTTCCACGCGATCTCTCGGCTCTCGGCATGTATATGATTATTGAGACATCCACGCCATCTGTAGGTTACGAACGTAACTAAATTGATTTATGTTTACTATTGTAATTTCCATTCGTATTGGCCGGTTTTTTTTTTATTGCAACATGAAATTGGAGAAAGTTTGGTGTTTGAGTATTCCTTAGGTCAGCAGGAAGGTCTGGAAACTGCATAATTGTACGGATATCAAAAGGCAACGTTTATATTACAAGAAAAACATCTGTGTGACCTGCGATACCGACAGTGATCGTGCGATCTGGTATAATATTGAAATATATTCATACCTGTCACTTCAATTCGTATTGGCCGGTTTTTTTTTTATTTAGGCTCGAAAAATGAAAAAAATTATAATCAAAATGTTCTTTAGTGCAGCAAGTATGGCTAGAAATCTTAGTTTCTTCATTATAACCGGAATTTTATGTTTATTCGGAGAAATCAAATATCGAATCACCAAACTTCCCAAAATTACCGACGCTAGTATCCCCTTAATAGAATTTGATATGCAAACCATGGTGGTAGGATATGTATACTTGCGACCAAATCGAGATATTAAAGTTATGTTGGATTTACTACAAGATTCTTTTGATAAAATATCACTAGAATACGGGCACTTGCCTATAGTGGTGGGAGGTGACTTTAACGCCAGAATTGGGAGCATCAAAGATGAGCCAGTGGAAATTTTTGAACAGTCAAATCTCAATAATGTAAGTGAATTTTTAGACAATGTCGTATCTAACAGAGGTATATGCTTGGAGAATTTTATGAATAAAAACGGTTTCATTATAATAAACGGCAAATCCGTAAATGATACTCCAGCAAAGCATACTTTCTGTGGTTCAGCTGGTACCAGCACTATCGATTTAGTTTGGGCAAATTGGCATAGTATAAAGCTGATTGACGATTTTCTTGTTATGCAAAATGTTTTCGAGTCGGACCACTTCCCCACTTTACAGAAATTCGAAATTGAACATCGTAGCCCTCTCACGATGGATAATACAACGAAAGACAGTAGACTTTGCTGGAAAAAGGATAGGGCAAATCTGTTTACTGATCAAATGCAATGGTCAGAACATATAAAAACCGATTTTGAACGTTCAGATGCAAACAGTCTAAATGAAAAATGTATAAACACGATAAAGGACGTAGCTCACCCATAGGTATGAGTAAATCCACAAACCGAAGTAACCAGACAAATAGTAGGTCGCAACCCTGGTTCGATGAAGAATGCTTAAGCATAAAAAAATGTGTAAATAAAGTATCAAGAGTTTGCAAAAGAACTAACTTTATAAAAATGTATAAGGAAGAATATATCAAGTATAAAAAGATTTTTAAAATAACATGCAATCAAAAGCGAAAGGAGTATGAGCGAGCATTGTTGGAGGAATTTGCGAACACAAATGACCCACAAACATTCTGGAATGCCGTGAATAAATTCCGTCTGAGGTCTGTAGATAAATCAGCAATTACTAATTCACAGTGGGAACTTTTCCTCAAGAATATTTATAACATAAGATGTGTAAATACAGATTCCTATTTCGGCGTCGTGGACCCTATATTAGATAATGATATTACATACTGTGAATTGGGATCTGCAATACGGCAAGCCAAATGTAATAAAACAGCTGGTTCTGACCAATTAACAAATGAATTTATGAAGGCGCTTCCACAAAACTGGAAATTATTCTTAGTCAACCTTTTCAACCTGTCAAAAGAACAAGTCCCGAAATCTTGGCCCAGTGTGATTATGTGCATGTTATACAAAAAAAAGGGGCGAAGAATGACCCAGCAAACTATAGGGGAATCGCGTTGATTAAACATGTTGCAAAAATTTTCACCAGTATCTTGAATAACCGAATTTCGAAATGGGCCGAGAATAATGGCATAATACCAGAGAATCAAGCAGGTTTCAGGAAGCATAGGGGTTGCCTCGATAATATTTTTGTTCTGCAGTCTGTCATTCAGATCAACCCCAGACACCCCAAAGCGACCGTTTTTGGCTTATTTGTTGATTTTCAAAGAGCATTTGACTCTATAGATCAAAGAATTCTCTGGCGCCAACTACTAACCCTAGGAGTCAGTTCGAAAATAATAAGAAATCTCAAGAATATGTATGATTCAGCCTCCCTCCGCATAAAGCAGGATGGCAAAATGACGAATCACATTGACATAACTGAGGGGGTACTCCAAGGAGAAATGTTGAGTCCTCTATTATTTATTTTATTCATTTCTGATTTCAATGCTTTTCTTAGAAGCAAAGGTCTTCAAGGCTTGAATATTTACCATAGACATGAACTCTTGGATTTATTTTATGCCGATGACCTTGTGATTCTGTCAAATTCAATTCTAGATTTGAAATTAAAACTAAAGGCCTTGGAGGAATATTGTGAACTGAACAAACTGCAGGTCAATACTCAGAAAACCAAAATAGTGTTATTCAAGAAATCTGGCCGTCCCCTGAAGATAAAACTGGTTTTTACATATCCAAATGAGGAAATCGAAATAGAAAAGAACTATGTATACCTAGGAATACCTTTTACGTCTTCCATGTCAGGGTCCTATATGATGAAAACTGCGATTAAAAAAGCTGAAGTTGCGATGTGGTCGGTAATTACAATAATGACCAAAGCAAAAATTAATACTCTCGAAGAAAGCTCGAAACTATTTGATGCAATGATTGCCTCAGTTTTGTTATATGCATGTGCGGCGTGGGCTCTCAAATATACAAACGAACTAGAAAAAGTACAAACCGATTTTTACAAATTTTTTCTAGCTTTGCCTAGAAACACTTGTAATGCTCTAATTAGAACTGAGGTAGGCAGGACCAAACTTTCATACACTGTTTTCAAACACGCCTGGAGCTGGATTATTAAAATTCTAAGGATGAGTGGAGACCGACTTCCACGAATTTTTTTTGAAAGGTTGCTAGACCTGCATAATAGAAAACCCGATTACAAATATAACTGGGCAACTCAACTGATGAGTTTGATTGAATCCATAGATCCCACTTATGACACACTGCGGTCTCAATTAGAACTGAATTTATGGAAAGAAGCTGGCGACTTATTATTGAAAAAATATAAAACCCTATTGGACTCTGACGATAAGATCATAGTTAATAACTTGAATTACTCACAAATACCACTTACAAGAACACGAGATACAGTCTGTATCGCAGAATATTTAATGAACAATGCTCCGCTACAAATAAATAGAATAATTCCACAAATCAGATGCGCAAATAAATATAGTTTTAGCCTAAATATTAATGGTAATTATTATAAATTCTTCCCGGACCAACAATGCCCAGTATGTAATTCTGGTAGAGCGGACACTATTATACAACTGCTATTAGAATGCGTCCATTATAATCCATACAGGCGTTACTTTGAAACAAAGAATAACCTACAGTGAGATAACGTCCAAATCGAGGATTTATTTGTCAAAAGCGACCTTAGGTTTATAAAATCATTAACGTATTTTGTAAAAAATAGCTGCGAAACGAGGGCTTTCATACTAAATGAATAATAATGAACAATCTCGAGCGCTCAACTATCACCGTTTTGTTATTGTTGTTGTACTTATCGTCTAAGATCAATTGTAAAACATCTATGTAACTCCCTTGCTATAGGAACATAGTTCCTGCAAGCAATAAACTATCTATCTATCTATCTATTGATTGATCCAAGGCATCTGTTTAGTAATCCCGGACAGCACACCAGTTCAGAAAGAGTTCACAAAGAATTCAATTCGGGTTGGAAGAATTCATTATGGATTCTTGAGGATTCTTTTTGAACTCCTGTGCTGTGTAGGAATTTCAGATTTCAATTGTATGTTAGATCAGAATCAGATGTTTGATATTCATCAACCCTGTGCAATTAAATTAGTGCATCACATACTAATTTCAACATGCGAATTCAGAAACTTATTCAGAGATACTGTAGGTATAAGAGCAGATTTAACAACTTTTATTTCGTTATAAAACCACAAAGGGTTTTACTTAGATTAGATCTTATGTGATCTTCACAGATCTGATTAGACTCAGGAGGCTTCCGAAGTAGTTGATCCTGATCCTTGGATCTTGATCCGATCGATTTTCAACCAATCAAAAAGTTGGAAAAGTGATCCGAGGATCAGGATCAACTACTTCGGAAGCCTCCCTAGTCGAAGTGAAAAGGATTGAATTTGAAGAGACATAAATTTGGATACTTCCATCAATCAATATACGTCAAAATACGCTGGGGGAAAACGGCGAGGTTGTTCTGGAACACATTGTATGAAAGTATGAAATTTTATCGTCCATGAGATATTTAAGTTACTTCCATATACGGTAGGTATATTTCGTGAATATCATCAAAATCTTAATTAAGAAATTAACACTGTTGAATTTCTAAATCAATTGAACATTGATTCAACATTGTGTAATAATATTTCATGCTGATGAATAATTCATTCTGCCGTGATTTTCTGTATCATTATCAGTGAAAATCACTTCCAGAAATCAAATATCCTCTGATTCTTAATGTTATTCTCTGATTCTAATTCACTGAGGATTTGAATTCATTCTTATCAATCATATAAACTTCTGCCCTGAAGCTTCAATTGAATAGTGACTGTGGATGTTTCCAGGGCAACCTGATTCTTTTTTATTTGTAACCTAACCAACCTCATTCTGTCCAATCTGAACTCATCAACGGTTTTGTGTCGTTTTGAATGTACAGAGATAAATATCAAATCAGCGAAACTTTCTTGTTCATGAAGTTTTTGTGATTGATTTTCTGCTGGATTATTCTATTGAGGAAGGACTTTTTCCTCCATGTAATAACACAATGAAACGAAGGAGTTCAGGTGATCGTTGTTTCAATCCATTTCAATATCCCTGTCACAAAAAATCTTCAGATCTTCGAACCTTATCTTCAAATCTGAGAAAAAAATATCATCTACCTTCTGATACCCGAATATGTAGTAGTTGCAGGAAAGACATGACTGTACTATCTTCAATGTCACCTTTGTACGATGTCCAGTCTGTTCAGATGGATACATGCGAGGATAATTCACTTGAGGTAGTTCCGCTTTATTATTCGATTCATCAAAAAAGTACACAGTATACATTGAGAAAAAAGATAACGGAGGCAACTACGCACGACAGTTGGATACGGTCAAATACAATCCTTCGTCAATTCAATTTGAATTCAAGGTTCATTCAAGTATTCTTAGTTGAGTCAACTACAAATCCAATTGAATCAAAGAAGTATTGCATTTGAGCGTATCCAACTGTCGTGCGTAGTTGAGTCCACTATTTATTCTTCTCAGTGCAGCCCCAGAATGTTTTAATGAGGAGAAAACTGGGATAATTGAGAAATTTCTATTATCTTTTAGGATCAAACGTTATTCGAAGAAGAGGATGATGTCCCACACCTTGAAATTAACGAGGAGGAAACTTTTGATATAAATGAAGAAGATTTTTCCGTTCCATCAACAAAAATGTCTGAGAATTTAAATCGAAAGTGTCAAATAAAACATCATGAATCAGCTATTGAAGTTCTCGATCAAATCAAAGAAAAATTCAAACAGTCTTCCAGTTACTCAGAAAAGATTTTGCTTCTAACCCTTGCTCCAAAATAATGGGGACGAAGGACATTGGCTACTGAATTCAACGCTTCGGGACGTCAAGCTAGGAAAGCCATACAGTTGGTAGCTGAAAACGGGATTCTAACATCACCAAATCCAAAGAGAGGACGAAAGTTATCTTGCGAGATTGAGAATTCCATCATAGCATTTTACTTGGATGATGAAAATAGCCGGATATTGCCAGGCATGAAGGATTATGTTTCGATCAAAACTAATGATGGAACGCGTGAACATGTTCAAAAAAGATTGATTTTATGCAATCTTGCTGAATTGTATTCTTCATTCAAATTGAAGAATCCTACAGTTGATGTGAGCTTATCGAAATTTTCACAGCTGAGACCTCGCAATTGTGTACTCGCTGGAGCTTCTAAAACTCATACCGTATGCGTGTGTGTTTATCATGAAAACGTGAATTTAATGCTAGATGCCATAAGTTTACAAAAACTCACGTCTGCGACAAATTTCCCCATGACTTCTTACCACGATGCTATTAAAATGCTTGTATGTGATAATCCTACTTCTGAATGCTATCTGGACAAGTGTTTAGCGTGTCCTGGAATAGACAATTTTAGGGATTTTCTTCAATCGAATCTTACAGACCAGTACATTGAGAGAGTAGAATATCAAATTTGGCAACAAACTGATCGCAGCACTTTGAAAACTGAAATAGCAGACACAGGAAATTTCGTGGAGGATCTCTGTGAACGGTTACATGAGGTGAAATCTCACGCTTTTATAGCAAAGGAGCAATCGTCCTCTCTCAAGAATCTCAAGGATAATTTGGAGGCCGGAGAATTCATAGTTACATGTGATTTTGCTGAAAACTATGCATTTATTGCTCAGAATGCTATTCAATCGTTTCATTGGAATAACAACCAAGTTACCATTTTCACAACAGTAATTTATTACAGAACAGATGAGTTAAGACATCGCAGTATAGCAATTTTGTCTGATAATCTGACTCATGATACGGTAGCTGTTCATGAATTCCAAAAAATTATTACAAAGTATTTGCAAGATAATTTTGAATGTAAAAAAATCTCCTACTTCACTGATGGAGCATCGCAACATTTTAAAAATAAATATAATTTTGCAAATCTTCTACATCATGAACATGATTTTGGAATTGCGGCTGAGTGACATTTTCATGCCCGTGCACATGGCAAAGGACCTTGCGACGGTATTGGTGGAAATTTGAAGACACTTGCAGCACGTGCAAGTCTGCAAGCATCATCAAATGAAAATCAAATTTTGACTGCGGATGCTCTTTATCAGTGGGCTAAAGAACATTTGGAAGGAATTGTAATTTTTTTCAGTCCAAAGAGTACTCATATAGAGGCTACGAAAGCACTTGAAAAACGATTTTCATCTGCAAAAACGATAGCAGGAACTCTCAAATACCATTGTGTAATACCTATGGAACATTCATCGTTTATTCTTAAAACCCACTCTTCGGCAGTGCAATATGATATATTCCCAAAAACCCGAAGAAGGCATAAAAATTAGAGTATAGGAACAACCTTCCAGAAGGATCAGAAGATTGATAATTATAAATACTGCAAATTGTTTAATATCATTCTGTACATTTATGTAGCAATAATTCAATTTTGTAAATAATCAGAGTACTATAACTTGTACAAAGAAAGTCACTACTTACAGTTACTTTTACCAGTTACAGTAGCCGCGTTTCCATAAAAATTGATTAACAATAAGAAGAAATTTAATGGGTCCAAGATGACAAATTGGTATGACTAATTATTACAATAATGTTGTAATAAAGTATGACGTGTTTTCTTCAACCTTGTGTCGTGAATCAATTATTCATTTGAAAGGGGTAATCTAGATGGTTGTATTGAGCAATGTGGTAGGCAAAATTGAGAAAATAAATTTGATAATTACTTTTTTCATGAAACAATACACTGAGAATCGATGGTGTGATCGTCACGTCCTCAAGGTACGATACGTACACACTTGGAACTCTGTACCTTGGGGAAATTTCTTCGTCCCATTTTTGAACCTGTATGATTTTGAAGCTAAGGAATCAAGCTTCCGATTTATCAAGGTTTCATCAATATCAAAAGGGGCGCAGTGACCGAAAAATGCAAAAATACTTTTAAGAATCGAATTTCTATGTGAAATATTCCTTCTGCATGGATGAAAGTATTTTTATCGTAAAATTCAGAAAAAATCCTAACAATATCAATGATTCTATATTTTCATTAAATGGAATCAATGAGGATGATGATTTTTCGAAAAAACGCAGATAAAAAAAAATCTTGAAAATTTAAACCCCTGTATCACGAAAACCTGACTTCCTAGAAACCTGGTGTTGACAAAATTTGAAGGGGGTCACTAGTACAACAAATTCATGGAGTTTCATCAACATTGATGAGATTGAAATTTTCAGGTGGGAACACTTGGCGAATTTTACCCCATACATATATCAATTCTCTTTTTATTCACATTTGAATTCTTTTTCATCAAATTGTACGAAGCTGAACTCTGGTCCGGCACTGTAAATTATTGAAGAGCTGAGATTTTCAATTCTCTCAATTTTGGATAATTCGAAATCAGACTAGGATCGATTCTTGGATTAAATTTTAGAATTCGAAATTGTACCATACCTTTAGTTTGAAGACCCGACAGTTATATATTGAAACTTTGAAAATTGTCTTGGAGAAGTAAAGTACATGTGAAAAATTGTCGTTGAAATGTTTGAAAATTGGAATATCAAAGAGTTCAGATTCGGTACATATAACGTATGTTTATAATTTTATAATGTTTTTCCCTCTGTATATGTGTTCTTAATACGTCACATTACGTCACAGTGTTCTCTGTTGCGCCCAAAGTTTTTAGTAATCAGAGAACTCAGGGACTTGAAAATTCGCGATTGGGACACGTAAGGGTACACTGAGAAAAAAAAAGAGAGGAATTCATATGAAAGTGCACAAGTTTTACATTTTCTAAGGGAATTTTCGGCGTGGTGCGAAAGAAATTGTAAATTTTATATTCCGAAGAAAATTCAAAGACCACACCGTACACATTACATCTTCGAGAGACAACACAGGAAATTGAATGCAGCCACAATGAATATTACATTCTCAGTATGCAACATAGAAAATTCAACGTAGATCCAAGAAAGTCTACATTTTTCGCAGACATTACTTTGTTCAATGCGAGTAGCAGGGAAAATGTACCCTTTGCTTCGTCAGAATGTAAACTTTCCATTTTTCTGTAAGGGACAATGCATCGAGAATTTGGCAATCAATGCTTCCACACTGAGAAAAAAAAAAAGAGAGAAATTACAGTTTGTTCTGTAATTTTTGGCTCTATACCAAATTTCTTGCAAATACAGCAGAGAAATCTGTAATGTTTTATATCATGAGATGTAATGATAGAAGTAAAGTGTTTATTTTGAAAAATTACATTTTTTTCCAGGAAATGTCACCGAACAAATTCTCTACTCCCAATAGTCAGTTTCATATTGAAAGATTCAGAGTTACCACGATAATAATAGCAATAAAAAAAATGTAAATATTCCGTTATGAACACGATAATGTGAATAGCGTATGTTCTTACTGTAAAGTTTACATTCTTTCTGTCGATGCTAAAGACTCTTTAAACATTACATTTTTCTGTTGTAATGTATTTAGCTTTGTGGGTAAATCTTACGGTGTTTGGTTGTTACCGACCGATTCCATTGCGACGTTGTCAAAATTACATTTCCTGGTCGTTAACGGCTGTTTGAAAATATGAACGCTCACACATAGAGTAGAATGACCAGTGAACAACGAACGGGTCGTAGTTTATGCATTTAGCATCTATGATTGATTTTTTGATTTGATCAGGAGGTTACATGGGTTTCAGGGGCAAAAAACCAACGCTCATTTTCTCGATTTTTTTCTGCATATAAGGAATGCAAGTTGCTCCTTGAATTTTTGAGTACATACACAGTAACCTTTGAACTATATTTTGCCAAATTTGAACGATAAGATAGGGTTGTATTCCACGGGTAAACTTTTCAGGAAGAAAGTAACAAGATTTACCTTCTCACATAATGCTGTGATGAGCTGAATTCTTAAGTTATCCGTGAAATAAGTTGGTCATTTAATTAAGAGACGAGTAGCTTCTCTGAAGATCGTACAGTATACGTATGTAGTTGTCACTACCCATGCAGCGAAAATTTTGCTTCGTCTGAAAGATTTCTACCGAATGTGTAGAAAATGTCCTATGCGACAGTCTTCACTGCATACGTCTCCGTTTCAGGAATCTGGAGGAGAGATCTGAAAGAAATCTGAAGACAGCTTTCAGACTTTTGAAATTGAGACATCTTATCAAAGACAGCCAAAACTGCTGCATAATATATTGTATATTGCAGTACGAATCTTTTAGACAAAGCAAAATTTTTGCTGTAAGGGTAACTGAAGTCAGCACCAAATTAAGTATTTCACAAGATAATCAAAGGGAGAAGCTTTTCATTTTCTTCAGTATATACCCGTGCAGTACCTTTCGCGGAATTTCAATCACCCTAACCTGCTAAAAATTCCCAATAAAGAACCATTCAAAACGATAAATTTTCTCTATAGTTTTCAATAAGGTTTTTGAATATGGAATTCACTATGTTGTAATCTTCTTAAATGATAGAACTTTAATCGTTCCTTATCGTGTCGTATAAAATTTAACAGGATGTGGTTTTATCAGGAAATACGTACAAAAGAAGTACCACTTGTTTGAAAAATAATACTCATTTATTCTGAAATAAGTAGTACTTTTTCTGTAAAAATTTTACGATAACATCACTTACGTTTTATGATAAATTCTATAGAATACGATGAGGAATGATAGGGTTCTATCGTTCAAGAACGATAAAAAATTTCAAATTCCGTATTCAAAAACCTAATTGAAAACTATAGAGAAAGTTTTGAATCTTCCTGTATTGGGAATTTTTAGCAGAATGTATTCAGAAAATAGTTTTAATTTATATCATTCATGGAAGCATTGATTACCAAATTCTCGATGCATTGTCCCTTACAGAAAAATGTAAAGTTTACATTCTGACGAATCAAAGAGTACATTTTCCCTGCTACTCGCATTGAACAAAGTAATATCTGCGAAAAATGTAAACTTTCTTGGATTTACGTTGAATTTCCTATGTTGCATACTGAGAATGTAATATTTATTGTGGCTGCATTCTCGAAGGTGTAATGTGTACGGTGTGGTCTTTAAATTTTCTTGGGAATATAAAATTTACAATTTTTTTTGCACCACGCTGAAAATTTCCTTAGAAAATGTAAAACTTGTGCACTTCCATATGAATTCCTCTCTTTTTTTTCTCAGTGCATGAATGATATAAATTAAAACTATTTTCTGAACACATTCTGCTAAAAATTCCCAGTACAGAAAGATTCAAAACGGTAAACTTTCTCTATAGTTTTCAATTAGGTTTTTGAATACGGAATTTACAATTTTTTATCGTTCTTGAACGATAGAACTCTATCTTTCCTCATCGTATTCTATAGAATTTATCATAAAACGTAAGTGGTGTTATCGTAAAATTTTTACAGAAAAAGTACTACTTATTCCAGAATAAATGAGTATTATGTTTCAGATAAGTGGTATTTTTTTTGTACGTATTTGCGGATAAAACCACATACATCCTGTTAAATTTTATACGACACGATAAGGAACGATTAAAGTTCTATCGTTTAGGAAGATTACAACATAGTAAATTCCGTATTCAAAAACCTTATTGTAAACTATAGAGAAAATTTATCGTTTTGAATGGTTCTTTATTGGGAACTTTAAGCAGGTTAGGGTGATTAAAACTCCGCGAAAGGTACGAATTTATGTCGTTGACGTAGAGAGAGAAAAGTCTTGGATCGAGGATTGACCCCTGTGGTACACCCGAGGTAACCCTGACTCAATCAGATTGACCAGATGGAGTTTTTACAGCTTGATGTCGCCCTCAGAGATATGACCAGATCCAGCGAAGCACAGGTCTCGAGAATTTAAACTGAAAAAGTTTAAAAACTAAGCGAGCATAGTCTACCGTGTCAAACGCTTTGGAAAAATCCAGGGATGCCAAAACGGTGAGTTTGCGATGATCGATGGCCTCGCGGATATCACCAGCCAGTTGAATAAGAGCAGTTTGTGTGGAGTGCCCTCGAATGAACCCAGATTGCGTTGGATCATGTACGCCATTGTCGCGAAGAAAAACTTCGATAAAATGGGAAACAATTCTTTCTAATATTTTGGAAAATTCACATAAAATCGAAACAGGGCGGTAATCACTAGGTTGGGTCGGCTTAGATACCTTAGGAAGTGGTGTGATGAGTGATTTTTGCCATTCCTTAGAGAAAACGGATTGGGATAGGGAGTGGTTGAATGAATCGAGTAAGTAAGGATGAATTAAATATGAGAATGAAGAAAGGAAACGATCGGGAAGTCCATCAGGAGGACAAGCATTGGAAGCGGAAAAGTGACAGAATATACGGAGCTAATCAAGCGTAATGAACGGGAAGTAGAAGAGAGAATCATTAAATTCGTAAGAGAGTCCAGGAGATTCTAAGAGCTGTTGAGGATATGGACACTCTGGACGGAAACCTGAACTGAAGTATTCGTTCAGAGTGCTGGGCGAGCATGAAGGAAGAGAGGAATCAGATTTTTTATTAGATTTGACAATCCTGAGACGATGGAGCTCATCCCAAAGATCGCGAGAACACCTGAGAGATGAGAGTCTGTCGGCAACAAAGGACTTCCTGGATACGTCAATCTTAGAAGAGACCAGATTGCGAAGAGCGAGATAGTTCACATGCGCCATCTTATTTTTCGTTCCAAGGTAACGACGCCGAGCAACGTTACGTTCGTACATCAACCTCCGTATTTCAGGCGTAATCCAAGGTGTACCCGGTCGTCTAGAAGTGTAAGATTTCAACGGAGCACAGACATCCCGAACACGGGGATCTTCAATATCCCCATCAAAATCCAAGATAGACTGCAACCAATAGAGATCAATTGGCCGAGGGGCGGTTCCAATATAGCTGAATTAAGTTTCGAGAAACAGCGGAACATTTTGTGTTGAGAGCATTGGTGAACAGCATCAAACGAATATTTGATAGAGATCAGGTCGTGATATGAAAGAAAAAGTACAGGAAATTGAACAAAGCTCTGGACTTCACAGATATCATCGACAATGCAAAGATCAAGCCAAGTGGAAGAAGAGGGGAGGTTATGTGTAGGATTCGAAGGCACTGTTGCGAGATTGAGCTCAGAGAATAAACAAAGCAGATACGAGGCGTCGGAAGACCTACTGAGCATATCTGTATTAAAATCTCGTAATATCACTTCTTCTTTGGGTTCTTTGGGTTCGAACAATTTTTTGGGTTGAGTGTAATCATCTCAAACGGGATTTTTGTATAAGTCCAGTCGAACTTCACTTCAGGTAAGTTCGTTTGACTGTCCAATTATACTTCAGGTCTCGTCCTTCGAGATTATATGGTAGTTATTCAACGTACGCGCAATTTTTTTTTTCAATTCCTTTATTTAATTCCTTATTTGAATACATAAACTTTGCGTGTGTATAAATGTTTTGAACCACCCTGGTGAAAATGGGAGCGAGAAGAAAGAGTAAACGAAGCGTATGCTGAAGGGTAACAGAAACCTTAATGGAAAGTATACGAAGCTTGAATGGAAAGGATACAAAGAGTATGTGAAACGGGAATTGAAACAAAGAAAGCGGGAAAAATTCAAGAAATTTAAACAAAAAAATTGAACCCTGTGGTGAGAATCGAACCGGTGACTTTCACTATGGTAGGGTCTTATCCACTGAGCCATGGATCGCCGTTGACTGCAGGTGCTGAAAGATGTCATTCAAAGTCAGAATAGGTATGACTCGCATACGCTTCATATAACCTACTATTACGTTACGTGAAGAGTATGCGAAACGGGGTCGGAAATTTATGAAACGTATACAGAACGTATGATTTGATGACTTTCCAGCGAGCGGGTATCATACGCTCCAGAAAGAGGGAGTTAAAACGTTTTTCGCTTCGTTTACGTTTCCTTCTTGCTCTGTGTATACGCTTCATTTTCACCAGGGCAAGCATGCCTCTCTTTTCTGTATACACAAAAAAATGAAATAACAATTCATTCCTTTCTTTCTATATATCTCTGAATGCATCTATATATATTTATACTTATCTACTTCCTAACACTATAAACTCTTCATAAAAAATTTTCACCAATTCAATTACCCTTGTGTAACACAGCTTCTGCAAAAACTATTCGGTTTTTTAAAATTGGTCTGTTATGAAATTTACCGAAAGTCTCAGACCTCTCTGACCATCCCACCGTTTGTCTTATAATGTCCAAATCTACTCCTTTAAGAGCAGCTGTACAAGTGGCTGCATGTCTCGTTGAATACGCTTTAAATATATACACATCTATGCCACTTTCTTTCAACACACTCTTGATCCAACGACTAAGAGTTTGTGACGTAACTCTCTTATATGGAGTCTCGAAAGAAACGAAAAAATGATCTTTTTTTCCTCTAAGACTGGCAGTCACTTCCAAATACTTAGAGATTGTTTTGACAAGACAAAGACTAAGATCGTCAACAAATCTAGGCAAAAACAGTAAGGGTTGAACCCTGCCTGCTTTTGATGTTCTCATAACATTAGGGACCTTAATACTTAAACCCTGATCTGTCTTGATAATATTACTTAACTCAATGGCAGCCAACGTTTGGACCCTATGTGCTGTGGCTAAAGCCAACAAAACTATTGTCCTTGAAGTCAAAAGGCGCAAAGAAATCTCTTCCAAAGAAAACCAGCTCTGTATCAAATCTAAAACTATCTGTACATCCCATGTACACTCATAACGCGGTCTTGATGGTCTCAATTCAAAAACTCCCCTCATAAATCTCTTGACCAACGGATTATTACCAATGTCGTTATTTGAGATAAGCGCAATTGTTGATCTCGCCGAATTCGAAGGGCCAAAGGAAGTGCCTGATCGAAACTCTTTCATAAAAAACTCCATTACTACTAATGGCTCTGCAACAAGCATGTCATGTTTCGATGACTCCCAAAATTGACTCCACTCTTTAAGTGCTACTCCATATTGTTTTATAGAAGATTCACCCAAAGATGCCAACATTACTTCTACAGAATCCTCCGATAACTCCCTCTGCAAGAATGCTTGCCTGATAATATTCCTGCCAGCAATGTGAGGTGTTTCACCCTGAGATGTTCCTGAGATCTACAAGAAGGAGTCAATAATTTACGATCTGGTTTGTGAATTAATGGTTTGCTACTTAAAAGAGACAAAAATAACGGATACCACGGTTGTGTTGTCCAATATGGAACAACAACTATACCCGTGGCCTGTTCTTGTTGAATTTTTCTCAACATTCTTAATACCATTGCAAATGGCGGGAAAGCATAAAAGAAAAAACTATTCCAATTTGTTGTGAATGCATCCACTGCCAAGGCCCCCGATTCTGGAAACCAAGATACGAACACTTGGCATTTTTTATTGATTTTTGAAGCAAACAAATCAACCTCAGGATAACCAAAATGATCTACGATCTCGTTAAAACATTCCTGTGATAATTCCCATTCTATGTCAATCGAATCGATTCTTGATAACCTATCCGCATAAATATTCTCCTTTGATGGAATATAGGAAGCTTTTAACCAAATACCTCGGTCCTCTGCCCATTTCCAAATGCACCTTGCCAATCTGTTAAATCTTCCAAACCTCACTCCACCCATCTTGTTCACATACGCTATTGCTGTAGAATGATCAATTCTCAACAAAATTTGACAGTTTCTTTTTTCATTAATCAATCCTTGCAATGCTAAATAAACTGCCTTCAATTCTAATAAATTTATATGCATCTGCGATTCTGTTTGGTTCCAAAAGCCAAAAACCTTATTATCGTTACAAATTGCTCCCCAACCGGATTTCGATGCATCTGTAAAAATAACATATTCATAATCCTCTTTTCTAATAGGATTGATAGCATACTGAATGTTGTTAAGCCACCATCTGATGTCTTCTCTAACTTCTTCTTCAATTCTCATAACACCCTAAAAATTATTTTCATTCAAAATCCATTCCTTACATTTGCTTCTTTCTAATCTTTTGGTATACAGCCAACCATATTGAACCGCAGGGCACGGAGCTAATCAAATACCTATCAACTGTGCAAATTCTTGAATTGTACACGAGTCTTTCTATTTCGTAAGCCTGTTGCGATCACGTGAGGCGCTTTCGGTTCGATTCGGATGTGATCGGGATCATTCGGGCCTCCTATGAGCAGCGAGACGCTGTGTTCCAGTTCGTTTCAGATTATTCGTACGCTAACGCTTCGAAGAAAGACACATGCGATCGCAAAAGGTTCATCCATCATGATGAACAAAGAGAATTGTTTATAACGAATAAATCGAGTAAGGAGAAGACAATCTTCAATCCTCTCATAATAATTTGGTTTTGTCTAATTGAAATAAATTATTATTCAAAGTGGTCCTTCGAGCCGGATACGAATGCCGGCTCGACTTACGCGTGTGTTTGGAATCGACATTTTATTTTGTCTTGGTATAAAGGCGTAACATTAACCATCAAAACCTACAGTCCATTGCAATTTGTTCGCCAGAAAATGTTATTGCGTGTCCACTGAGGTGAAACTGTGCTCGTTATTCAAGCTTTTCATAGTGTATGCTTCAATCCGCATTATGTGCATCGGCATAGTAACAAAGTTCGTGACGGCGTAGTAACATTGTTACACATCGATATATAAGCCAGTGTTGTGATATTCGTCGAGCTGGGAAATCTCAGCTCGGTCACGTGACTACGTTTTGCAACAACACATGTATGTGTTCTTGTGAGCGGTTCACCCATAAGAGCGCTCACATGTGTCAGTACAAAACGTAGTCACGTGAACGAGCTGCGATTTCCCAGCTCGATGAATATCACAACACTGATATAAGCATCTTGTGCTTCGATGTGTGTGGTTTTTCAATCGTTATTTACACGATTTGATGCACAATTATCGACAAAGCATCTTCTAAATTGGAGACGTCAGTATCAATTGGTTATACACAACCCAAACGAAGTTCGAGCTGCAGCAAGAAGGGTACGACACCATTTTCGACGCCAGTTCGAACGTTCATCCTCGAAAAGGCACGTGGCGAGGGGTTTACTCGTTGTTCGACGCCATCTTGGTTCTTCGTCGTTTTCGACCGCAACGACGAATAGCATCGACCAGTGATCCTCAACGCGCACGTACAACGTACAAGTATTTATAGATCTGTCAATTTCTATTTGAAACATTTTTCAGATCGTGTTTTCATTTCGTTTAATGTGATAACGTTTAGTCTATAAATTCAACGTTTAGTTTTATTCGAATATTTCAGCAAAATGATTATATAATTATTTTTTGTTTGTCACATTTTTCTGCATTTAATATAATCTCAATTTTTCGAGTGGTTTGTCTTTGAGCGTTCACTGTTATATTCAGTTTATTATCCTTTTTGCTAACATAACTTGACAAATTATTGTTATTCATCGAAATGGATGTGGAAACCTTGCGAAATAAACGTAGAGCTATTGAAGCGGCATGTGCGCGAATTTAAAATTTCGTGAATGGTAATCCACCCATCAATATCGATATTATTAATAACATTCGAGAGAGAAGTGATCTTTTGGAGACGTATTGGACGTCTTACAATGAAATTCAAGACAATATTGAGATCCTTGACCCTGCGGATGAGGATCGTGCGGTTTTCGAAGAGGCGTTTTATGCATTACGTGCAAAGATACGCAGGATAGTAGAAACATACGATCAGGCTCGCGTTCCAGAGGAGCCGTCTACCGTTCCGGTACAGATCGAGAATGTCGCAAATCAAAATCCAGGCATTGATAATACGCATGTGAGGTTACCCAAGTCGAATTTGCCAACCTTCACTGGTCGTTATCCAGGACCGGACACCTTTTTTCCAGATGTTCCAAGCGACTATAATGAACAACAATAGATTGTCGAATGTTGAAAGATTCCAGTACTTAAAGTCTTCATTGTCTGGTGAGGCGGCAGAGGCTATTGAGTCTTTAGATTCATCGGAGGCAAATTTCAATTCTGCATTGGAAATATTGCAAACGCGTTACAACAAGGCTAGACTCATTGTTCAATCTCACGCCCAGTCTATCTTAGATATTACTAGTATCAGAAAAGAAAATTGTCAGGAACTGCGAGGCCTCATCAACTCAACTTTGAAACACGTTAATTCTTCGAAGGCTTTGAAGATACCAGTTGAAACGTGGGATTCTTTATGATATCAGGTTTTAGTAAACGAGTTGGACTCTACCACTTTCCGTCATTGGGAGGAACGATTGGCCGGCGATCAATTGCCAACTTTCAAAATACTCATATACGTTCTTTCTCTTAGGTGTCAAACTCTAGAATCTGTGTCAAACAAACAAGTTCTAACGTCAGAAAACACTAAAGATTCTAGACCCATGAAAAAATCTGATATCAATTATGTCGCGACGATTGACAGTAAATGCAAGGTCTGCGGTGGTACTTACCCTATATATTACTGCGACACCTTTTCAAAATTATCGATTGATCAAAGGATATCTAAAATAAAAGATTTAAAACTGTGTACGAATTGCCTTAAATCAAAGACCCACCAAGCAAGAAATGTCTATCGGGTTCGTGTAGGATATGTGAGTCCAAACATAACACTCTACTCCATCGAAATAGAAGTTCAGTTAAGGATGAGCAGGAACAATCAAGGTCCCCTCAAGCGTCTACAAGTAAAACTACGGAAACATCGTTAGTTACATGCAATTTTAGTGAATCCGATCAAAATTATGCAATGTTATCAACAGCTATAGTTGATGTTTTCGGTAAAGCTGGCATTAAAAGAAAGACAAGGATACTGTCCGACAATGGGTCGCAGGCGAATTCCATAACGTATGATTGCCTTTCCAAGTTACAGTGGGGTTCGGCTAGATCTTGCCTGGATCAATGAACATTCCGACTTCTAAGCAGTTCACGCAGAGTTTTTCATTAGCACTGGATATTGCTAGATTGGAGGAATCAGTGTCTAAATTTTGGCGGATAGAGGAGATTGTAGGTAATCGTCCTGCGTTATCACCAATCGAACGGAGATGTAAAAGTCACTTTCTAGACACCGTAGAGCGTGATTGTGACGGCAGATACATTATTCGACTACCGATGAGGCCGGAGGGTTCAGATGAATTAGGTGAATCAAAAGATATTGCAATGAAACGTTATATCCGATTAGAAAAAGCGTCTGTATAGAAATCTCGAAACGCGGAAAAAGTATTGTAAATTCATCGACGAGTATATACAGATGGGCGACATGAAAGCGATTGAAGACTGTTCGGATCAGGGTTCGCCGACATATTACATGCCACATCATTGCGTAACAAAGGCCAGGGATCCCAGCGCTAGGAATGGGGTGGTATTTGATGCATCCTGCAAAACTAGTTCGAGCTCATCATTAAACGATATTCTGTTAGTCGGTCCTGTGATTCAGGACGATTTGTTTTCTCTGGTAACAAGATTTCGTGAACATAGGTATGCTTTCACCGCGTACATAATTAAGATGTACCGACAAATAAGTCTACATCCCTCTCAAACCAAACTTCATCGAATTTTTTGGCGATTTAGCAGAAACGAGGCTATAACTACTTACGAACTACAGACTCTCAAGGGCCTTCTTCATGGCAGCTTCAGCATCAAGCGTCGACATTGGAAGAACAGAGAGAACCTGTTGGACCACTCGTTTCTTCCAATATTGACGCTTGATGCAGAAGCTCCCATGAAATGGGACCTTTACATACGGTACTGCAACCGCGTCATATTTGGCGACAAGATGCCATTTCCATTTGGCTGAAACCGAAAGAGACGCATTTCCTCTTGGTTCCGATGCCATTATCAACGATTTTTATATGGACGATTTATTGTTTGGAGCAGATACGCTAGCGGAAGCGGTATTGAAGAAGAATGAGATCGTATCTGTTTCGCAAAAGGGCAAGTTTCAGTTAGACAAATGGCATGCGAAACATCCTGGTCTCGTAAATAAATCGACAAATCCGAAGGGTACGCAACCGGACATCAAATTAACTAAAGACGAGAATCCCCGGATTTTGAGCCTAATCTGGGATCCGACCGTGATGAGTTGCGATCCAGTGTGCCTGACTCTCGGGATTCTCGCGCTTCCGTCACAAAACGCACGATGTTATCAGAGATTTTGAACGTGTTTGACCCTTTGGGTTTTCTTGGGCCTGCGATTATGGTCGCTAAGCTCTTCATACAGGAATTATGGCAGTTGTCGATGGACTGGGACTCCTCTGCAGTGATGCCAGATTCGGCCGACCGACTCGGTTTACCCTCTCCATTACACCCATCTGTATAGAACTTTCACACACACAATGAAACCACCGACAAGAGGAATTTGATTGTGTAGAGCGTGATGGAGGGGGTACACCGAGTCGGTCGGCCGAATCTGGCATCACTGAATCAATTGGGAAGGTTGAATGACTTCTCGATACCGAGGCACCTGTTTGTTCAGGATGAGGTGACTGACTTTCAGCTACATGGGTTTGCGGATGCCAGCCAGTCTGCTTACGGGGCTGTCTGCTACCTGCGATGTACAAACCTTGAAAGTGAGAACTCAGTTATTTTGCTTGCATCTAAGTCACCCCTTAGAACAATTTCTCTGCCGAGACTTGAGTTGTACGCGGCGGTTTTGCTTGGTAATCTTGTGCGAAAGATCATGCAGGCGCTTGAATTACAGAATATTCGGGTTTTCTTATGGTCGGACTCCGCCATCACCTCAGCATGGATTGGGTCTCGGTCTCGTACTTGGTCGGTTTTCGTTTCAAACCGCGTTTCGGAAGTCCAGCAATTAACGGATGCGAAGGATTGGAGACACGTCAGGTCTCAGGATAACCCGGCCGATCTCGTTTCATGCGGTACGACTCCTGATCAGCTGATTGAAGCCACCTTGTGGTGGAATGGCCCGGGTTGGCTTACATTAAACGAGAATCAATGGCCACAATCTAAAATCCCACAGATCAGCGAGATGCCAGAACGAGCGAAGACGATTTGTACCGTGGCTGTTCAAACCAGTCCAGAGGTCATAGATCGGTTATTATCTAGATTTTCTTCCTTTGGGGAGGTGATTAGAATTGTCGCCTTCTGTTCAAGGTTCATCCAAAATTGTAAAGGTAATTCCGAAAGGATGTTGGGGACCTTAACGATTCAAGAGACCTATCAAGCTAAATTAGTCATTTGCAAACGAATTCAAAACCATGACTTCGCGAGGGAGATTTCGCATCTCGAATCTGACGATCAGGTTATTAGGGATAGTCCTATATTATCGTTAAGCCCATTCCTAGATGGAGATCGTGTCTTGCGTGTGGGTGGCAGATTGAGGCATGCGGAATTCCTGGATTACAATGCGCGACATCCTATATTGCTTCCAAAGTCATCCCCATTTGTGATTTTATTCATACGTGGAGAGCATGAATCCGACATGCACTGTGGAATACTGGCCACGATGCATGCTATCAGATTGAGTTATTGGCCTCTCTCACTTAGAAGTATTATTTGTCGAGTTATCGGACAATGCGTTTCCTGCTTTAAAGCCAAGCCACGAATGTCCGAAGTTTTTACGAGCGATTTACCTGCTGCGAGAATTACTCCATCTAAACCATTTACTCACAGCGGTGTGGATATTGGCGGTCCTATTTATACTCGAAAAAGTAGGCGCCGTAACGCGGAGTCTATCAAATCATATATCGCATTGTTTGTCTGTTTCGCAACCAAAACGATTCATGTCGAGTTGGTAACGGACTCATCGACGGAGACTTTCATTGGCACGTTAAAACGATTTATCGCTCGGAGGGGTGGACCTTATCGTATGTATTCTGACAACGGAACTAATTTCGTCGGAACCGCGAACGGATTGAAGGATCTTCAAGACCTGTTCAATAATGAACAGTTGAGGCTGGGCTTATCTGAGTTCATGCTGGAATCTGGCATGGAATGGAATTTTATACCCCCGCACGCTCCCCATTTTGGAGGCATATGGGAAGCCGGAATTAAGTCGGCCAAGTACCATCTCGCGAGAGTGATTGCCGATACGTCTCTAAACTATGACGAAATTACCACCGTGTTGACAGAGATCGAGGCGGTGTTAAATTCAAGACCCATCTCTTCTATTTCCGAGGATCCCAACGATCTGCGTCCGTTGACTCCAGGTCATTTTTTGGTGGGAGATTCACTCAAGGCTCTTCCACATCCAAATATTACCGACCTTAAAGTGAATTGTTTGTCTCGAGGACAGCGGACAGAACAGATGAAACAGCGTTCTTGGAAGCGTTGGAGTGTTGAATATTTGAACACTCTCTAAGCTCGTACCAAATGGAAAAGTAGTGCGGGAGAACAGTTGTATGTAGGTCGGTGAGTGTTGGTACATCAACCAGGTTTAGCTCCATTGCAGTGGATTCTCGGAAGGATCCAATCCGTGCATCGTAGTGCAGACGGTTTGATCAGATCTGCAGATGACAAAACCTCTAAGGGCGTGATCACTCGACCTGTCACCAGGCTGTCTGTTCTGCCCGTTGACACATGATTCAATTCTATTTGTATTTCAAATGAAATAGATCCCATTTGGGTAAACGTTTTGATTTATATTACTCCATGTTTCTGATTCTTTTTTTGTATTTTATCTTGAACATATCGGCGCTGAAGGGGTATAGAGTTTAACTGAGCATGAATGTATACGATTTGTACGTTTGAAGTTTATATTTTGTTATGATTATTATCACCTAGATTGATATCATATCCTAAATAACTTTACTGATAATCACTAAGCGAGCAAAATTGTACTTTAGGGTGCGAATTAATATACTGTTTACGATAAAAAATTCCTCAGTTACTTGTAACTTGATTTGTTGTATGATTGATCATTCTGACTTGTGTGTTCTATTTCATATGATAAGAGAATTTCACAATCTCGTATTCTTGTTTATAATGAAAATTAGTATTTTTGTAAAACTTATGTTTTTCAAGGCGGCCGGTGTTTTGTCGGCCTGTTGCGATCACGTGAGACGCTTTCGGTTCGATTCGAATGTGATCAGGATCATTCGGGCTATGAGCAGCGAGACGCTGTGGTCCAGTTCGTTTCAGATTATTCGTACAGTATAGCCATACTGGCAAGCTTAGCCAATTGGCTATTGACTTGTATCTTTTAAGTCAATAAAGAGTATAAAAAAACAGATTATTCGTACGCTAACGCTTCAAAGAAAGACACACGCGATCGCAAAAGGTTCATCCATCATGATGAACGAAAAAAATTGTTTATAACGAATAAATGGAGTAAGAAGAAGACAATCTTCAATGCTCTCATAATAATTTGGTTTTGTCTAATTGAAATCAATTATTATTCACTTCCTTTAACCATAACTCTGAATCTTTGATGAGCTGTTCCTTCTTTTTTCTGGTTAATTCTACCTGAAGATGTTTCGAATCAATCATAAAACCTAAATATTTGCACCTGCTGGGAATAAGTACACTTTTTCTAAAATCAATTTCAAAACCTAAAGATTCTAAAAACCGAACCGATCTATCTACATTTGTTTTACATGACTCAAATGTATCCGCTATACAAAGAATATCATCTAAGTATATGACGGAACATAATCCCTTACGTCTTAAAAAACTCATTACCGGCTTCATAACCTTACTAAATATGTACGGACTGACACATAACCAGGACCGGATTGGAGGATTTTGAGGCCCGGGGCTGAGAGACTATTGGTGGGCCCCTCAAAGTGAAAGGGGGGGGGGGGTGGATAAAACTTTTTTTGCATTCTTACAGGATTTTCAGCTGTCACAAAATAATACTCAAAATCTCTGGTAAAAACCCCTCAAAATCCTATTACAAAACAAAACAGCGACAAGAAATAATGAGAAATAATAGAAAATAATGGGGGCATGAACGAAAGCACACCCATTTCCAATTATTTCCTATCACTTGTTTGTTTTATAATAGGATCTGAAGGTTTTCTTTTAACTAGGAATTAATATGTAATTGACACGGATTCATTTGTTCAAAAGATTGTATTTATTCGATTAAACAACGAAATTAACAGAAAAATTAATTGTTCTTTTTTCTTATGAAAATGAACAGTTCTTATTTTTTCTTAAATACTAAAATCATGAACATATTCCCAAAACATGAAAACTCTAGAAATGATAAGAACATCTTTCTGTGTAATAAGTGAATGTGTAAATGAAACTAAATTCGAACTAATTACAAGGGTTTGGAAAATGCAGATTGCTAAAGATTCTTGTTTTTCACATTTCTCAATCGATTGGGATGAAACGTATATGGGACCATAACTGAACAGTAGTATCAATTTCATCACAATCGGATAACAGGAACCGAAGACATTTTTCGTCGCAAAATCACAATTTTTTGTAAAATGTTTCTTTTCCCTCTCCCGTTTTTCTGTAAAGATCAGGGTAAAACTTATATGGGACCACTATCGATACTGCATGAAACTGTGGTGAAAATTCATGATGACATGATGATAAGAACGAACGATATCCACATGATAGCGGTATTTACGAAATTTTCAAATTTTGTTTCGAAACTTAGTGCTTACCCTTTTCTTCCCTCAATATCGATTTGCCTGAAACTTATGCCTCATGATCAGCATTTCATGAATTACCTATGCTCAAAGTTTCATGGCATTCGGATGATACGGACATAGGGAAGGCATGCTTCCAACATATTGTCAAATAATGCGGATGGCAAGAAAAATTTTCCACGGTTTTGTACCGATCCAAATGGAACTCATATGGGACCATTATTGGATCATAACTAGAATCTAGTATAAGTTTCACTGGAATCGGATGAACAGAACAGGAGATATGCACGTTCGCGAAAATGTCCATTTTTTGCCATATTCCTTCTAGCCCATCCAGTTCTTCTAAATGAATCAAGCTGGCTTATATGGGACCACTATCGCTCCACCCTACGACTGTGGTATAGATTTTATCGAAATTGTATAAGTGGAACGGGAGATATGCGCGTTCGCAGTTTGTTGATCACCTAAGCGACAGACAGACACGAAACCAAAATTTTCCTCTGAGCTTCGAGAAACATTTTGGTGTTAACAATTTTCGTTTTGGAGACAAAAAATTGTCGGAAAGCAGAAATTAGATTTTGGAATTGGTTCATATCACTAGTGGAGCATAGATAAGTTGGATTGATGATTTTCCAAGATTTGCGCAACCTCCTATTTCTGTTCACAAGGCAAAAATATTGGAGGACTCTGATCGTTTGTATACTATGTAACGTATCCCGAAATTTCCGATATTTCTAAACCCCTAACGACATACTATATATATACGTCTCACACATACATATATATACATGTAAATCATACTTCTCGTATGTGTACACGTAAACGTAAGCGTACGAAACGTAAGGCCCGATACGTGCGCACATGCAAATTTCCATGTAGGTAAACTATCGAACGAAAAATCTCTTTACGAACTCTTTTACCCTCATAGAAAATATCGATATCGATATAACAGTTTTCTTTTACTCTTTTCCTAAAATGACCACTGCAGACAATACAGTTTCCCTACACCCTGTCAAAATTCATGATACCATACGATACCCCACTACGAAACGATTCCTCTTCTTGGCCACCGAAGAACAGACAAAGAAAACATGAGACAGAACGAGTCCACTATAATAACCGACTTGACGAAAATTCTTTTAAAATCAATATTCACCTACTACAACCCTATAATAAACACTGAACATACCTAAAACAGAGCCTCGTTTCTTCTCAATTTTTTCATATAAACGAATCGACAGACGAAAGACGACACGACCTACCATAAATAACCCTACCATAAAGGAACGGTATAGACGTATGGTCAACTCTCCTTACAACCGAAGACCTATGTCTTAATTCTCATACCATGTATAAAAACTTCTGTGAATTTTTCATCACAGATATTCAGTTTAGTGAACATTTTTAATAAATACTTCAATATTAAACAATAACTACTATCAACTTCGAATTATACATGGATGAATTTGTCTTCTAGGAACATGATGTCTCTCTCTATCTCTGTCCTTTTTTCTCTCTTGTCGTTCGATGAGCATAATCGAATATGATTTCTTTTGATAAATTTAAAACAACTTTTCATATGAACTCTCTATAAATTCTTCCTGAACTATAGAGAAATCCTTTTCTCTCGTCCTTTTCTAATTTCTAGTAAATTTTCATAATATTTTCAAACTTCTAATAAATTTCTTCAAACTTTTGGAACTCTTTATGATCTCTTTAACCTATGTGAATTCTTTTCCCGTCTCTATTCAAATATTGTCGAATTTTTATAAAACACCATATATTCCATGATAACAAATCCCTATCTTGCACAAAATCCTATCGAAGAACTCTTTTTGAGCTCTTTTCCACCGACAACCTTAAATAGAGTTATTGATCAATTACCCAGATAAATTCAATCAAATAATTCAGCCAATATAGATCTACAAACGAATAATCCCATATAAATCCTCAAGGAATAAGAATTCGATAAATTTAGTAACTTCGAATATCACTGTCTCTCTCACTCTTGGTTCATTTTCACTTACAGAAACCGATAAAATTCTGCTATACTGATTTTCTTCCAATTCATTGGATGAATTATGATTCAATAGTCTGAATGAGAATCAAATAGAATACCCTGAATCAATATCATGTTGATATATATATATATATATATATATGTATGTCTCTCTCTCTCTTTCTCTCACCCTACGATTTTTACAGATTGGAAAACCTAAAGAAACCTTGGTAAAAGATGATTAAATACATAATAAATACCAGTAATTATAAGATCCAACACCCATGGAATCACCCTAGTGAATATATATATATATATAAATGTAAATTCTCATGTAAAAAACCAGTTCAAACTAACAATTCGAAAAATGTTTCAATATTTCAATTAATCGAACTAATTACATTCACCACAACATAAGACCATACTCTCTTCGTAAATTCCAATTCAAATCAATGGTTCTATGAAAAATCACAGTTACATCTATATATATATATATATATTCCTGAAATACATAAAAATAAGAAAATTCATCTGAGTCCAACTTTTCGAACGCTCAACGTAAAGCGAGGGAGGAACGTAGCGCATCGAGGATTTGGACATCAGATAAAATAGTAGATAATTTTCTAGATACCTAAAATATTATAGAACAGAAAATTTTTGATTTTGAGTACCACTGAGAGCAAGCTTCTTGAACTCTCATTGGTACAAACAAGAACTATTCCCACCGCGCGACCTTTGACCAATCGTTGCCCTTGAAGGAAAATCGAGCTCTTTAAATACCGCATGAATTCTTCAATTTTCACCACTCTTTTCTCAAACATTCTTTGAGTCATTACTTTTCTCGACAACTTCTCGCTATTCACATAACATCAGTCCTTCTTAGGACTTCGACGAAATCGACTACGAACATACAACCACCGTTACTAGACGTCACCGACCTCCAATACTACGACAGGACTATCTCCATCTTCGTTACACTCAACGTGGGTCATCCTCACAGACGGACTACGGACGCACGGGTGTGCCATCGCAACCAGTTAGTATTTCTTCTGAAATACCACCATTATAATCAAACTGCGGTCCTGTGTTAATCAACCGGGACCATTAAGCAGTATACGCATTCGCACGAACGAGATAGTGCCTTCGAGAGGAAAATTCACCAACAATAAGTGAATTTTCCACAATTCGGTGGGAAAAAGGAATTAAAATTCTTTTCTGAATCAAATCTTGTGCAATAGTTTGTGTTGTTTTTAAAAGTTTCTTCATTCTTATTAAATTCAAAGTATTTTTTTGTATCAATCAATTTTATTCGCGTGGGAGTTAAATTCAGTTACTTTTCTCTTTTATATTTTTCTAATCGTTCTTCTTTTATTTCGTTTCTTTTTTCCATTCAGTGAAGATCAAGGTCGAGAGTAAAATCAACGAGGTCAAAAGACGGGTATATTTCATTAAACAGAGGATCGAGGAACGGAACCTCGATGTTAGGAATTATCGCGCCCCAACCTCTGGACTAGCCTGGAGGAATTTTAAACGCAATGCAGCCCGGGACGATAAGAATCTTATTCAACTCTCCAAGGAGTTAGAAAATTTATATCTTTTCAAAAACTCTTTGGAAGTTAGAAAAGAGCTCACTTATAAGGAAGATTGGGATCTCTCCGAAGATCCTCCTCGTAAAGCACTATATGGGGAAAATCACTCGTGCACTTCGTGTAAATAGTCAATTTAAAACACCAAAACAATTTCTTTCCCCCACCTTTGTCCAATTCGAAGCATTCGTGCTCATTGCATGAAGTTCTATGGAAGAAGTTGTTCCCTCCTTTTCCATTTCCTATACTCCTTTCGACGGCAATGAAGTCAACTGAGTCGTCATCTTTCCTCTTCCTAACTCCCTTTTCTTAATAACATAGCAATATATATATATATATATATATATTCAAATTTACCTGGATAGCGAACGTTGTCAATACATTCATGCTTACAGATTCACGGACTTCTCTTTCTAACATATCTCTCTCTCTCTCTGCCTTTCTTCATACGATACGGTATACGTAGGAATACCCCTCTCTTTCTATATCACTTTCTTTCTCTAATACCTCTCTTTTTAACACTCATCTCTCTCTCTCTCTCTCTCGTTCGTTCAATACATATATTGAAGAGCTCGATTTGCTTCAATAAAACCGTTTAAAGGTCGGAATACAAATAAGGAGAAAATATATAAAATGAATAAGTCACTTTTAATTACTGAGTAACCCTCAGAGTTAAAGGGATTTTTTCGTTTTTTAATATTTTAGGAAAACCAAATTTACAAATTATCTACTGTTATCGAGTAACCCTCGGAATTTGAAGATATTTTGAATTTGATGTTTCCTCCTTCATAAACCCTTAACAATTTGAATATTCACTGAGTAACCCTCAGGAATATCTAAATGAATAATATCCTATTAATAACTATATTAATAAAGGTTCAAACCATATAATTGTGGTCATTTTAAGATAAAATATTATGTTAATCAGGTTAATGAACTATCTTTGAATAAATCATTAAGTATTATATATATATATGAGAGACAATTCATTTCAGCATCCTAACCCTGGTCCTTGTGTAGGCACATCCCTACCTAAAGCGGGGTTACCAAAGGGGTTGTCAGACTCTGATTTGGCAATTCCTTAAAATATCCGCTCGTTGTAGATAAATCTTGAAGATTTTGACGTAACAACTACAACCACCTTTACTGTTGTTGATAACGACGGTTATTTGAAGTTCAAAGTGATTCGAATTGAAATCGTTCAATGTCTCCGATTCAACGATCAAGAACGTTAGTTGATGCGATAAAATCTTGTTTACCATAAAAATGTTATAAAAAGCTTGAAAACGAAATTCGCGAATGTTCAAAGATGAGGCCCCTTGGTGAGTGAGGCCCGAGGCTGCAGCCCCCCTAGCCCTCCCCCCCCCCCCTTGATCCAGGCCTGCACATAACCCAAAAGGTAAGCATGTAAATTCAAATATACTACCCTTGAATTTGAATCTTAAAAATTTTCTAGAACTCTCATGTATTGGGATAGCTAAATAAGCATCCTCCAATTCAATCGATGCCATAAAATACTTCAGTTCTATTAATTCAACGACTACTCGTAAGTCTTCTAATTCAAAGTGATCAGTCGATATAAATTCATTCAAATATTTCAGATTTGAAATAAATCTGTGTGATCCATCTTTCTTTTCTACTAAAGAATATGGCGAAATTGTTTGCCCCACTTGATAATTACACCTTTCGATAGCACATTTTTCAATTAACTGATTCATTACACATTCTAAATCTTCCACTTCTTGTTTCGATTTATTCACTTCTACGATTTCTCTTTGGATCATTTTCTTTACAAATTTAATTCTGTAACCTTCTATACAGTTTGATATAAACTGATCACAAGTTATTTCTCCCCAAACTTCCGTAAAAAACCTTAACCTCCCTGCTATCATACCTACATCTAATTTCTTCTGCTGTTTTCTCTCGAATTCTTGGGTGCGTTCTGGCCTCTACTCGATGTCCTCCTTGGTTTGAAAAACACTCCTCGACAATTTTGATTCATTTGTTTGTATCCCGCCTGCCAAGATGATTCTCTTCCTAACGACAGGTTCTTCCAGTTGAAATGACCTTTAGAAGTACCTGGTGGTGATCTTCCTGGCGTAACTTGAGCTTTCAAGATCTGAGGCATTTTGGACAACACCTTTATTTCTTTTATTCTTTCTGCAAGATCCTTGCCAAAGACCCATTCGTCTGGCTTAGAGTTATCAAGGATCTCTTTGATCCTCTTATCCATCGCTGGAACTACATGAGCCTTCCTTGTCGACAACTGTTTAAAATGTGCCACAGACAATAATTTTCCTGCATCGCAGAGTCTTTGTAGTAATGCCAGCTTATCTATTTCTTCCTCACTATTTTCCAATATCATCGATATCCCAGCACCCAGACTAGTCATTGCTGACGCAATCAAATTTTGAGACTCCATGAAGAATTTATCCTTACGTATCAGAACCTCATTCATCATGGCTTTTATCTCCGAATTCATCTTAGGTGCCTTCAAGAAATCCAACACTTCATATTTCTCCAGTAGTTCACTCAAATCCGATTTAGGCAAACCCTCCTTGATCCAAATCTCCCATCGACTCTGCAATGATGTATGTACTTTGTTCCCATCGCACCAGATTCACTTGGGTCCCTTCCCAAAACCTCTATAATTTGCTCACCTAGAATGTCAAAAACTTCCTTTTTACCCTCTAAAATTGCAGCAACATTCTGGCCCTGCTCCAACATTTCTCTGTTTGGGTCTATATTTTCCTCGTTGCCCTCCAATATGTCATTTCCTGACAAACATATATTCATAATAAAATCAAGTCTATCAGGTCTATTATTTTCATATGCCTAACCTCTAGGATTAGTTCATGAACATATAGAATTTGAATAATGATTTCGATAACCCTGAAAATTTGATATTCCAGTAAACCTTCTAGACCGAATTAAACTATTATTAATATTATCATCTGCCTAACCTCGAGGGTTAGTTCATGACTGTTTCTTTTTTTTTTCACTTACCAGCCTCCTCTCTTTCTATCATATCTTCTGTATTTCTGCAATCTCTTGCACATTATTCTTTTCCTCCTGTCTGTTAATCTTGTTTTCTAACTTTTGCAATCTTTCTAAAATTATAGCTATCGGATCTACTTCCTCTATCTTTCTCTTCTTTGGTGGATTTTCCGCTTCCATTGCACCAAAAATATATTTTTCTTCCCCCGACGAACTCAATGCGTGTGACAATCTTCGCACAACGAAAAACAATGAAGAGGGAAGGAAACCGGGAATAACAGCTGAAAGGAGATTTCTTGAACTCTGAACGTTGTGACATCTAGCGGGACGAGGGCGTACTACCATGTAATCTCGAAGGACGGGACTTGAAGTATAATATTCATTTTCCCAACAATAAAATGCCGAAGAACGTAAAAAATGAAGCATATGCCTAAAAATATCGTAGGGATTGGGAACGAGAAGAGGAATTTAAAGGTATGTATTCACTTCATCATAATAGATCGAGACAACTCCTAACCTTTTACAACAAATGATTCAAGATAACACCAATTCTGTGAAAATTTTTTGAACATCCCCAGATAACACACGAAGAATTTTTTTTCAAGAGCAAATATAGAACTCTTCAAGAACTCTTTTCGAACTAATGAATTCATATAGAACTCTGGAGGAGTTCAATGTGTCGGACATTAACAAGTTCTTTGAGAATACTCGAACAATACTTCTGACATTCTCAAAGAGCTTGTTAATGTGCGACAGATTAAACTCCTCCAGAACTCTATATGAATTCATTAGTATGGAAAGAATTCTTGAAGAGTTCTATTCTTGCTCTTGAAAAAGACTTCTCCGTGTGTTATCTGGGTTGGTTCTTAAGCTGTAATTCCATGCAAGTGACGAGCGACGAGCGATACCTTAGATAAAGGGAGAGGTCTCACATTACCTCTTTTTTTAGCTAATGTATCGCTAAAAGCTAAACCTTCTTTAGCTTTGCAAGAAATTACAACTTTAGAATATCTCAATGTTTGTAAAACATTTTAGTTTTTGTTATTCTCAGATTATTTCATGCAAATTTTCTCGTACTTAGCACGCGAGAATCATGATCTAAAGGAAAAATAATTGAATTGTAGATTATTCCTGTGGAAGTTAGTTACTCATTGAATCATAGTAACTTTGATGAATATTCCACACAATGTATTCAAGAGGCTCATTTTTAAGTCGTCAACTGATGTCAATAGAATATTAGAAAAATTCACATCATTAACAATACAGTAATTGTTCACATGTATCATTTTATTTTCAAATTTATACATATAGTTTGGTTTTTTAATTCATTAGGATGGCTGACTGCTTCGTCAACGGATTCAACCTAGGGTTATTGCAAGTATTGCAAAAGCGATATCGAGGCGCACAAAAAAGATCTCCTTATCCACGCGGAAACTAAAAAACAGCAAAACTTGTTGAGAGAATCAATCAGAGTGGCCACAGACCGGGAAAACCGGGAATTATCAGAGAATTGTATTTTACCGGGAATTACCAGGGAAAGTTCAGGAAATCTTCCAAGTGATCAGCGAATTTTTCATTTTCATAGAAATCTTATGTTAAACGTTCTACTTTGATGATTTTTTTCATATAAGGGTCAGAATTTCTAAAATCAGCTCGAATTGAATTTTGATTCTCATAATTCAATGAAATGTACCAAAAATGATATTGATATGAGCTCTTTATGTTAGAAATGAGTCTACCAAATGATTTAGTAAAATATTTTTTTTATTATAAAAATAGGAAACTTGATTTACACTCAGTCCCCATGCGAACTAACTGGGAATTTACAGAAGGGTACTCACTAGAAGAATGGGGGATATATTGATTCTTCATATACAACCTGTATCCTGAACAGAAAACTTGCAATAAAATTCCGACATGTTGCGAGGACTAACTACCCTAACCGCACAATGTGTCTCTGGGACGTTTTCTGAACGTTCAGAAAACCTCTCCTACGTTCTATAAACCTTCCATAAACGTTCCAGTGGCACGTTGTGCTGTCTGGGTACAATTCGTAACAGCGGAAAAAGTATCCGGAAAGAAATGTTACATTACAAATTACTATATTGCTAGAAAGTACGAGACAGACTTTCCTTCATGATGACATTTACTCCAGTACTTTCTGAAAAATTACTATATCCGATAGTAGAATATGCAAGGATCCTTCTGTATTATACTATCAGATACAGTAATTTTTCAGAGAGTACCGGAGTAAATGTCGGTGTGTTCATAATATAACATTTCTCTCAGTGTATAACTTCGTTTTAAAACCACATCCCTTCGTTTCAATGAATTAATGAGTTCAATCGATGTATGTATTTTTTTATTTGACTCAACATTTTTTTCAAAACGACATTCAAACAAAGAGAAACGTCTAAAATTCTCAAAAATATAAACATCTGAATAATTTCAATCCACAGAATACTTTTCTACAGAAATATGTTTAGGAATCGGAAACTATCTTTGAGATCCGAATTCAAAGCAGTGAATAAGATTATTCCTTTTCATTGTCATGAAAGGTGTTTTTATATCGACTGAAATTGTTATTGTTCCTGAAAACATTTGATAACTCAAAAAACGATGCTGAAATTAGCTCGAGGATGTAGCTCAAGTACAGGGCCGTGACATGACGGAGTAATATGAATTTTAAACTCCTGCTTATGAACACAAAAATCGGGCTACTTTCTCGGACTAATTTCAGCATCATTTCAAAAATTGTTATATTTCTCCCCTCCTGATTCGCTTGAAAATAGAAAATAATAAGTACCTGCATTTTCTTTACAACTGGAATGAGATGCAAGTATTGATTATTTTTCATTTTATTCACTCCTACCTGAAAGAGATAGACACAGAAATTTAGGATCTATTAATATCTGTATAGAGAGAAATGAATGCCGTTGAGCTGTACTCTGAAAAAAAAACACTACTTCATATAAAAAAACCGTTTCTTCCAATAGAGACAGAGGTATATCCTCCCAATTTCATGTATATTTTATTGTATCGGTGACCATTTAATCGAATCGATAAAGCATATTTTGGAACAAAGAAATGTACATTTAAATGAGAGAAATATTTCCTTTCCACTATTGGAAAGAATGATTTTTTTGTCTAAAGTAATTTTCTCTCACAAGTTTAGAATGAGATATTGAAAGCGAAAAACCTACCAGACAGCGCAAGAGTACTTAAAGAATTCAGAAGGATTCATTTGGCGTTTTTGAATGGTCCCCGTTATGTCTGCACCCAATGAACGCTTTGAGAATTTATTCCATTCAAAATTCAAACTGAATTTTCGATGAATTCTCTTTGAATATATGAGTTCATAAGCTGTTGATTTGGTGCAGCCATTAACGGAAGTTCATATGGAATTATAGCGTGCTGTTTGGACCTGTATGTTGAAATGAATGTTAATCGTTCAGCACATGATTCTCCAATTGACTATGTATAATATGATATCCGCAAAAAATACTGAGAAAGTTGAATTGTTTTTCATTTGGATTATTCTAGATCCAATCACTGATTTGTTTCCAATCAATAATTAGAACTTGAAGAGCATATATCATTCAAGTTACACTGGGAAAAATATTTATTTATCCTCTCTTCGTAAAATTTATTTTTAGAAATCAAGTATTCAATTTGATACAGAAATTGATGATGTGTGGGGACTGAGTTCTTTATTTAGAAGATGAATTCATTTAGGGCAAGCATTATTATTTGATTTAATTGAATATTTCATCAATCCCCAAAAATTTACTAAGGAGAGAAGAAACATAAACTATTTATTTGGCGAGAAGGAATTTTTTCAGTGGATTTTAATATGGATACATATTCAAAACGATAATTACCAATGTTCAGTTTTATTCCAAATTTCATATAAAGAAATAGAAGAGCCTTCGAATCAATTGTAGAATTCAAAGAAATCGTTTCTTCCGTCATAATTAGTGACATTAGAAAACTAAACTCAGGGCATTAATGAGTACAAATGTGTATCACAGATTGATAAGGATTTGATGAAATATTTTCTGTGATGAATTAATAGACTTGTTCTGATCAAAGAATCTTTCTGTCAGTATGATATTTTCCTTGGTCCCCTTGAAATAATATTTTTTTCGTAGTACCTACACTGTAAAAAATATTCGTGAATTTCCAAGCAGAAAAGTATGGTGAAAAACTTACAGATTGGTAAATTTTCAAATTGTTTGGAAACTCACAAATTTCCTGTAAATTTCCAAACAATTTTCGTGATTTCCTAGAAAAGATTTGTCAATTGACAAAAATATGTTTGTGAACTTACCAAAAAATGTTAGGTAAAAAACTTCCAAACCTTTTTTTGGAAGTTTTTTTACAGGGTATATGCGTAATATCTCCATGAATTAGCTTTCATTGATAATGGTTTACTTGCAACAATTATATAATTATCTCAAATATAAGTCTCTACAGTTCCACCCGAATCGAACCAATTCTTATATGGAAACCGAATAATCTTTCACTTCAAGAAATCTATTGCTATTCATATCCTGTGTTTCATTAATTCAAGCAAAGACATTATAACATCGAAGATCTTGTGACGGATATTTGCATTTTTTCAAAAATGATGTCTTCTGATTTTCTTCATCAACATCATGTCATAATATTTCGATTCCCGATTCTGGGGTAGTGGAATATTGTATACAGTCTCTATTGTATTGTACTGTATTTTTTGAACTATAGTTCAATTTTATTCATCATTAATTAAATGGATAATATGATTTCTTGATGGGAAACATAAGAGGGATGTCGTATTTTTACTCTAGAACTGGAGAAAGACTCAGTGTACTTAAATGAGCCCAGATTATAGTGAATAACTTGCAAAAAAAGTTGAATACCGAAATAAATATCAGGGAAAAATGTGCGAATAGTCCTGGAAAACCTGGAAGTATCAGGGAATTTCGTCAGCCTTTTTTTGTGGTCACCCTGATCAATAGAAATTGCTGCAACACCAAAAATCACATTGTTGGCAAAACAAACGATTAGTGAGAAAAGAAAAATAGCGGAGCTGAAACTTGCAGCATTTGTAGCTGAGCATTGTTCGATCATTTCTATTGATCATCTAGGCTAAATAGTTAAAGATTTAGATACCATATCAGAAACTTTAAAAGACATAGAATTACATAGAACCAAATGTACAGCACTCATGAAGAATGTTATAGCTCCATGCATGTTGACAAATTTGATCAATGATATACGAGAGGAATATTATTCAGCCATATTTGATGAAAGTACCACTATTGCCCATACAGCACTCAAAATTCCAGTTGCGTATCAGGAACATATCATTGTTACAATTTCAACTGAAATGTATCATATATGTGTCTGATACCAACCTCAATATTCCCGTTAGATATTAGGAACATATCATTGTTATATTCCATACACAATAGAACGGATATGTTTCCGATCACTGGATTTTGATATGCCATCTTCTGATTCCACAACTGAAATATAACAGAAAAGTATTGAGAATATGGAACTTGAAACGTAACAGTTGTGCATTTGATGATCATCAGATCAATACAAAAATATATACTAATGGATTCGTTGCCACGCTGCGACTGCGCATGACGACGCCATCACATACATCAAGATCGCGGAGCGTGCAGTCGCAGTCGTGCAGTCGTTCGTTTCGTACAGAAGAGTCAATCCGTACATTTCAAACTCAGGAAATCACGTACTGTTTTATAAATTCGCTCGTTCGTTCATCGTCCTGTCTTGCGGCATGTGTAACACATTCATGTGTAAATGAACATTTACACAGTTTAAATTGATGCTCAAAATTCTGTAAGTGTTATTTTTTCAACTTTTGTGTTCATATATTCTTTCTAACCTAAAAATGTTGGTGCCCCAGGTCTTTATAGGATCGTATCGTATATTCATGCATTTATGAATGTATACCATGATGGATTGTATTTGAAATTCGATGTATTTCATGATTTTAAATTAGAAATATCTCTTGAATTAATTAATTTCTCTGATTAATCTCTGCAATTGATTTGGAAATAAGAGGATTCCATCAAAAACATTGGTCTGAAATTTGTCGTTGCCAAAAAAACTCAAGATTCATTGACCTGTTCGGTTAAATTGATATATTTTGCACAGAAAAAATCAGGTTGTTCCAAGTGATTGGCAATGATCTTTTTCCAAATAAGTATGTTTTTTACATCACTACCGTATATATTTATTTTCAGTACAGATTTGCGTTTATATATACAATAATCTTCCTATAATAATCATCCGTATTCCCGTAACTTCATTTTTAGTTCAGATTCAAGCTTGTACATACAATAATTTTCATTTCTCACAACCATATCATCTCTTTAGGTATTTATTTCATTATTGTATCAAATAAGATTATTCAATGGAATTTTTGATAAAAACTTTTTGCCATGAAGTCCTGTTACATCAGAGACTGTTTCAGCAGATATGAAATGAAATTTATTTCTCAACTTCTCCAACTCGCAGGAGATATCAGTGGTACAATGACATCATCCAGATTTTTTCATGTCAGATTATTAAAAAATACTACGTAAAATCATAATTTTGCTCTATTTGTCAAAATAAATGATTCCTGGTGCAATTAACTCTATAAAAATGATAGATTAAGCAAAAATTACATCAGAAGCACATTAGAAGAGGAAATCGCAATCCATCAGGACCATTGGACATTTCTCTCTCTCTCTCTCTCTCTCTCTCTCTTCCATTTTGTGTCTTATGGTAGTATTTTTTAGTGATCTTACATACAAAATGTAGCTAGTGCTACGTCATTGGTATTTCCGTGAAATGATATTTTAGTTTTCATGATTATGAAGACCAATTCAGTGTAAAATGCTCATTTGTACAGAATCAATCATATGAAATCGAGACCTAAAAGGGAAGAATGTTTCCTGGAATTCGACATTAATCTCTCAAATTTATAAATTTTCGTCCGCATACTAGATATTAACGTACACCGTCAATATACTGGCCCGAACAATTCCCGTCGAAATTGTTCAACTTTGAAACGCCTTCGATACTTTTTCTGATATATCGATCAAACAAATTTAACAAATTTATGAAATTGCACTGATTCAAATTGCTCGTTGGGTTATTTGAAATGAGCTCTTCCTTTGATAAGAGTATGTGATATGAATGCATAGCATGTGACAAAACATATGTTTTATTCACCAGTGAAAACCTAATGGGGAACTGAAACTGGAAAAACGGTAGAATATTTATTGTGAAAATATGTTTTGAATGCAAATTTTTTCTGTGCATTAGTACAAATTCAGGTACTCTACTCTATCACTTCCCACACAACATTTTCTGTCTCAAGATATCTTATAGAAAAGTTTGAGAATTCTTACGCGACATCAAAAGATATTTTTTAGGTTTCTTGAATTGTTTTTACTCAGACAAGATTCTTGAAAAATATTTAAAAGATATCTTTGAAGGAGTCTTTGAAGATACTTTCTGCACTGAAAGGATTCTGTACTGTAGATTACTACAGTTATTTTGCAATAATAGATACTGAGAGTGAAAACTTCCAGGAACAATCGAACCATTTAGCTGAATAGTCGCCATAGAATACTGAATTGATTTGAATAAACTTTCGATTCAATTAAATATTGATTCAATCATACAAATATTCAATAAGCTATAAAATGTTTTATCAATCGAAACCGATATTTAATTGATTTAATGAAAGTTTATTTGAATCAATTAAGTATTTGTTGAAACGAGTGATGTTGAATAGAACGCACTTCGCGTATAAGAGTGAGGACAAGATTTAATCGAGGTAAGGGGTGCGGTTAATTAATCACACATGCCTTGTAATATTAACAAAACGTAACAAGGTTTATTGAGAACTATACATGTGTCTCAGTAACAAATTAAAACGTGCTAGTCTATAGCGGCGAGAGAACTGAGGTAACTCAGCTCTTGTTCGAAAAATTCGTTCGAAGAGGGGGTCATCCCCACACATAGCTAATTATCATATTTCGGCGAGACCGAATATCGCTTGCATCGATAACGTCGGTCACTAGTCTAATGGTGCGAATCTCACACCTAGCGCGGGGGAAGATGTTGGTTAGGCGCTGCTTTTCCAACAGTATTTTATGGCGGCTATTCAACTAAATGGTTTTATTGTTCCCAAAAATTTTCTCTCTCAGTGGACTATAATAACACTGTAACTGGAATTACTCAATGTTTATCCAGAAATACTTTGGATGCATTTCTTTTCACCAATGGGAAATTGTAATTCTTCTTCATTTTGTATCCAATTCTACCTTATTTGATTGAAATTTCAATCATTATCATAATAATATTTATCGAGATGTCAGGCCTGGCGAAACGTTTTCAGTCCGAGTGGGTGGTAGGGGAGAGGGGATGGGGGGAGTTATTCACTGCAAATATCGGAAAATTTCATTATTTTACTATTTTAAGCAATCATAAGATGAGTGTTCACCTATCTGACTGTAAATATTTTTTCACATTACATACAATTTATGCATGATTAATATAGTTTCTATATGAGTTCTATAAGTTTGAATGAAAATTGTATACAATTAGGATTGTTCCCATACTCGGCTAGTTTATTGATTTCCGTGTGGGTAATAAACCACTCAACCATTTTCCGTATGGGTAGTGCTCCCACTTAACCCACATTATTCGCCGGGCCTGCGTGATGTCAGTATGGTCCACCTGTACAATATTGAATACATTCTGATTGCAATTTATACCACAAAGTTTTCTTCTTGTGGTATCGCGTAAAATTTCTCAAACTTTTCTGAAAGATATCTCGAGACAAAAAATACTTCGTGGGTTACTTTATTCACTGAAAGATTGGAGGAAAGGATGAGAGTAACAATTATATATTATCCCATCAATCGAGTGATTCAAACTGCTGTTCGACTGAGGTACGGGTGGAATGCTATGTAAACGAAGCTTGGAAGATCACTCGTCAGATAGAAGCAGCTTGTCACAAGCTCATTCAACAATTCATCGGCATTTGGATGTCATATTCGATTTTATCACCAGTTTCGGTTTGGTTTGAACATAACTCGCGTATAAAGACTCAGATAATGTTGGATTGAGATGTCAAAAATCAATGATGCAGTTAAAATGTAAGGAAATTGAATCTGTTCACAGAGAACGTTGTTCACTTCAAAGCATATGACTGGAAGTAAACTTATTTCCGAGTACGATTGGCACGAAATTGATTGTGATTAGAACTCAATATTTCAAATACCGAAACATTTGCACTGTCAAGTCATTACACGGATTCCGACATTGATGTGGAATTTATGACGATGTTTCGAATCAATCATAAAACCTAAATATTTGCACCTGCTGGGAATAAGTACACTTTTTCTAAAATCAATTTCAAAACCTAAAGATTCTAAAAACCGAACCGATCTATCTACATTTGTTTTACATGACTCAAATGTATCCGCTATACAAAGAATATCATCTAAGTATATGACGGAACATAATCCCTTACGTCTTAAAAAACTCATTACCGGCTTCATAACCTTACTAAATATGTACGGACTGACACATAACCAGGACCGGATTAGAGGATTTTGAGGCCCGGGGCTGAGAGACTATTGGTGGGCCCCTCAAAGTGAAAGGGGGGGGGGTGGATAAAACTTTTTTTGCATTCTTACAGGATTTTCAGCTGTCACAAAATAATACTCAAAATCTCTGGTAAAAACCCCTCAAAATCCTATTACAAAACAAAACAGCGACAAGAAATAATGAGAAATAATAGAAAATAATGGGGGCATGAACGAAAGCACACCCATTTCCAATTATTTCCTATCACTTGTTTGTTTTATAATAGGATCTGAAGGTTTTCTTTTAACTAGGAATTAATATGTAATTGACACGGATTCATTTGTTCAAAAGATTGTATTTATTCGATTAAACAACGAAATTAACAGAAAAATTAATTGTTCTTTTTTCTTATGAAAATGAACAGTTCTTATTTTTTCTTAAATACTAAAATCATGAACATATTCCCAAAACATGAAAACTCTAGAAATGATAAGAACATCTTTCTGTGTAATAAGTGAATGTGTAAATGAAACTAAATTCGAACTAATTACAAGGGTTTGGAAAATGCAGATTGCTAAAGATTCTTGTTTTTCACATTTCTCAATCGATTGGGATGAAACGTATATGGGACCATAACTGAACAGTAGTATCAATTTCATCACAATCGGATAACAGGAACCGAAGACATTTTTCGTCGCAAAATCACAATTTTTTGTAAAATGTTTCTTTTCCCTCTCCCGTTTTTCTGTAAAGATCAGGTAAAACTTATATGGGACCACTATCGATACTGCATGAAACTGTGGTGAAAATTCATGATGACATGATGATAAGAACGAACGATATCCACATGATAGCGGTATTTACGAAATTTTCAAATTTTGTTTCGAAACTTAGTGCTTACCCTTTTCTTCCCTCAATATCGATTTGCCTGAAACTTATGCCTCATGATCAGCATTTCATGAATTACCTATGCTCAAAGTTTCATGGCATTCGGATGATACGGACATAGGGAAGGCATGCTTCCAACATATTGTCAAATAATGCGGATGGCAAGAAAAATTTTCCACGGTTTTGTACCGATCCAAATGGAACTCATATGGGACCATTATTGGATCATAACTAGAATCTAGTATAAGTTTCACTGGAATCGGATGAACAGAACAGGAGATATGCACGTTCGCGAAAATGTCCATTTTTTGCCATATTCCTTCTAGCCCATCCAGTTCTTCTAAATGAATCAAGCTGGCTTATATGGGACCACTATCGCTCCACCCTACGACTGTGGTATAGATTTTATCGAAATTGTATAAGTGGAACGTGAGATATGCGCGTTCGCAGTTTGTTGATCACCTAAGCGACAGACAGCCACGAAACCAAAATTTTCCTCTGAGCTTCGAGAAACATTTTGGTGTTAACAATTTTCGTTTTGGAGACAAAAAATTGTCGGAAAGCAGAAATTAGATTTTGGAATTGGTTCATATCACTAGTGGAGCATAGATAAGTTGGATTGATGATTTTCCAAGATTTGCGCAACCTCCTATTTCTGTTCACAAGGCAAAAATATTGGAGGACTCTGATCGTTTGTATACTATGTAACGTATCCCGAAATTTCCGATATTTCTAAACCCCTAACGACATACTATATATATACGTCTCACACATACATATATATACATGTAAATCATACTTCTCGTATGTGTACACGTAAACGTAAGCGTACGAAACGTAAGGCCCGATACGTGCGCACATGCAAATTTCCATGTAGGTAAACTATCGAACGAAAAATCTCTTTACGAACTCTTTTACCCTCATAGAAAATATCGATATCGATATAACAGTTTTCTTTTACTCTTTTCCTAAAATGACCACTGCAGACAATACAGTTTCCCTACACCCTGTCAAAATTCATGATACCATACGATACCCCACTACGAAACGATTCCTCTTCTTGGCCACCGAAGAACAGACAAAGAAAACATGAGACAGAACGAGTCCACTATAATAACCGACTTGACGAAAATTCTTTTAAAATCAATATTCACCTACTACAACCCTATAATAAACACTGAACATACCTAAAACAGAGCCTCGTTTCTTCTCAATTTTTTCATATAAACGAATCGACAGACGAAAGACGACACGACCTACCATAAATAACCCTACCATAAAGGAACGGTATAGACGTATGGTCAACTCTCCTTACAACCGAAGACCTATGTCTTAATTCTCATACCATGTATAAAAACTTCTGTGAATTTTTCATCACAGATATTCAGTTTAGTGAACATTTTTAATAAATACTTCAATATTAAACAATAACTACTATCAACTTCGAATTATACATGGATGAATTTGTCTTCTAGGAACATGATGTCTCTCTCTATCTCTGTCCTTTTTTCTCTCTTGTCGTTCGATGAGCATAATCGAATATGATTTCTTTTGATAAATTTAAAACAACTTTTCATATGAACTCTCTATAAATTCTTCCTGAACTATAGAGAAATCCTTTTCTCTCGTCCTTTTCTAATTTCTAGTAAATTTTCATAATATTTTCAAACTTCTAATAAATTTCTTCAAACTTTTGGAACTCTTTATGATCTCTTTAACCTATGTGAATTCTTTTCCCGTCTCTATTCAAATATTGTCGAATTTTTATAAAACACCATATATTCCATGATAACAAATCCCTATCTTGCACAAAATCCTATCGAAGAACTCTTTTTGAGCTCTTTTCCACCGACAACCTTAAATAGAGTTATTGATCAATTACCCAGATAAATTCAATCAAATAATTCAGCCAATATAGATCTACAAACGAATAATCCCATATAAATCCTCAAGGAATAAGAATTCGATAAATTTAGTAACTTCGAATATCACTGTCTCTCTCACTCTTGGTTCATTTTCACTTACAGAAACCGATAAAATTCTGCTATACTGATTTTCTTCCAATTCATTGGATGAATTATGATTCAATAGTCTGAATGAGAATCAAATAGAATACCCTGAATCAATATCATGTTGATATATATATATATATATATATATGTATGTCTCTCTCTCTCTTTCTCTCACCCTACGATTTTTACAGATTGGAAAACCTAAAGAAACCTTGGTAAAAGATGATTAAATACATAATAAATACCAGTAATTATAAGATCCAACACCCATGGAATCACCCTAGTGAATATATATATATATATAAATGTAAATTCTCATGTAAAAAACCAGTTCAAACTAACAATTCGAAAAATGTTTCAATATTTCAATTAATCGAACTAATTACATTCACCACAACATAAGACCATACTCTCTTCGTAAATTCCAATTCAAATCAATGGTTCTATGAAAAATCACAGTTACATCTATATATATATATATATATTCCTGAAATACATAAAAATAAGAAAATTCATCTGAGTCCAACTTTTCGAACGCTCAACGTAAAGCGAGGGAGGAACGTAGCGCATCGAGGATTTGGACATCAGATAAAATAGTAGATAATTTTCTAGATACCTAAAATATTATAGAACAGAAAATTTTTGATTTTGAGTACCACTGAGAGCAAGCTTCTTGAACTCTCATTGGTACAAACAAGAACTATTCCCACCGCGCGACCTTTGACCAATCGTTGCCCTTGAAGGAAAATCGAGCTCTTTAAATACCGCATGAATTCTTCAATTTTCACCACTCTTTTCTCAAACATTCTTTGAGTCATTACTTTTCTCGACAACTTCTCGCTATTCACATAACATCAGTCCTTCTTAGGACTTCGACGAAATCGACTACGAACATACAACCACCGTTACTAGACGTCACCGACCTCCAATACTACGACAGGACTATCTCCATCTTCGTTACACTCAACGTGGGTCATCCTCACAGACGGACTACGGACGCACGGGTGTGCCATCGCAACCAGTTAGTATTTCTTCTGAAATACCACCATTATAATCAAACTGCGGTCCTGTGTTAATCAACCGGGACCATTAAGCAGTATACGCATTCGCACGAACGAGATAGTGCCTTCGAGAGGGGGAAAATTCACCAACAATAAGTGAATTTTCCACAATTCGGGTGGGAAAAAGGAATTAAAATTCCTTTCTGAATCAAATCTTGTGCAATAGTTTGTGTTGTTTTTAAAAGTTTCTTCATTCTTATTAAATTCAAAGTGTTTTTTTTTGTATCAATCAATTTTATTCGCGTGGGAGTTAAATTCAGTTACTTTTCTCTTTTATATTTTTCTAATCGTTCTTCTTTTATTTCGTTTCTTTTTTCCATTCAGTGAAGATCAAGGTCGAGAGTAAAATCAACGAGGTCAAAAGACGGGTATATTTCATTAAACAGAGGATCGAGGAACGGAACCTCGATGTTAGGAATTATCGCGCCCCAACCTCTGGACTAGCCTGGAGGAATTTTAAACGCAATGCAGCCCGGGACGATAAGAATCTTATTCAACTCTCCAAGGAGTTAGAAAATTTATATCTTTTCAAAAACTCTTTGGAAGTTAGAAAAGAGCTCACTTATAAGGAAGATTGGGATCTCTCCGAAGATCCTCCTCGTAAAGCACTATATGGGGAAAATCACTCGTGCACTTCGTGTAAATAGTCAATTTAAAACACCAAAACAATTTCTTTCCCCCACCTTTGTCCAATTCGAAGCATTCGTGCTCATTGCATGAAGTTCTATGGAAGAAGTTGTTCCCTCCTTTTCCATTTCCTATACTCCTTTCGACGGCAATGAAGTCAACTGAGTCGTCATCTTTCCTCTTCCTAACTCCCTTTTCTTAATAACATAGCAATATATATATATATATATATATTCAAATTTACCTGGATAGCGAACGTTGTCAATACATTCATGCTTACAGATTCACGGACTTCTCTTTCTAACATATCTCTCTCTCTCTCTGCCTTTCTTCATACGATACGGTATACGTAGGAATACCCCTCTCTTTCTATATCACTTTCTTTCTCTAATACCTCTCTTTTTAACACTCATCTCTCTCTCTCTCTCTCTCGTTCGTTCAATACATATATTGAAGAGCTCGATTTGCTTCAATAAAACCGTTTAAAGGTCGGAATACAAATAAGGAGAAAATATATAAAATGAATAAGTCACTTTTAATTACTGAGTAACCCTCAGAGTTAAAGGGATTTTTTCGTTTTTTAATATTTTAGGAAAACCAAATTTACAAATTATCTACTGTTATCGAGTAACCCTCGGAATTTGAAGATATTTTGAATTTGATGTTTCCTCCTTCATAAACCCTTAACAATTTGAATATTCACTGAGTAACCCTCAGGAATATCTAAATGAATAATATCCTATTAATAACTATATTAATAAAGGTTCAAACCATATAATTGTGGTCATTTTAAGATAAAATATTATGTTAATCAGGTTAATGAACTATCTTTGAATAAATCATTAAGTATTATATATATATATGAGAGACAATTCATTTCAGCATCCTAACCCTGGTCCTTGTGTAGGCACATCCCTACCTAAAGCGGGGTTACCAAAGGGGTTGTCAGACTCTGATTTGGCAATTCCTTAAAATATCCGCTCGTTGTAGATAAATCTTGAAGATTTTGACGTAACAACTACAACCACCTTTACTGTTGTTGATAACGACGGTTATTTGAAGTTCAAAGTGATTCGAATTGAAATCGTTCAATGTCTCCGATTCAACGATCAAGAACGTTAGTTGATGCGATAAAATCTTGTTTACCATAAAAATGTTATAAAAAGCTTGAAAACGAAATTCGCGAATGTTCAAAGATGAGGCCCCTTGGTGAGTGAGGCCCGAGGCTGCAGCCCCCCTAGCCCTCCCCCCCCCCCCTTGATCCAGGCCTGCACATAACCCAAAAGGTAAGCATGTAAATTCAAATATACTACCCTTGAATTTGAATCTTAAAAATTTTCTAGAACTCTCATGTATTGGGATAGCTAAATAAGCATCCTCCAATTCAATCGATGCCATAAAATACTTCAGTTCTATTAATTCAACGACTACTCGTAAGTCTTCTAATTCAAAGTGATCAGTCGATATAAATTCATTCAAATATTTCAGATTTGAAATAAATCTGTGTGATCCATCTTTCTTTTCTACTAAAGAATATGGCGAAATTGTTTGCCCCACTTGATAATTACACCTTTCGATAGCACATTTTTCAATTAACTGATTCATTACACATTCTAAATCTTCCACTTCTTGTTTCGATTTATTCACTTCTACGATTTCTCTTTGGATCATTTTCTTTACAAATTTAATTCTGTAACCTTCTATACAGTTTGATATAAACTGATCACAAGTTATTTCTCCCCAAACTTCCGTAAAAAACCTTAACCTCCCTGCTATCATACCTACATCTAATTTCTTCTGCTGTTTTCTCTCGAATTCTTGGGTGCGTTCTGGCCTCTACTCGATGTCCTCCTTGGTTTGAAAAACACTCCTCGACAATTTTGATTCATTTGTTTGTATCCCGCCTGCCAAGATGATTCTCTTCCTAACGACGGGTTCTTCCAGTTGAAATGACCTTTAGAAGTACCTGGTGGTGATCTTCCTGGCGTAACTTGAGCTTTCAAGATCTGAGGCATTTTGGACAACACCTTTATTTCTTTTATTCTTTCTGCAAGATCCTTGCCAAAGACCCATTCGTCTGGCTTAGAGTTATCAAGGATCTCTTTGATCCTCTTATCCATCGCTGGAACTACATGAGCCTTCCTTGTCGACAACTGTTTAAAATGTGCCACAGACAATAATTTTCCTGCATCGCAGAGTCTTTGTAGTAATGCCAGCTTATCTATTTCTTCCTCACTATTTTCCAATATCATCGATATCCCAGCACCCAGACTAGTCATTGCTGACGCAATCAAATTTTGAGACTCCATGAAGAATTTATCCTTACGTATCAGAACCTCATTCATCATGGCTTTTATCTCCGAATTCATCTTAGGTGCCTTCAAGAAATCCAACACTTCATATTTCTCCAGTAGTTCACTCAAATCCGATTTAGGCAAACCCTCCTTGATCCAAATCTCCCATCGACTCTGCAATGATGTATGTACTTTGTTCCCATCGCACCAGATTCACTTGGGTCCCTTCCCAAAACCTCTATAATTTGCTCACCTAGAATGTCAAAAACTTCCTTTTTACCCTCTAAAATTGCAGCAACATTCTGGCCCTGCTCCAACATTTCTCTGTTTGGGTCTATATTTTCCTCGTTGCCCTCCAATATGTCATTTCCTGACAAACATATATTCATAATAAAATCAAGTCTATCAGGTCTATTATTTTCATATGCCTAACCTCTAGGATTAGTTCATGAACATATAGAATTTGAATAATGATTTCGATAACCCTGAAAATTTGATATTCCAGTAAACCTTCTAGACCGAATTAAACTATTATTAATATTATCATCTGCCTAACCTCGAGGGTTAGTTCATGACTGTTTCTTTTTTTCACTTACCAGCCTCCTCTCTTTCTATCATATCTTCTGTATTTCTGCAATCTCTTGCACATTATTCTTTTCCTCCTGTCTGTTAATCTTGTTTTCTAACTTTTGCAATCTTTCTAAAATTATAGCTATCGGATCTACTTCCTCTATCTTTCTCTTCTTTGGTGGATTTTCCGCTTCCATTGCACCAAAAATATATTTTTCTTCCCCCGACGAACTCAATGCGTGTGACAATCTTCGCACAACGAAAAACAATGAAGAGGGAAGGAAACCGGGAATAACAGCTGAAAGGAGATTTCTTGAACTCTGAACGTTGTGACATCTAGCGGGACGAGGGCGTACTACCATGTAATCTCGAAGGACGGGACTTGAAGTATAATATTCATTTTCCCAACAATAAAATGCCGAAGAACGTAAAAAATGAAGCATATGCCTAAAAATATCGTAGGGATTGGGAACGAGAAGAGGAATTTAAAGGTATGTATTCACTTCATCATAATAGATCGAGACAACTCCTAACCTTTTACAACAAATGATTCAAGATAACACCAATTCTGTGAAAATTTTTTGAACATCCCCAGATAACACACGAAGAATTTTTTTTCAAGAGCAAATATAGAACTCTTCAAGAACTCTTTTCGAACTAATGAATTCATATAGAACTCTGGAGGAGTTCAATGTGTCGGACATTAACAAGTTCTTTGAGAATACTCGAACAATACTTCTGACATTCTCAAAGAGCTTGTTAATGTGCGACAGATTAAACTCCTCCAGAACTCTATATGAATTCATTAGTATGGAAAGAATTCTTGAAGAGTTCTATTCTTGCTCTTGAAAAAGACTTCTCCGTGTGTTATCTGGGTTGGTTCTTAAGCTGTAATTCCATGCAAGTGACGAGCGACGAGCGATACCTTAGATAAAGGGAGAGGTCTCACATTACCTCTTTTTTTAGCTAATGTATCGCTAAAAGCTAAACCTTCTTTAGCTTTGCAAGAAATTACAACTTTAGAATATCTCAATGTTTGTAAAACATTTTAGTTTTTGTTATTCTCAGATTATTTCATGCAAATTTTCTCGTACTTAGCACGCGAGAATCATGATCTAAAGGAAAAATAATTGAATTGTAGATTATTCCTGTGGAAGTTAGTTACTCATTGAATCATAGTAACTTTGATGAATATTCCACACAATGTATTCAAGAGGCTCATTTTTAAGTCGTCAACTGATGTCAATAGAATATTAGAAAAATTCACATCATTAACAATACAGTAATTGTTCACATGTATCATTTTATTTTCAAATTTATACATATAGTTTGGTTTTTTAATTCATTAGGATGGCTGACTGCTTCGTCAACGGATTCAACCTAGGGTTATTGCAAGTATTGCAAAAGCGATATCGAGGCGCACAAAAAAGATCTCCTTATCCACGCGGAAACTAAAAAACAGCAAAACTTGTTGAGAGAATCAATCAGAGTGGCCACAGACCGGGAAAACCGGGAATTATCAGAGAATTGTATTTTACCGGGAATTACCAGGGAAAGTTCAGGAAATCTTCCAAGTGATCAGCGAATTTTTCATTTTCATAGAAATCTTATGTTAAACGTTCTACTTTGATGATTTTTTTCATATAAGGGTCAGAATTTCTAAAATCAGCTCGAATTGAATTTTGATTCTCATAATTCAATGAAATGTACCAAAAATGATATTGATATGAGCTCTTTATGTTAGAAATGAGTCTACCAAATGATTTAGTAAAATATTTTTTTTATTATAAAAATAGGAAACTTGATTTACACTCAGTCCCCATGCGAACTAACTGGGAATTTACAGAAGGGTACTCACTAGAAGAATGGGGGATATATTGATTCTTCATATACAACCTGTATCCTGAACAGAAAACTTGCAATAAAATTCCGACATGTTGCGAGGACTAACTACCCTAACCGCACAATGTGTCTCTGGGACGTTTTCTGAACGTTCAGAAAACCTCTCCTACGTTCTATAAACCTTCCATAAACGTTCCAGTGGCACGTTGTGCTGTCTGGGTACAATTCGTAACAGCGGAAAAAGTATCCGGAAAGAAATGTTACATTACAAATTACTATATTGCTAGAAAGTACGAGACAGACTTTCCTTCATGATGACATTTACTCCAGTACTTTCTGAAAAATTACTATATCCGATAGTAGAATATGCAAGGATCCTTCTGTATTATACTATCAGATACAGTAATTTTTCAGAGAGTACCGGAGTAAATGTCGGTGTGTTCATAATATAACATTTCTCTCAGTGTATAACTTCGTTTTAAAACCACATCCCTTCGTTTCAATGAATTAATGAGTTCAATCGATGTATGTATTTTTTTATTTGACTCAACATTTTTTTCAAAACGACATTCAAACAAAGAGAAACGTCTAAAATTCTCAAAAATATAAACATCTGAATAATTTCAATCCACAGAATACTTTTCTACAGAAATATGTTTAGGAATCGGAAACTATCTTTGAGATCCGAATTCAAAGCAGTGAATAAGATTATTCCTTTTCATTGTCATGAAAGGTGTTTTTATATCGACTGAAATTGTTATTGTTCCTGAAAACATTTGATAACTCAAAAAACGATGCTGAAATTAGCTCGAGGATGTAGCTCAAGTACAGGGCCGTGACATGACGGAGTAATATGAATTTTAAACTCCTGCTTATGAACACAAAAATCGGGCTACTTTCTCGGACTAATTTCAGCATCATTTCAAAATTGTTATATTTCTCCTCCTGATTCGCTTGAAAATAGAAAATAATAAGTACCTGCATTTTCTTTACAACTGGAATGAGATGCAAGTATTGATTATTTTTCATTTTATTCACTCCTACCTGAAAGAGATAGACACAGAAATTTAGGATCTATTAATATCTGTATAGAGAGAAATGAATGCCGTTGAGCTGTACTCTGAAAAAAAAACACTACTTCATATAAAAAAACCGTTTCTTCCAATAGAGACAGAGGTATATCCTCCCAATTTCATGTATATTTTATTGTATCGGTGACCATTTAATCGAATCGATAAAGCATATTTTGGAACAAAGAAATGTACATTTAAATGAGAGAAATATTTCCTTTCCACTATTGGAAAGAATGATTTTTTTGTCTAAAGTAATTTTCTCTCACAAGTTTAGAATGAGATATTGAAAGCGAAAAACCTACCAGACAGCGCAAGAGTACTTAAAGAATTCAGAAGGATTCATTTGGCGTTTTGAATGGTCCCGTTATGTCTGCACCCAATGAACGCTTTGAGAATTTATTCCATTCAAAATTCAAACTGAATTTTCGATGAATTCTCTTTGAATATATGAGTTCATAAGCTGTTGATTTGGTGCAGCCATTAACGGAAGTTCATATGGAATTATAGCGTGCTGTTTGGACCTGTATGTTGAAATGAATGTTAATCGTTCAGCACATGATTCTCCAATTGACTATGTATAATATGATATCCGCAAAAAATACTGAGAAAGTTGAATTGTTTTTCATTTGGATTATTCTAGATCCAATCACTGATTTGTTTCCAATCAATAATTAGAACTTGAAGAGCATATATCATTCAAGTTACACTGGGAAAAATATTTATTTATCCTCTCTTCGTAAAATTTATTTTTAGAAATCAAGTATTCAATTTGATACAGAAATTGATGATGTGTGGGGACTGAGTTCTTTATTTAGAAGATGAATTCATTTAGGGCAAGCATTATTATTTGATTTAATTGAATATTTCATCAATCCCCAAAAATTTACTAAGGAGAGAAGAAACATAAACTATTTATTTGGCGAGAAGGAATTTTTTCAGTGGATTTTAATATGGATACATATTCAAAACGATAATTACCAATGTTCAGTTTTATTCCAAATTTCATATAAAGAAATAGAAGAGCCTTCGAATCAATTGTGGGAATTCAAAGAAATCGTTTCTTCCGTCATAATTAGTGACATTAGAAAACTAAACTCAGGGCATTAATGAGTACAAATGTGTATCACAGATTGATAAGGATTTGATGAAATATTTTCTGTGATGAATTAATAGACTTGTTCTGATCAAAGAATCTTTCTGTCAGTATGATATTTTCCTTGGTCCCCTTGAAATAATATTTTTTTCGTAGTACCTACACTGTAAAAAATATTCGTGAATTTCCAAGCAGAAAAGTATGGTGAAAAACTTACAGATTGGTAAATTTTCAAATTGTTTGGAAACTCACAAATTTCCTGTAAATTTCCAAACAATTTTCGTGATTTCCTAGAAAAGATTTGTCAATTGACAAAAATATGTTTGTGAACTTACCAAAAAATGTTAGGTAAAAAACTTCCAAACCTTTTTTTGGAAGTTTTTTTACAGGGTATATGCGTAATATCTCCATGAATTAGCTTTCATTGATAATGGTTTACTTGCAACAATTATATAATTATCTCAAATATAAGTCTCTACAGTTCCACCCGAATCGAACCAATTCTTATATGGAAACCGAATAATCTTTCACTTCAAGAAATCTATTGCTATTCATATCCTGTGTTTCATTAATTCAAGCAAAGACATTATAACATCGAAGATCTTGTGACGGATATTTGCATTTTTTCAAAAATGATGTCTTCTGATTTTCTTCATCAACATCATGTCATAATATTTCGATTCCCGATTCTGGGGTAGTGGAATATTGTATACAGTCTCTATTGTATTGTACTGTATTTTTTGAACTATAGTTCAATTTTATTCATCATTAATTAAATGGATAATATGATTTCTTGATGGGAAACATAAGAGGGATGTCGTATTTTTACTCTAGAACTGGAGAAAGACTCAGTGTACTTAAATGAGCCCAGATTATAGTGAATAACTTGCAAAAAAAGTTGAATACCGAAATAAATATCAGGGAAAAATGTGCGAATAGTCCTGGAAAACCTGGAAGTATCAGGGAATTTCGTCAGCCTTTTTTTGTGGTCACCCTGATCAATAGAAATTGCTGCAACACCAAAAATCACATTGTTGGCAAAACAAACGATTAGTGAGAAAAGAAAAATAGCGGAGCTGAAACTTGCAGCATTTGTAGCTGAGCATTGTTCGATCATTTCTATTGATCATCTAGGCTAAATAGTTAAAGATTTAGATACCATATCAGAAACTTTAAAAGACATAGAATTACATAGAACCAAATGTACAGCACTCATGAAGAATGTTATAGCTCCATGCATGTTGACAAATTTGATCAATGATATACGAGAGGAATATTATTCAGCCATATTTGATGAAAGTACCACTATTGCCCATACAGCACTCAAAAATTCCAGTTGCGTATCAGGAACATATCATTGTTACAATTTCAACTGAAATGTATCATATATGTGTCTGATACCAACCTCAATATTCCCGTTAGATATTAGGAACATATCATTGTTATATTCCATACACAATAGAACGGATATGTTTCCGATCACTGGATTTTGATATGCCATCTTCTGATTCCACAACTGAAATATAACAGAAAAGTATTGAGAATATGGAACTTGAAACGTAACAGTTGTGCATTTGATGATCATCAGATCAATACAAAAATATATACTAATGGATTCGTTGCCACGCTGCGACTGCGCATGACGACGCCATCACATACATCAAGATCGCGGAGCGTGCAGTCGCAGTCGTGCAGTCGTTCGTTTCGTACAGAAGAGTCAATCCGTACATTTCAAACTCAGGAAATCACGTACTGTTTTATAAATTCGCTCGTTCGTTCATCGTCCTGTCTTGCGGCATGTGTAACACATTCATGTGTAAATGAACATTTACACAGTTTAAATTGATGCTCAAAATTCTGTAAGTGTTATTTTTTCAACTTTTGTGTTCATATATTCTTTCTAACCTAAAAATGTTGGTGCCCCAGGTCTTTATAGGATCGTATCGTATATTCATGCATTTATGAATGTATACCATGATGGATTGTATTTGAAATTCGATGTATTTCATGATTTTAAATTAGAAATATCTCTTGAATTAATTAATTTCTCTGATTAATCTCTGCAATTGATTTGGAAATAAGAGGATTCCATCAAAAACATTGGTCTGAAATTTGTCGTTGCCAAAAAAACTCAAGATTCATTGACCTGTTCGGTTAAATTGATATATTTTGCACAGAAAAAATCAGGTTGTTCCAAGTGATTGGCAATGATCTTTTTCCAAATAAGTATGTTTTTTACATCACTACCGTATATATTTATTTTCAGTACAGATTTGCGTTTATATATACAATAATCTTCCTATAATAATCATCCGTATTCCCGTAACTTCATTTTTAGTTCAGATTCAAGCTTGTACATACAATAATTTTCATTTCTCACAACCATATCATCTCTTTAGGTATTTATTTCATTATTGTATCAAATAAGATTATTCAATGGAATTTTTGATAAAAACTTTTTGCCATGAAGTCCTGTTACATCAGAGACTGTTTCAGCAGATATGAAATGAAATTTATTTCTCAACTTCTCCAACTCGCAGGAGATATCAGTGGTACAATGACATCATCCAGATTTTTTCATGTCAGATTATTAAAAAATACTACGTAAAATCATAATTTTGCTCTATTTGTCAAAATAAATGATTCCTGGTGCAATTAACTCTATAAAAATGATAGATTAAGCAAAAATTACATCAGAAGCACATTAGAAGAGGAAATCGCAATCCATCAGGACCATTGGACATTTCTCTCTCTCTCTCTCTCTCTCTCTCTCTTCCATTTTGTGTCTTATGGTAGTATTTTTTAGTGATCTTACATACAAAATGTAGCTAGTGCTACGTCATTGGTATTTCCGTGAAATGATATTTTAGTTTTCATGATTATGAAGACCAATTCAGTGTAAAATGCTCATTTGTACAGAATCAATCATATGAAATCGAGACCTAAAAGGGAAGAATGTTTCCTGGAATTCGACATTAATCTCTCAAATTTATAAATTTTCGTCCGCATACTAGATATTAACGTACACCGTCAATATACTGGCCCGAACAATTCCCGTCGAAATTGTTCAACTTTGAAACGCCTTCGATACTTTTTCTGATATATCGATCAAACAAATTTAACAAATTTATGAAATTGCACTGATTCAAATTGCTCGTTGGGTTATTTGAAATGAGCTCTTCCTTTGATAAGAGTATGTGATATGAATGCATAGCATGTGACAAAACATATGTTTTATTCACCAGTGAAAACCTAATGGGGAACTGAAACTGGAAAAACGGTAGAATATTTATTGTGAAAATATGTTTTGAATGCAAATTTTTCTGTGCATTAGTACAAATTCAGGTACTCTACTCTATCACTTCCCACACAACATTTTCTGTCTCAAGATATCTTATAGAAAAGTTTGAGAATTCTTACGCGACATCAAAAGATATTTTTTAGGTTTCTTGAATTGTTTTTACTCAGACAAGATTCTTGAAAAATATTTAAAAGATATCTTTGAAGGAGTCTTTGAAGATACTTTCTGCACTGAAAGGATTCTGTACTGTAGATTACTACAGTTATTTTGCAATAATAGATACTGAGAGTGAAAACTTCCAGGAACAATCGAACCATTTAGCTGAATAGTCGCCATAGAATACTGAATTGATTTGAATAAACTTTCGATTCAATTAAATATTGATTCAATCATACAAATATTCAATAAGCTATAAAATGTTTTATCAATCGAAACCGATATTTAATTGATTTAATGAAAGTTTATTTGAATCAATTAAGTATTTGTTGAAACGAGTGATGTTGAATAGAACGCACTTCGCGTATAAGAGTGAGGACAAGATTTAATCGAGGTAAGGGTGCGGTTAATTAATCACACATGCCTTGTAATATTAACAAAACGTAACAAGGTTTATTGAGAACTATACATGTGTCTCAGTAACAAATTAAAACGTGCTAGTCTATAGCGGCGAGAGAACTGAGGTAACTCAGCTCTTGTTCGAAAAATTCGTTCGAAGAGGGGGTCATCCCCACACATAGCTAATTATCATATTTCGGCGAGACCGAATATCGCTTGCATCGATAACGTCGGTCACTAGTCTAATGGTGCGAATCTCACACCTAGCGCGGGGGAAGATGTTGGTTAGGCGCTGCTTTTCCAACAGTATTTTATGGCGGCTATTCAACTAAATGGTTTTATTGTTCCCAAAAATTTTCTCTCTCAGTGGACTATAATAACACTGTAACTGGAATTACTCAATGTTTATCCAGAAATACTTTGGATGCATTTCTTTTCACCAATGGGAAATTGTAATTCTTCTTCATTTTGTATCCAATTCTACCTTATTTGATTGAAATTTCAATCATTATCATAATAATATTTATCGAGATGTCAGGCCTGGCGAAACGTTTTCAGTCCGAGTGGGTGGTAGGGGAGAGGGGATGGGGGGAGTTATTCACTGCAAATATCGGAAAATTTCATTATTTTACTATTTTAAGCAATCATAAGATGAGTGTTCACCTATCTGACTGTAAATATTTTTTCACATTACATACAATTTATGCATGATTAATATAGTTTCTATATGAGTTCTATAAGTTTGAATGAAAATTGTATACAATTAGGATTGTTCCCATACTCGGCTAGTTTATTGATTTCCGTGTGGGTAATAAACCACTCAACCATTTTCCGTATGGGTAGTGCTCCCCACTTAACCCACATTATTCGCCGGGCCTGCGTGATGTCAGTATGGTCCACCTGTACAATATTGAATACATTCTGATTGCAATTTATACCACAAAGTTTTCTTCTTGTGGTATCGCGTAAAATTTCTCAAACTTTTCTGAAAGATATCTCGAGACAAAAAATACTTCGTGGGTTACTTTATTCACTGAAAGATTGGAGGAAAGGATGAGAGTAACAATTATATATTATCCCATCAATCGAGTGATTCAAACTGCTGTTCGACTGAGGTATGGGTGGAATGCTATGTAAACGAAGCTTGGAAGATCACTCGTCAGATAGAAGCAGCTTGTCACAAGCTCATTCAACAATTCATCGGCATTTGGATGTCATATTCGATTTTATCACCAGTTTCGGTTTGGTTTGAACATAACTCGCGTATAAAGACTCAGATAATGTTGGATTGAGATGTCAAAAATCAATGATGCAGTTAAAATGTAAGGAAATTGAATCTGTTCACAGAGAACGTTGTTCACTTCAAAGCATATGACTGGAAGTAAACTTATTTCCGAGTACGATTGGCACGAAATTGATTGTGATTAGAACTCAATATTTCAAATACCGAAACATTTGCACTGTCAAGTCATTACACGGATTCCGACATTGATGTGGAATTTATGATGACGGGAAAAATGAAATTTTGTTATTTGTACTCCAGAAGACATCAGCGACGTTTAGTTCAGCAAGGAACCCAAAATGATTCGGATAACTGCAGTATTAATAGCATTGATGTTTCACTATCAGATCAGCAACTCGATACACATCGTGAATTGGAAGAACAAACTAAGTATTTTGATACAAATCATACTGCTGAAGGTGATGAGGATTTTTTTCAAAGTCCCAGCCATTTGACGGATGAGAATTCATTTGATCGTGATGGAATTCCAAATGACATGCCCTGTACTCTTGAACACATGTCTTTCGACGATCTTCATCCCGATGACTCCGATAATCTCTATTCTAGTGACTCTTATTTCGACTGTGATTCCAATAGTTCCTCTGACAACTTCTGCCTATCCCAAAATAATGACATCATTGAAGATTTAGGAAAAAATCGAACCAATTTCATGACTGAACTCAAACATTGGGCTATAAAATACAGAATTGCGTTGAATGCAATTGCTGCTTTGTTTCATATATTGATAAAGTATATACTACAACTGTCATTTTTACCAAAAGATCCGAGAACTTTTTTGAAAACACCAAAGAAGTACAACATAACTGAAGTTGCAGGAGGTTTATCTTGGCATTATTGTCTGCACCATATCGTTGAACAAATAATAACGGAGTACCATGAACTGGGATGACCTGTAAAAGATATTAACCTACTTTTAAATGTGGATGGTTCACCGTTGTCGAGATCTACAAAAGATTCATTCTGACCCATTTTAGTGTCTGATACTATTTTGAAGAATGTTTACATGGTAGGCTGTTATTATGGTTATGATAAACCAAGTAGTGCAAACGATTATTTGAAGGAGTTTGTACAAGAATTAATGAATACGAGAGTATCCATTGCTGGTATAGTTTGTGATGCCCCGGCGAAATCCTTCATCTGGAATGTCAAAGGTCACAGTGGATATACCAGTTGCACAAAATGCACTATTCATGGAGAATATATCAATGACACCGTCTGTTTTGTGTACGAGCAATATGCAAATTCACTCCGAACTGATCAAGATTTTTTCAATCAGATAGATGCAGAGTACCATAAAGGTGACACCATTCTGAAAACAATTCCAAATTTGGAATTGGTGACCAAAGTTCCACTAGATTATATGCACCTAATTTGCTTAGGTGTCATGAAGAAACTATTGCTTTTATGGTTAAAAGGTCCTCTGTCAGTGCGTTTAAGTTCCAGGCACATACAGCAAATATAGGAGGGTTTAATCAGTTTTCGAAGAATGATTCCAAAAGAATTTGTAAGAAAACCTAGAGGCTTGAGTGATGTTAAATTTTGGAGGGCAACAGAATTTCGTCTATTCTTATTGTACACCGGCCCTGTTGTCTTGAAATCAGTTCTACGCCAAGATATCTACTTGAATTTTTTAACTCTCCATGTAGCGACATCAATACTCATCAGTCCGACATTGACTCAAAACAAGAACACAATTTTGTATTCAGAACAACTCTTATCTCATTTTGTCAAATCCTTTCAAATAATTTATGGAAAAAAGTACATGTCTCATAATATCCACAATTTATTGCATCTCGCGGCTGATGTGAAAAATTTTGGGGCAGCTGATAATTTTAGTTCTTTTTGATTTGAAAATTACTTACAAATGTTGAAAAATATACTCCGAAAATCAGAAAAACCCTTGCAACAAGTCGCACAACGTTTCAGAGAAATGCAAGCCAATTCTCTCATGTTCTATTCTAAATCATCTGAAACTACTGGAATTTCTCTGGAAATCAAGCATACTTCTGGTCCTTTGCCACAGAATTTAATAAGAAACCTTGTGATTCAATATAAAATCCTGCAAACTTCTTCATTTTATCTCAATTGTAAAGAAAACAAGAACAGTTACTGCTTGTTGGAAGACAGATCGGTAATTTGTGTGGAAAATATCATTCAAAATCAAAGTGGCCAGGTATTCCCAATTCGAGAAAAATGCAAGCTTATTGAAGAAGAATTATATAATTCACCTTGCTCATCGAAGAAATTGAATATCTTTATAATTCTTGAAGGAAGCAAAATATCTTCATGGCCTCTCACGGAAGTAGAAACAAAAATTTGGCTGTTAACAAACGACAAAGATCAGAACATTGTAATTCCCTTGAGACATATCTAATCTATAAATTTCGTCACTCATATTCATCCATATATCTTGTACAAACGAATAACTATTCTCAAGAATTTTCATAGAACAACACTTACGTTATGTATATCTCCATGTATGGAATATTCAAATATATCATGCAGTGGTAAAAATAGCTTACGGTAAATTCTATTATGGAGTGACAGAGATCTCATGAATCAAAATTCTACATGACTTACATCTTGAGAGCTTACTATTTTATCCTTGTTGTTCCGAGACTCCACTACTTTGAATAACAAAAAAAATGTCAATTCCTGCCTGTAAATAGTTATCAATTGAGATATTTTCCCAAATGTAACTTTATAAGACTCTAAAGATGGGAAAATGTCTTCAATGGATTTCAACTTGGAGAAAAATCAATCGGTTAACATGATGTTGGTAACCGGTGGAATTTCATAATTTATAACTAATATGAAGTCTTCAAATGACTACACGCTCGATGAATTTACTTGAAATTGAAGACGAATAGAGAACGAAAGGAATTGAATTTTTGCAGAAACTACATTTTTGCATCAAGATTGTGTGTGTTTTAGGTGACAAAATATCTCTGAAATCTGTTTTCTTCTGTATAACTGAATGAAAAGAATTCCCAATATAAGGAAAGAGGTACGACAAACAATTTTCGCATAAGTTGAACTTCCCGCACACATGAGATACTTTAATACATTACACATTTCGTTTCCAGATAATGGCTTACCACATTGTGGAACTATTTGATGGTTTCTCCCTAGTGCCGACAAATTGGTTATCACCAAGTCGATCGACATGTTTTTACCCTGATGGTTATACTAATTCAACAACATATTACAAAGCAGTGGAAAAAGCGGAAGATCCAGATTGAAAAAACTTGGCAGCCAAATGGACAATTTACGTTGTGAAGCGATATTTCGGATCCTCAGGTATTATGTAGTATGTCTTCCCTTTCCGTGCTTTACGATGATTGTTGGAATCATATGAATATCTAAAAGTCATCGATACACTTTACTATGAAATTGAAATGAAACTGTCATAATCTTTGTAGATAAAATTGAAAGGGCGTTGCAAAAATTAAAATTGGCAGAACAGGCGTCGGATATTGATACAGCAGGTGAAGAAGAATCTAAATCCTCTCGTCACAGTAGACATATTCGTACATACGATGAAAATCAGTCTAGTTCTGATGAGGAACCGAATCGTAAGCGATCGAAATCTCATAAGCTGGAAGACTCACCAAATGGAAACTTATTCGAATCAGCGGAACCAGTACCATCAGCATCAATAGCCAAACCCAAAGTATTAGCAACTCTTGAGTGCCCTACAATAAATGAAGAACAATTTGAAGTTCCTACATAACAGAGAAGGACATTTGTGGACCAGTAATAAATGCATCTCTTCCCACAAAATCAGCGATTGGAAAGTTACTTCCACCACGCTCACTACAACAACAGAAAAATGATGGGCGAAAAGTTCAGGTTGAAGCTACCAAAGTGAATTCTTCTTCCAGCGAAAAAGGTTAGTTATTTGGATCATTATGAAGAAACATTCAGTTAAATGAAAGTAAATTAAGATAAGAATTCCATCAATTCTAAACTGATTCCACATGAGGAAACAAGAGTCCTTGAAATGTGCGCGGAATGGGGTTCTTGGAGAATTTATTTCAAGTTTCATGGGAAGCTTCAGGAAGCTTATATTGGATCCTCCAAGAAGTATATTTGAATGACTTTTTAATTATTGTTTTTGAAGTCATTGAAGATCCAAAAAGAATAATTTTTTGCAACCTTTGCTGTGTGGGAATGGCTTACCTGAAATTGATATTTCTGAGACTTAGTATCTCTAATAAATGTGTAAATGTTCGAGTGAATTGTTGAATTTATGAAGCATTGAAAAATGAATGCATTTAATTTCAGAAATAATGTTGGAAGTATTACGCAAGCTGAATATTTTAACTGCTGACATGAGAGCACTAAAAGAAAAGTTGAACTCGTTTGATCATCCTTTTCCAAGTACATCTAACAATGAACAATGTGATTTCAAGTTGAGTAAGAAGAAATATGTTAATGATAAAAAGATATATGCCGAAACAATAGAAGAGCTAGAGAATATGGAAGCTGCACTGGGAAACCATGAATTTCTTCAGGAAGTGGTAATATTATTGTACTGCATTTGATATTATTTTAGAAAAAAAATTCGGGTCTTTGTTTGGATGTCCACCACATTATATTATTTCGATGAAACAATATTTTTAGGGAACAGCTCTCAGTACGATAGGTGATGTTGATCTAAAAAACATTACGAGAAACTTATTGTTTGAGCTTGTATCAAATGAGGTTGCTGCGATGTATAGTTGGGCTGGACGAGAAGAAAACCCATTCAAGGATTTAAATATAACAAAATTGATTTTAGGTAATAAATTCAAAGTATCTATTCACACGCTTATATTGTAGTAATCCTATGTGTATTTTTCTTCATTCTTTCATGTATAGCTGTCGTACGTAGTCACAAACTAGATGTTAAAGATAGAAATGTGGAAGAAATAATTACCAAGTGGCTTGTACAAGCTCCATTAACATGCAAGCGGGACAGGTTTGTTCTTGATAGAAATTCACACTATTATACTGACAGAATTCGTTTAGAATCAAAATTTCCTCATACTGATTTTGTTTTTGCAGTGCGATATTGGTAAAAACATCAAAGGATAAGGAGAATGTAGAGCCTGCTAGTCAAAAATAAATATTCTGTCAATTCTTTTTTCTTTGTTTTGGGCGAGAGAAGAACAAAGCGCAAACACTTGTTGAGGAGAAAGTATCCGATGAGTCGTTTCAAACTCATATTTCTATGAACCATTTGGGAATTAGAAGAATCAGAAGATTTTCAGGACAATATTTTTTTTTTATAAAATCACGATGAAAGAAGATTGTTGAAGACAGAAAGATTATATTGAAATCTTTTCAGACCTTCAGGAGTTCGTGATTTCTATGCAGACCAATCATTTTTTATAACCCAATTCGGGATAATCCACTGATGTATGTATTTCTAGGCATTTTTTATCGGCTATAATTAATATGGATCATTTTCCAATCAGCAATCAAGATATAATTTTTCTGGGTGTTCTGATTTTTGCACTCCTGTTTTATGCTCTGGGTGAGAACAAAGTTCCTGATTTTGTTGATGACAATTGATGACAAGAATTCGAAAATTAATTTTTTGGTTACATCATGAAACTACATTCTGGAAGTGCTTTATACCGTTTATTCTCAACTGGAAAGCTTTCGTAAGTCAATTTACATGTGAAACCAATGTTTCATCCAATTTAAACCGAAACCCGAGAATTTTTTTATTTTCATGGAAAGTTCAGATACGTTGTTTCAATAACACATTATTGATTTCGTATGTTTCAAATATTACAAGAGAGTATTTTATGTTTACCGAAGAATCAAAGATCTACAGTATAGCTATACTAATACTAGTATGGATATAACATTTTCACATAATTCAACTTGAGCAGTGAAGAAACGTTTCAAGTTTCAACAATATTTCAAAATGTGATATTTTTGTGTGGTTCACTTACTGTATGTCATGTATATTCTCACAGGTGAGAATGAAATGACATTAGAATTAAGTTTTATATCATATTTGTAGCTGTACAGATTGCATCAACCAAGAGAAACGAGTCTGAGAAAATTATATTATTCGTACTTGATTCACAAAAATGATTTTAATTTATATGGTGAAGACTTCATTAGTGTGAAGTTGTTGTTTCAAGTTGAGCTATGAAAAGTAAACCAAAAGTCGATTGTCTGTTTCGTTATAAGATTTCATTTTCATTTTATTTTGTATAAGTGTTGTATGATTTTCACATTGTATATTTCACATGCTGAATGAATCAGGCAGTGCATGATAAACAAGATTGATGGAAACTTCATGTTCTTACAAATCTCCAAGTAATCCCTTTTAAAGTTTCTTCACATGCCTTTTTTATAATGTTTAGATCGATATTGTATAGTGCATATATGCAAATTGAATCTGTATGGCATATGCATGACCGTGTGCGGATGCGTAAACAGATGCATATATGACCCGCACATGTGGGTTCATATACCGTACAGGTCTAATTTGCATACACGACTTGTATGACATTGTTTTCATGAACATCGTCCTTGCCTCAAAGATCCAATTCAATCTTATCAACTAATCTGTTAGTTTGAATCAGGTTTCTCTTCTGCAATGTTCACAAAATAAGATTCAATTAGGAAATTAGAATGTACAAGATCCGAATTTTTGAATAGATTCAATAGGAAATTTCCAAGACAAAAACCTGATTCAAACTGATTGATGAGTTGATACGAGATATTTCCGATTGTAGCCATTTATAGCCCCTGGGGCTTTGAAAATAAACTCTGATTGACTGATTCATGGTCTCTGCACGGAGAAAAATAGATTGTTACAAAACCCAATTCGTTGATTAAATAGGGTCTAGCCAATTAATTGATTATCAAAACCAACTATGTGGTTGTGGCCATCAATTCTGTTGGTTGTGATGACCATCTCAAATAATACATTTGGAGCAACCAGCGGCATTGATTGTGACAAACACATAGTTAGTGGTGACAACCGATTGATTGGCTAGACCATATTCAACCAACGAATTGGTTACTGCAACCATGCATTTTTCTCCGTGTGGGGCCAAGGGCTTCCGCAATCGGGAGTCTCCACGTTTGAATCAGATTTTTGAAAACGGGGAGTGAATAAATCAAAGATCGAACATATAATGATTATCGCAACTGGCATACAAAAATATTTATATTACCCAAAGAAAGCGGACAGTATGCATAATATTACAAAAATTTTATTTTTACTGTAGATTCAATAACGGCTGTTTTTTGCGAAATTCTTGTGTGATTCCACTTTCCTTTTGTTTTTTTAATAATGAGAATAAGAATGAATATTATTTGTATTCTTTTAATCAAAGCAAACAAAATCTTGTGTTTTGTCAAATTTTATAACTTCGATTCTAATTAAAGTTAAAGGAAGTTTTCACATACGTATTCTATGCATGTTCAAAATTTGCAAAGATATATGTGAATTCATATATATGGGACATACATGGCCTGATGAAATTCATATATATCCCCATACAAAATCCATGTATGGTTATTCGATCCATATATACAGACCAAAAATGACCCATATATATAGAGGTTAAACAACGCCAGATATGGAATGTATATGGTCACATACGTATGGCCCATATATGAATTATCCACGGGTTATATATGAATCATTGAAATTATATACGTAAGTTGTTTGGTCATATATGGCACATATATGATTCATTTTTACTAGGGTTATTATGAATGTCCAATGGCCTCATGCTAATGTGAAATGATAAGTTCGTCTATATGCACTTTTTCAATATTGAATCCACATTGATATTGATTCAATTTTATTCTGTGCGAACAAGTGAATTGAATTTTAAGGAGGAAATGATTTTTGGAATTTCTCATAATTCTTCATGAAAAACATGATATTTCATCTAAAGTCATATTTTTCAATGCAATCATAATTTTTTTTTTGAATTGAAATATTTGTGAAATTCTCTTGAAAAATATCACTTTTGATGAATAATTAGAACTTTCATGAAAAATTAAAAGAAATTACGAAATTAATTTTTACCAGAATTTCAAAAACCCAACAAATGATATGTGTGATGGGTGTCTGTTACGCCCCCGCTGTATATCTCATGTATAACAAAATGAAAACAATCTTGGTTTCCGTTATGTATATGAAACCTACGTTGAAATATTGTTATGAAAGCGGACATAGGGATATCTCTGCAATGTACCTCATATGAATATGTTGGATTGCCGATATATAAGTGTAACCATAACCACTCTTTTTGGAAACATATCCATGATATTCCTGAGATGTAACTGTCATGATTGATGCTGTATGGGTGATACCAAAAAATGATCATGTATATTGCCGAGATATTTCAGTAAGACCAGAGGAAAAATCATCACAACTTTTTACAAACTCATAGATATAGAAGCAGCAGATGCTGAAACTTTGTACCAAGTTTTCACAAATCAGTAAAAAATAGATGGATTGAAATTAGAAAATCTGGTGGGCATTGGTGTTGATGGTGGAAACGTCATGGTTGGAGAACACAATTCTTCTTCTTCGAAGTTGAAATCTATAATTCCTCATTCAATTGTGGTGAAATGTTTGTGTCATTCATGCCATTTGGCTGCAGAACATGCATGTCGAGTGTTACCTAAATGTCTAGATTTTTTGGTCCGTGAAACTCACAATTGGTTTTCTTACAGCACGAAAAGACGAGTGTGATATAGATCGATTTATCAACTGATATACAATGAAGATCAGCAACCAAAAAAAATTGCAAAGTCATCTGGTACTAGATGGTTAGCTCGAAATGAGGCGATACAAACTATTCCCCGTACAGCACAACCACCGATCCTCCACCTGAGACTTCGGTGGACCAGAGGTGGAGAATTAATGGAGGAATGGGAGCCGTGGAAATAAGGAAGAAATAAGGGAGAGTCTCCGTTGAGGCAACGGAGAGGCGACGTGGATTTGTCCGCCCCCTTTATTTTCAATAAAATTTATGTTAGTGGATTCACTCATTGAAATTTGGTTGTGTAAATCGACAGATATGAATTTTATTGAAAATAAAGGGGGCGGACAAATCCACGTCGTCTCTCCGTTGCCTCAACGGAGACTTTCCCTTATTTCCCCCTTATTTCCACGGCTCTCATTTCTCCACTGATTCTCCACCTCCAGTCCACCGAAGTCCTGGGTGGAGGATCGGGGGTTGTGCTGTACGGGTCTGAACCAATGGGATGCATTAAAATTACATCTTCAATTTGCTGCCAAAAATGAACGGTGCTATACAGCAGAACAATTATATGGGATGTATAATGCCCGTACAGCACAACCACCGATTCTCCACCCAGGACTTCGGTGGATTGGAGGTGGAGAATCAGTGGAGGAATGAGAGCCGTGGAAATAAGGGGGAAATAAGGGAAAGTCTCCGTTGAGGCAACGGAGAGACGACGTCGATTTGTCCGCCCCCTTTATTTTCAATAAAATTCATATCTGTCGATTTACACAACCAAATTTCAATGAGTGAATCCACTAACATAAATTTTATTGAAAATAAAGGGGGCGGACAAATCCACGTCGCCTCTCCGTTGCCTCAACGGAGACTCTCCCTTATTTCTCTCTCATTTCTCCACTGATTCTCCACCTCCAGTCCACCGAAGTCCTGGGTGGAGAATCTGTGGTTGTGCTGTACGGGTGATGAAGATGATCAAATATACCTAATTTTTCTGTCTTCCACGTTATCACAAATCACTAATTTAAACAAACTATTTCAATCCGATTCAGTAGACCCTCTGAAATTATTTGAATGGATTATTTGATTCACTCCTGCAAAAAATTGTTTCACCTCAATGCCTTCAGAAAACATGCAAGAAGGATTTGGAGCACTTTAATTTTTCAAAACATCTGATTCCGACTGATAGTATGAATTTCGGATATGCGTTTAACAATGCTGTGAAAAATGAGAAACCGGAAATTATTAAGAATATTCAAATACGATGCAAAGAATTGTCAGTGGAATTGTGTCACGGGCTTCAAAAACGATTACCGGAGAATATTGATGTATTCAGGAATATCAGCAAATTTTAACCTGACAAAACCAGCGATCAAATTGAACCAGATATCACTGATGTAGCTATCAAATTTGAAATAATTTGTGGCGATATTGATGAAATTATTAGAAAATGGGATTCTTTACATATGGTTGAGATTGATTCCTCGTCTACGGAAGACTATTGGATACAATTGAATAAAATTGTTGACGCCGGGGGACAAAAGAAATATGGACATATATCTAAGCTAGCACTGGTACTACTCAGTTTACCTTTCTCGAATGCAAGTGTTGAAATTATTCTCAATTGTAACTGTGATAAAAAATAAATTACGAAATAGAATGTCCACGGAAACTGCAAATACCATTTTACGTATCAGAAGCAATTATTAATGCTATGGAGGATGAGAGAGGTTAAACTATTGAACAATTATTTAATAGTACACTTGTAAAAATACTGAACTTTATTAGTATGAGTTCATACAAACTGTATTTTGGATAAATAAACACGAAAGGATTACAGAAGAATAAGAAGACGCGTGACGAAACGCACGTTTAGGCTTCACGGATTGTTCGAGAAGCGTTACAAAAGTATAACATCGCGGCCACATTTGTGCGTAGTACAATACGCAGATACGCGAAAGTTTGAATATAATAAGTGCAGGAGAAAAATATAATCGAATGGAATAATCAAATTATAAGTACGCCAAACAAATAAATCCAATACTCCCCCTGTTTCAGTACAGGGCCGGCGCCAGGGAATCCGCCGCCCCGGGCGAGAGCAAGTCCCGCCGCCCCTGCATCGGAGAGTACTTGACCGACCAAAAAAAAGGTCCCTAACATACGTCGCACCGTCGTGTTGAAATGAAATTCTGAAGATGTTATGAATATCGGTTGTGATTAGTTAGTTTATCGACAACTTTTTTGTACAAAAGAAATTATTCTTGCTTTTGCACTGGCAAAGTCTTTCAAAACTTCAGTCAAGTCCAAGTCTTCTGTCAGTTTGTGCTCTATTGAAATGATTGCTAGTCCATTCAAACGGCTTTGAGATATCGTGGAGCGCAAGTACGTTTTCACCAATTTCAATTTTGAGAAACTTCTTTCTGCACTCGCTACCGTCATAGGGAAGAGTCAGCAAAATCCTCAAAGCTATGGCTACATTTAGAGCGAAATTGTGCCGCGTAATGAATTGAAGAGTATCGATGGGACTACTTCTAGGCTGCATAAGCGTAGAAACTACTTTCAATTCATCTCGAAGTTCTGCTGCACTGATATCACTCACCGACTCACATACCTCATAATGGCGACCATAGAAACCCAATATGATTGGTTCATCAGAAAATCCACTAGAAATTACTAGCGATTACCTTTTATACGTATAAAACATGTATTATACAGGCTATATTTGCATTCAGACGTTTGTATGTCAGAAACTGCACTCGACAAATGAAATTCTCAACCTTGCTCCTGATGCCATCAAACAAACTATCAAATGAATTGGAGTGAGCATCCCTGGTTGAAAAAAACGATTGATTCCGACCAAATACTATTGATCAATCGACTAATCGGAATGAATCAGAACATTGTGCAGTCGAAATGCTGATTGAATCCAATCGGATCACTGCCATGGGCTGTCTTATTCATGAATAGGAAAAGAAGCGAGTATGACTGATGGATTTAATAGGCTTCAATGTGTATGAGAACGATAAGCTTCGATTACACTGAATCGCAATTGATTCAGGCATTTGAGAATCTTATTCAATGAGATTGTATCAGCATTTTGACAGTTGGGTATCATGTACTGAATCCGGGTGATAACGAATAAACTGAATGAGAATGAATCCGCGTTGGCACATGGGTTTTGGTTTCATGGCCGGTGATATTAATATCGTCATCTCAATAGAATTCGTTAGGTATCCTGCCGATTCATTGAGGAGTTCCAATGAGCGAGTGGCCGGTTAATTGAGACCAAATTGAATTGGAATCGATGAGCGGATTCACAAGGCAACGCAGGGCCTCTCAATCGGATCCTACAGGTTTTTTCATGATTCGGATCGGGATTAACAAACAAGATCCCACAAACTTTTTGCTGCGATTTGAATGGGTTCAATGAGGCATTCGATGATTCGATGAATGAGACTCCATCTGCATTTGAATGGTAAAATCCCTGGTTGAACAATCCGATTGAATCCGATAAAAAAAAATTTTATCGGAATGAATTGAGTTTCTGCATCGGAGATTTCCTATCGATACCAATAAGATAATTTTTAATTGGATTTAATCGGTCTTTCCCCTGGTTAAAAAATCCGATTGAATCCGATGAAAAAACATTTCATCGGAATGGATTGAGTTTCTGCATCGGAAATTTCTCATTGATACTAATAAAATGATTTTCAACTGGATTTAATCGGCATTTTCCCTGGTGAAAAATTCCGATTGAATCTGATAAAAAAAAACTTATCGGAATGAGTTGATTCCTGCATCGGGATTTTCTTATTGAATGTTATTGGTTGTCAACCCAACCAACGAACGGTTTATATACATTATATACGCGCATTTTATATCAATTAAACAAACACATATATCATTCATTCAATCATTACGTATGACGAATTATTGCTGAAATAAATTCAAACGATCATTCATGTGTTACTAACATGGTGATCACCCATCCACCTTGTACCGCAGTTGTCGTTGCTTAACCTAGAAGATCGATCTGGAACACCTCATTGCCGTGGTTCGCTTCCTATCAATGTGAACTGAATGACTGTCTTATGTCAGGGATGGGTGTCCTATAGTAATAAGATTCAATTGGTAATAGTTCATTGGACATATGAGGGATTGTATCGGTCTTAATGAGAGCATGGGAGTTCATTAATAATAAAAATCCCAATGAAGACCAAGAAAATATTTTCCAATTGGATTCAATCGGTATTTTATGATGGATGAAAAATTCCGATTGATATCAATACAATATTTTTCAATTGGATTCAATCGGTATTTTATCAATTATGAAAATTCTAATTGATACGAGTCAAATATCCTCCAATGGGATCCAATAGGTATTTATCAATAATAAGAATTCCGATTGATATCAATGAAATATTGTGTAATTGGATTCACTTGGTATTTTATGATCAATGAAAATTCCGATTGACGCCAATACAATATTTTTCAATTGGATTGAATCGGTATGTTATTAATTATGAAGATTCTAACTGCTACCAGTCAAATATTTTTCAATGGCATCTAATATGTATTTTATTAATAATGAGAATTCCTATTGATACCATGAAAATATTTTTCAATGGAATTCAATGGATATTCCATCAATCACAAAAACTCCAAATGATACCGAGAAAATATTTTCTAACCCAGATAACATGTAGGCTTGTCATAACCCTGTCACACTCGTCATTCGATTGTTTTTGGCTTCCCTGGTAAAAAGGCTGGATGGAGATCCGATGGAAGTTGGATAGAGATCCGATGGGAACCGAATAAAACCCGGAGACGAACCCGACCGGAACGGTATACGGGTCTATCAGGGTGTAATATGGGAACCGTGTTTGCAACGGGTATATATACGGGAGCCGTTTTTGCAACGGGTATATATACGGATCTATACGGATACCATCCAGTAATTGCAAGAAGGGAAAATAAACTGTATCTGGGTTCTTACGGGTTCTACACGGGCAAGTTTTGGTAGAAAGGTTTCGTATACAGGTGCATCCGGGTACGTAGCGGGAACAACTGGGTATAAGGAAGATGGATATACGAGTTCGTCCGGGAATCATACGGGAATTGGGACACGAAATGAGTTTATCAACTGACACTCGGTACTCTATCCGGACCCTTCCGGATCCTATGTGGGCAAATTTGGGAAGAGAGGTATTGTATACGGGTGTATCCGGGTACAGCACGGGAACTGCTCAGCATAAAATAGACGTGTATCCGGGCTCATCCGGGAGTCATGCGGAAATTGGGAAACAGTATTGGTTTATAACTGTTGATCAGTATTCCATCCGGTCTCATCTGGGTACGATCAGGGGGCAGTTTTGGAAGATGGGTGTCCTATACGGGTGTATCCGGGTACGTCGCGGGAGCTGGTAGGCAAAAGTCGAATGTGTATCCGGCTTCATCCAGAAATCATGCGGGAATTTAGACACGTAATTGATTTATAACTATTGGTCGGTATACCATCCGGTCTCACCTGGGTCCTCTCCGGTCAATTTTTGAAAAATAGGATTCGTATACGGGTGTATCCGGGTACGGTACGGGGAGGGAGAGGCATAAGGAGGACATGTATGCGGATTCATCCGGGAGTCATACGGGAATCGAGAGACAATATTAATTTATAACTATTGGTCGGTATTCCGTCCTTCATAAGAAGGACGTGTATGCGGATTCATTCGGGAGTCATGTGGGAATTGGGAGACAATATTGATTTATAACTATTGGTCGGTATTCCATCCGGTCTCATCCGGGTCCTCTCCGGTCAAGTTTTGGAAAATAGGTATCGTATGCGGGTATATCCGGGTACGATGCGAGAATCGCTAGGCAAAAGACGAACGTGTATCCGGCTCCATCCGGGAACCATGCGGGAATTTAGACATGAAATTGGTTTATAACTGTTGGTCAGTATTCCATCCGGTCTCATCCGGGTCCTCTCCGTTCAAGTTTTGGATAATATGATTCGTATACGGGTGTATCCGGGTACGGTACGGGAAGGCAGAGGCATAAGAAGGACGTGTATGTGGATTCATCCGGGAGTCATACGGGAATTGAGAGACAATATTAATTTATAACTGTTGGTTGGTATTCCATCCGGGTCCTATCCCGTCAAATTTTGAAACATACATTCCGTATATGGATGTATCTGGACACGGTCCGGGAATACCTACGCATAAGATCGACGTGTATCTGCATTCATCCGGGATAACGTACACATAAGACGGACGTTTACCCGGGTTCATTCAGGAATCATACGAGTATGAATGAACGCAATTAGTTTATAACAAATCAAAAAATTTATTCAAAAATCACAAACATTGTATGATCAGTTATCATGCCACTTCTGTCCAAAAATTTGACTCAAATCATCTATTTGAATATTTTCGTAAAGTTCACCTCCAAATGAATACAATCCCACAACACATCTTACAATACCATCGATATGCTGCTCCAAAAGAACAATATTTCCTCAATTCTGATTTTTATAACAAATTATACCGCTGAATATAAACTTTTGAAAAAGTTCCCGATGCAAGAGAGGTCCTACGTTCTGAGGGTCTTTGAAATCATCAATTATTCCCCCCCCCCCTGCGTTTACTAATGTCCTGATTTTGACCCCTAGAAACGTGTGCTTGTGTGTGTGTGTGTATGTGTGTCTCCAATAAACGAATTTTGTTAATTATAAGGGTGGAAATTTATGGTGGTGACTATCGCTAGCAATACCATTGGAAAAAAAGACATCCGAGTTGAAAACATCCTCTCCCTTCTTTCTCCTAATGGTATCGCTAGCGGCAGTCGCTACCATGGATTTCCAGCCTAATACATGATTGTATCCTCAAGAATTTATCCTACTCGTACTTATCAATCAATAGATTCATATTATATATATATATATATATGTATATATTTTAATACATGTAACATACATTCTTATATTTTGTGTAACATACTGTAATCGAGATTTTCACAGAATACAATTAGAATTAGAAAACATTCATTTCCATGAAATTATCCATGACATAAACATTTGCAAAATTCTTCTGATTTACTGTATTTCCAAAACGTTTGGCAACATACCAATATAGCTCCCTCCATCTGTTTCGATCAGCATACATTTGTGTATCAATTTCGTTACAGGTATTATATCATCCCTTGCTACTCCACAAACTTCAAAAATACATACACCGGTCAAAAGTATTCGAGCACCTCTCGAGAAAACGCGAAATTTTCAAAGTTTCATATCTCAGCCGGAAATTATCGTACATTCAGAAATAAAAAACCGTTTCGAAGGGTGGAGTGTGTTCTTTCAAGAAATCTTAGTCTCACTCACCTGACTGAAGTTCGTTATCAACCGCGTTCGGTTGAACTTACAACTTTTTTCGATTTTTTTTCGACTTTTCAAACTTTTGCATGTTTTCGGGTGATTTTTTCCTGGGAAAATGAGATCATACATTCAATAGAGCATGGATTCAGCTTCAAAATGATCTCTCATTTTCCTCCCTCGGATCATTCCTTTCAGAGTTATGTCCTTTTTTCGTGAAAAAAGTGGATTTTCAGACAAAGTGCTGTAACTCTGAAAGTATCGTTCCAGTCAAAAACTGTTAAGGGGAAAAAAGTTTCGTTCCAACGTTCTCCACATGCATGAGAATTTTGGGAATTATTGAGGCACATTGAATTTCCGCCACTTTTCTCATCTTTGGTGGAACACCTTGCAATCTCGAGATCATCAATCAATTCGAATATTCAACAAAGAATAATCGTCAGATCAGTCTACAGTGGTGAAATTTTTTTGTCCATGCAAAACGATGCATTCATCGTGAAAAACTATCGATATTCATTTATCGAAACAAACAAATGATAAATTTCATATGCAACTGCTTCATGCAAAACAATGCGTTAATCGTGATAAATACAGGCTAGCCTCCTATAACGCGACTGTTTTATTCAATTATAATTCTACGGGTTATCAGTTATGCCTAAAACCCGCGAAACAAGTCAAGAAACACGTGCTGTGATAGTGGCATTACGTGAAGAGGGATATTCTTTGAGAGAAATTTCGAAGAGAGTCGGTGTAACTAATTCGACCGTATTGTATACTTTGGAGCGATACCAAAGTACAAAATCGAATTCCAATCGGGCTCGATCTGGCAGGTCGCGAGTTACTTCGAAAGAAGAAGATAAGTTTTTGCGTATTCAAAGTAAACGACTAAGGATGAGAACAGCACCTGACTTACAACAAGAACTGAATGCAACTCGTGATTCCCCTTTGTCTGTCTCAACCGTTCAACGTCGTCTGCGAGATTCTGGCCTCATGGGACGTACTGCTGCGCGAAAACCTTAATTACGTGAGCAAAACAAAATTAAACGTTTGAATTGGGCTTGCGCACATTTAAGTTGGGGCATAGAAGAGTGGTCGAGAGTACTATTTACGGACGAATCAAAATTTGAACGAAACGTCGAGTTTACGTCCGTCGAATGAAAGGTGAACGAATGCTTAATCAATGTGTAACACCCGCAGTGAAACAGGGGGGAGGATCAATCATGATATGGGGGTGTCTTGGAGGACTAAAAGTAGGTGATTTATTCAAAATTGAAGGTATTTTGAAGAAAGAGGGATATCATAGTATCTTAAAAAACCACCTAATACCTTCTGGAAAGAGGTTAATTGGAAACGGGTTCATTCTGCAACAGAATAACGATCCCAAGCATACTTCCAAATTGTGCACGGGGTACATACGGAAGAAGAGAGACGCGCATCAGTTGCAGATTATGGACTGGCCTGCTCAATCCCCAGACCTCAATCCCATAGAACTGTTGTGTGATCAACTCGATAGAGATGTGAGGAAAATGAGACCAACGAACAACCAGGAACTATGGCAATATTTGCAAACAAGTTGGAGTCAGATATCTCCTATGACATTGGAGAAATTATTATTGAGGATGCCGAGAGTCTGCAAGGCGGTGGTAAAAGAAAGAGAGGGCTATTTCGAAGAATCTGCAATTTAAAATCAGAATTTGAATTGATTTGAATTGATTTTGAATTTTAATGTTGATTGTATACATATGTACATATTTTGATTCAGAAATATAATTTGAATAAGAACAATTTGATCTTCCAATTTTATGATAAGTATGCTCGACTGTTATAATTTATCCTACACGGTTTATTCTGAAATTTCCGGGATTTCATATTCACAATCACTGGCATTCTGACCACAAAATTCACGTCACTATGGAGTTCCCAACAAAACATAATTATAACATGGATGTACAACAAAGGAAAAAAATGTTCACCACTGTAGACTCATCTAACGATTATTCTTTGTTGAATATTTGAATTGATTGATGATCTCGAGACTGCAAGATATTCCACCGAGGATGAGAAAAGTGGCGAAAATTAAATATGCCTCAATAATTCCCAAAATTGTTATGCATGTAGAGAACGTTGGAACGAAACTTTTTTCCCCTTAACAGTTTTTGACTGGAACGATACTTTCAGAGTTACAGCACTTTGTCTGAAAATCCACTTTTTTCACAAAAAAGGACATAACTCTGGAAGGAATGATCCGAGGGAGAAAAATGAGAGATCATTTTGAAGCTGAATCCATGCTCTATTGAATGTATGATCTCATTTTCCCAGGAAAAAATCACCCGAAAACATGCAAAGGTTTGAAAAGTCGAAAAAAAATCGAAAAAAGTTGTAAGTTCAACTGAATGCGGTTAATAACGAACTTCAGTCAGGTGAGTGAGACTAAGATTTCTTGAAAGAGCACACTTCACCCTTCAAAACGGTTTTTTATTTTTGAATGTACGATAATTTCCGGCTGAGATATGAAACTTTGAAAATTTCGGGTTTTCTCGAGAGGTGCTCGAATACTTTTGACCGGTAGTGTATGTTTACATTTTGTAAAATCTAGAACGGGTAGTACCGGGTCGTTTCGATTGTAAGACAGGGAAAAGCTTGAAACCTCAAAGTAAGCCACATCTGCGTAAGCATGGTCTTCAATAAGGAGCAGCTTTTGTACTTGAACAAATTCTCCTTGTGTCAAGTTGAAAGATTGAATCATTGTTTCTGTTAGCACGTGTGTACTCGATCGAGTGTATCACCGTATTTGAGAAAATGCAGCTACAGAATATGAGTATTTCATCAGGAGTTGGGAAACGTGTACAGTATTCGGGATCAGTTCTCCCAGTGCCTAACATAACAACATCTCCGTAGGAAGACCGGTGAATCGCCACCACTTCTTTTCTGCTGAATAATGCTTCACAATATGATAAGCAGTTTAGGATAATAGGCACTTCCCTGACAATGGTTTGGAACGTATTAGCTTCCATATATCTTTCGCTCATTTGATCGTACACACCTTTGGGACTAGCACACATCGTTTTGAATAATATATCGCAATTCCGAAAGGGAAAGTAGACGTTGCCCAAAGAGGTCCACAGTAAGTTACACATTGAACTGAATGCTCCAATGTATGAGCATTAAACGTGACGTATTGTGAACCGTATAAAATTTCGAATGTGCCGACAAATTAAATCAGATCATATTCTACTCTGTTCATTTCTTCTTCAGTGATTTCCCTTTGAAGGAGGGCATATATACTGTTTACAAAAAGACTAAAGTGATTCCGTTCAAACAAGGAATCGAATAAAAAAGCAACCAAGATCGCCATTCTGAAGCTTTCCATTTGCTCTTTTCTGTTGTAATAGGTCTTACAAGTCTATGTATCTCACGGGGTGGAGTCATTTTCATAAGACGATTATTAATTTGATTCTGCTGATCTCGAGAAAAGTAGATAGGGCTCTTGGTGATGAATGATACACCAGGATCGTTGATGCTTGTTGAAATGTCACATGGAGATTTCATTATATAATCAGATGATTCTTTATATATTTTTACATCCGTATAATCTTCTCCTTGTACATCTACACTCGCACTATCATTACTCGAATCCATTATTTCTGCAAGAATATTTTATCAACTCAATTTCACAATACTCGAACATTAATCATACAGCTAAATACAATGTGGGCATTTAAAGTGTCGCGGGCGTTTTTTCCAAGAATGAAATGAGATACGAGAAAATTTTTCGGAAAAAACTTGTAGGGTATCGAGGGGGACATCCGATGGTGGCCTTGGCTTTGACCTCATCTTCAAGGGCATTCTGAGGTCAACTCTTGTTTTTTAAATAGCATCTCATATTTTTTACTGCAGATTTGGATTCTAGGTCAAAAACCAAGAAACTTTTGTCTAAACCATTTTCCTGAAATCCGCAAAGATGGCGCTTTAATCGATATTGTTCCATACTGAATCTGACATTAGAATAACTCGAAAACGAAGGGTCTTGGAGGAGAATGTTTCGGACAAAAGTTGTCTGATTCCAAGGGGCACCCCTTGAACTGAAATGGAGATGATGGGGTATAACAGACAAAACACAACACATTTCAATCGTCTACATCACTTGGATAATTTTAATGCAGTAGATGCTCAAAATGATGGCCTTCGACTTCAATACACATTTCAAAACGTTTTACAAAAGATTGCTGAACTCGTGCTAAAATATCTTCATTGATGCTCGCGCATGCATTGATGATTCGTTGACGCATATTCTCAGGTGTAGTCGGTGCTTGTTGATAAACTGTATCTTTTATGTATCCCCATGAAAAAAAATATGGAGAAGTAAGATCCGGAGAACGGGCAGGCCAATGAACTGGTCCACGACGTCCTATCCATCGTCCAGGATAATCTCTGTCCAATATTTCTCGAGCTGTGACTGCATAATGGGATGGACAACCATCGTGTTGATACCACATATTCAATCGTTCCTGAATAGGTATGTCTTCAAGTAATGTTGGAAGTACTTGATCTAAGAAATGTCTGTACTTCTCTCCATTTAGCGTATCTGCAATGAAGTACGGTCCAAGTACTCGAGATCGAAAAATACCACACCAAACATTCACAGCCCATTGTCTTTGATGCTCTACTTGACGTAACCATCTTGGATTTTCTGTCGCCCAGTAATGCATATTATGTCGATTTACTTGACCATGATTGGTGAACGTCGACTCATCAGAAAATAATATGTTGATGAAGTTGTTATTGTGCATTCGCGCTAGACCCCATCGACAAAACTGTACACGATTTTCGAAATCATCACCGTGAAGGTCTTGATGCAAACAAATGTGATACGGATGGAATTTGTGACGTTTCAGTATTCGCAGAACACTTCTTCGAGAAATTCCCGAATGGAGTTCAATTTCACGAGAGCTCACGTGTGGATTATTGGCTACTGCAGCTAGTACATTGACTTCCGCATTTTCTCCGCTAACAGTTCTCATTCGATGTCGTTTTTCCCTTGTAACACTTCCCGTTTCTGAGAATAATTTTGTAATGCGTTGAAAATACCTAATGGATGGCGTTGTTCTTTCAGGAAATCGTTCTGCATACAAGTCATATGCTTGTCTGGGGTTCTTATGCACTTCACCGTAAATGTAGATCATATCGATCTTTTCAGAAACCGTGTATCGGATATCCATGATTTTCAATTTGTCATAAACCAAGTAATAATCAAATGTAACTGACAAACTGACTTTCAAAATCGTGAATTTTCACTGAACCCCGTCGTTTGTTTACATCGCGTGAGCTCTGAATGGTGGTAATGTAGACGATTGAAATGTGTTGTGTATTGACAACTTTTGTACGAAACATTCTTTTGCAAGACCCTTCTTTTTCGAGTTATTCGAATGTCAGATTCAAAATGGAACAATATCGATTAGAGCGCCATTTTTGCGGATTTCAGGAAAATGGTTCAGACAAAAGTTTCTTGGTTTTTGACCTAGAATCCAAATCTGCAGTAAAAAATATGAGATGCTATTTAAAAAACAAGAGTTGATCTCGGAATGCCCTTGAAGATGACATTTGAGGTCAAAGCCAAGGCCACCATCGGATGTCCCCCTCGGTACCCTACAACTTTTGTCCGAAAAATTTTCTCGTATCTCACTTTATTTTTGGAAAAAACGCCCGCGACACTCTAAATGCCCCACCCTGTATATAACAACCACTTACGTTCATCCAAAACAGCGTTCAATCTAGTACTCCATCGGCGAATTGTATCTGGATGTGGTACTTCTTTGCCATCATCAAAATGTTGAGAATTAATTTCTCTTGGTGGTGACGAATCCATTATATTCTGGAATAATTTCCAGAACTCCAACGGGAATTAAAATTTTTTTCTCAACAATGAAAATGAAATCAAATGAAGGAGACGTCACTCCATTTGCATATGATAAAATTGACAGGTTAGCATTGAAAAGTTAGAATTTCTAGGAATAAGATCATTTGAGATTCATATGATGATTACAATGATGGGAATAATATTCATATGATTATAATAATAATAATATTAGGGGTGTGCGGGTAGCACTTTTTATCGGGTCGGGTCGGGTCGGGTACCCGATTGAATCGGGTTTTCCAAGTCGGGTACCCGAATATAATAAAATCGCTTGAATTTGATATTTTCAACTTCTATTCGAAGTTGCCATTGCCGTTGATATTTTGAGGACAAATTGTCTTGAGCGATTGTAGGAATAAGGGGATTTTATATGAATTCAATTCTAATATGAAGAATGCCATATCCACTACAAGTCTATTAGGGTTGTTACTCCATGTAATTGATTATGCAGCGCATTAAGAAATCTCCAAATCGCTTCATGGAATGTTTATATTCATTCTTGAATTCAATTAAAAAACATAATCACATTCATATCTCATAAATAGGACTTCCGGTAAGATGGCGAAGGTGTGAAGTCGGGTGAGAGTTAGCGGGGAAGAAAACTGGAGTAGCGCGGTAGAAAAGTGGAGAAAGCGAGAAAAAGAGGAGTGAAAGTGACAGTGTTGGCGGTTTACTTTATCCGTGGATAAAATCTAACTGAAGCAGTAAAAGGAAGGCGGTTGGTGAAGTTAAAAAGAAATACAGGGGGTTCAAGACACGTGCTAGAGTGATGGAGAGGGAGGAGATTGAGAGACTCGTAGAAGAGAGGAAGAATGGGAGAAGAAGATCGAGGAGAAAATAAAGGAGGAGGGTAAAAAACAGAGAGAGGAGATGATGAAAAGAATAATGTAGAAGATGGGAGAAGTATTGGAGAAGTATTGGAGGAGTGGAAGGGAGACAGGGAAGCGGAAGTGCTGCCAATGGTGGAAGAAGGAGGAGAGCCGACAAGGGAGGGAGCAGAAATGCTGATAAGGAAGGTGAGCAAGGAGGATAAAGAAGATTGTGGGGAGAAAGGAGAGGAGTCGGCAAGGAAGGAACGCGGAGAGAGAGAGAGGAGAGAAGAGCCAGGAGCCGAGTGACAGGAGAAGAGAGAGCAGAGGGAGCGAGAAGGAGGAAGAGGAGTGGGAGAAGGAGGGGAGAAGATGCGGAGGAGAATGGAAGATTGGAAAGAGAGAGATGAAATATGGAGAATAAGAAACATTATCGTACGAGGATGGAGAATGAGAGCGTTGAAGGATAATGCGGGACCGCGGGAGGTGCTGGAGGAGAAGATGGGGCTAGAGATTCGAGCAGAGGAGATAAGGAGGATCGGGGAGGGAGGAAGGGACGTCAGGATCAGTTCCGAGAAAGAAGAGGATATAGAGGTGGTTTGGGATAGAAAAGAGGACAGCGAACGAAAAGGACAGCGGCGAGAGGAGAGAGAGGGAAGACAGGAGATGGCAACGCAGGGAGGAGGAAGAAGAGGAGCACAGGAAGGAAAAGAGAAGGGAAGGGGAGACAAGTGAAGGGCAGGGGAGTTTTTCAGTGATATACAGGGAGGAATGAAAAAGACACTATTTCTGTTTCTATTTTTGATTCGAGAATGAGATAGGGAGATATGGAAGTCAGAAAATGGGTAGGATTTCTTCGTATTCTTTGTTTTGTTTGGTATTTTTTGATTTGGATTCTGAGATGTCTTAGAGATCTTAGTTTCTTTTCTTTCTCTTTCTGATTTGTTTTTGAACTGTTTTCGTTTATGTTAGTAGGAGTTGTGGAAATCTATGGAAGGGGGGAGAAAATTGTAGGGGGGCGGGGCCCTTAAGCCAATGTCAAAGGGCGCCGACAGAATATAAATAAATACATACATACATACATATATCTCATGAATAATATATTATCTATTTTCGTATTTAGTAACCACAATGTAGAATCTTGAACATCAATGAAAATGAATATTCTTCTTATAAATATCATTCTCTTTTCATATTTTTAAATTTGAATGGAGGAAGCACAACTCTTCCACATGTTTTGTCAGCAATCTTGATCGAGTTGCGGTCACAATATTTCCTGCTGAGGAAAACGTTTGCTATATTTGAATTACCCGAATGTAATCGGGTACCCGAAAAACTCGGGTAATTGAAAAAACCCGACCCGATAAAAACCCGATGACTCGGGTACCCGCACACCCCTAAATAATATCCTAGTCAACATTCAGAAATCTTTGAGATGTCCGGCCAAAAAATCTTGAAAATATCTTATGGAATTCTGAAAGATGTCTTGGAGTTCAGTTTGTTGGTTAGGTCAGGTTGTCTTGAACTTCAAAGTTTAGTACAAGAATTTCATTCAGATTGTAATGATAAATTTTATGACATGAAAAATCCGTTGAAAATCGTTTGAATTTTTGAAGAATCACATCAACTATTCTGCTAGATATATGAATTGATTCTCATGTACAAAAATAAAACATACTGACTTGGAATCAATGAAGATGAAAAACGGTGACTTACTCACTTGAAGATATTGGAAAATTGTTTCCAGTACAAAAATATTTGACTGAATATTTATTTTTGATTGCTCTCAAAGCTCTCAGTGTCGCTGTGATGATCGAATCATCACACAGAAATTGTCTCCGTTCTTTAACAACAATAATACATATACATGAGAGATTAATGAAGGTAAGTCAAATCGATCTTTGTTTTGATGTTGATCAAGAAACTTCACGAAAACAAAACATTGGGTGTTTCCAACAGTACGTGCTTACAGTGCTGCCAAATTCGAGGCATACACCGTTTCTGCCCCCTTCCATCGAGCTACATCCTTTCCCCCACCATGCGAATCAATTCGGGTGAGCGAGAGAGAGGATAAATGACTTTCTCCCTTGCTCACCCGATTTGATCCGCATGGTTCGGTTGGGGGAAAGGAGAGTAGCTCGATGGAAGGGGCAGAAACGGTGTATGCCTCGAATCTGACAGCACTGCGTGCGTATTGTGCACATTGCGCGTAGCGGTGCTCATTAATTCGAAATTCTTATTCTCAAGACCAATGAAATAAGAGCATGAAATGATTATCGATATACGTTGAAATATTTGCTGGGATCATTGCAAAAAAATTGAACATTCAATTCAAGAGAAGGGAAAACCCAGTGTTTCGATTGAGAACATTCAGTTTAAATTAATAATCTGATCAAAAATAATGTTCAATGATTTGCTAAAAATAGTCATACATATGTAAAACATAAAAAAAACATCTATACACAGCCCACTCGTAATAATCATCCTTCTCTCTCAGCGTCCATTTGAACATGCGCGGGAGTAAAAGATAGACAGGTAGGTGGTTGCTAGGCGAACAACATTTGAACAACATAGCAAAGAAAATTCAGAAATATATAACACATACAGTATGAACAGTTTGAATCTTCCAGTCAATGGACTCACGCGCGAGAGCATAATTAACCAATTTTCAAGAGTTCCTTTCATTAATCATTCAATTTGCCAATCATGACCAATGACAACTTCCGAAACAATTCGTGTCGCATGACTCAAATTTTTGCGGCAGTGTATTGTTTTTATTTCGTGCGCGTGTAACCGGTACGAACGGTACGTTTCCTCACGTGCATCATTTTCAACACCAACATTTTTCGTATCAACACGATTTGATTTGATGGAGTGGATAAGTGAAAAAAGTGGGTAAAGTGAGTATTATATATTTCACTGGTGAAGTACAGATTTTACATTCGTATTTACCATAGGTACGTTGTAGGAAACCATTAATGGAGACGATTTTCAATCCAATTGCAACAAGGTGAAGAAATTGTGAACATTTAGTCGACGCAAAATGTTTGCACTTGTCAAATATACGAAATCATGTCGAAATGAAGGAAAAAACATCCGAGTACGGGAGTGATTTCTGTGGATGAAATCAAAAATTTTGATTCTGCAAAAATCGATCATAAAATATTTCGCGTCCAGTGTGGGAAGTCAACATGTACTGCAACTGTTGGTCTGATCGGTGGTAAGTATATTTAAAATATTATTTCGAAAGATCTAGATAGTCACTCCATTATTGTTTTCATATGAACTGAATATGAGGATAAATATCAACTTTCCGTATAATGAGACCTAATCAATTTTTGAATTATAGTATTGATAATTAGTGTTGAATTCAAAATTGTTGTCAAAAGCGTATATCATATCTGTTCATATAACTCGTCGACCGATTTTCAGGATACATATATATTGGAAACTTCTTTTATATGTCGATAAATGCCTTTGATTCGTTTAATAAACCCAAACAAATGGCGTGATAGCTATTTGCTGCTGTACTAGACCAAGAAGTGAACTCAATTTTTGTTGCAAATGAGATTATTGTACCATTTAATTCAGGAAATTTCTCAGAATCATATGACATAAAACAATGATTTCGGGGAAAAATTGAGTTAACCATCTTTTTACCTGGCACAGCAATTTGGAAAAAGGTTCACTCACGTTTTTCTAATTTCAAAAAATTTTGAATGATTTATCAAAACAAATTTGTTATCAAATATGCTAATAATTTATCATACATATTTTTCCTTTGCATAGATAATTTAACCAGCATTGGTTACTGGAAGATATTCAATTTTCAGCATTGTCATTAGTTTCGTACAAGGTTTTGCAAGATTTTATTACATTCTCTTTTCTATATTTATTTACTGTTGCAGAAAGTTTCACATAGAAAGCTTATTCGATATGGTTATTCATCATTGAGTTTGTTCAGTTGTATCATTTTTATAACCTTGTTCCACAGATTATCAATTATTCTGCACTTTGAAAAACATTTCCTCTAGAATACCTATATCAAAAGTTGAGAATCAGTTACTACAGTTATCACAGTTTGTCATAAATAGCGTTTTCCATCCGTTGCACTGAGTGCGCACTGGCATATTCTCATCTTTCTCAAACTTGTGTCAAAATAAAGGATAGGAATATCCTAGTGCACACTCAGTGCAGTGAATGGAAAACGCTACAAATCAGTACTCAGCGCAGGAGAAATACATTTCATTCATTCAAGTCCCATGCTAAGGTTCTACGCTCGGTCCCTACGCTAACATTGAGCATAAGACTTTTACAAGTGAAATGTATTTATTTTGCACAGAGAGTAGCAATTTTACAATAAACCATGATTTTCCATTTTTGATGTAGGCAATCTACAAAAATGTTTTTTTCAGTGTGTAGAACTCTTCCAAGATGTTTTTCATTCGGATTTGTGAATACTATGCATATGTGTATACATATAATCAATTTATGAAATGATAGGAAATTGCCTGATTCTTTATAAATCCTTGTAGGAGTTCTGATGGATATTCCTGGGATCCATGCACAAAGGCGCTTGGGTCATTGAGCGCCTCCACGACTCCTGTCGTGGATATTTATTTGTCGCAGCGGGACCTGAAAAATATCGAGGGAGAACAAGTAACTTGCCCACGACAATTTTGAGGGGTCAAGGGAGAAAGAATAAGCTCAGGGAGAGGAGGTGGGTTGATTTTAATTCACTACAATGATCAAACTCTAAATGAGGTTAACCGCGTGCCAGAGCACGTATATATTTTCACAATTTATCACCGTTATACACAACAAGCGCCTTCGTCGCGCATGGAAAAATATAAACAATTCTTTCGTTTATCAATTTGCTTTGGGGGAACACAGGGACTGAGAAAAGAGTACGGAGGGCGCGGCCGCGAGGGAACATCTATAGACGGACTATGCCGTTTACATGAATCCAAACAGAAGGAAATAGAGGACAACCGCGACCATACAGGTCGCCACAGGGCAGGATAATTTGTGGGTCAGAGGCTTGGGGGGTAGAAGGTTTCAGGGCAGATGCCGTGGGGGAATCTTCTTCGTACATCCGTGACAGGGCATCGGGGACATGGTGGAGGGCGCCTTTTCTGTGGACTATATCAAAATCATACTCCAGGAGTTCCAGAGCCCATCTGGCTAGTCTCCCAGTTGGGTTATGAAGTTGATATAGCCACTTTAAACTTGCGTGGTCGGTTATCACGGTGAAGTGGTAACCTTCCAAGTATTCTCGGAATTTCTTGATGGCCCAGAGAACGGCCAGGCATTCTCGCTCTGTCACGGAGTGATTTTTCTCAGCGCTGTTCAGAGTTCTGCTTGCGAAAGCAATAACTCTCTCCTCCCCCTCTAAAGACTGGGTGAGGACAGCGCCGAGACCAGTGTTACTGGCATCTGTTTGGAGGGCGAAGGGCTGAGAAAAATCGGGGCAAACCAGGATGGGGGCTGAAGCTATGGACTTCTTCAGAGATTCAAAGGCCTCTTGTTCCGCGTTTTCCCACTTCCACGCTGAACCTTTCTTAGTTAACTTATGGAGCGGTGCGGCGATCGTGGCAAAATGTTCGATAAAACGTCGGTACCACGACGCCATACCGAGGAATCTCTAAAGTCTTTTTAGATTGGCGGGTGGAGGGTAGTTCAGTACGGGCTTGATTTTACTAGGATCCATTTGAAGACCATTTTGGTTGACCAGAAAGCCGAGGTACCTCACCTCCAACTTGCACCATTCGCATTTTTCCGGATTGATGGCCAACCCGGCTTCTCTTATCCTGTCTAATACTTTCTTTAGCCAGATTAGATGGTCCTCAAATGTTTCCGTGACGATAATGATATCGTCCGAATACGCAAATGCGTGGGGCTCTAGGGAGGGACCAATTAGTTTGTCCATGAGTCGTTGGAAGGTGGCAGGGGCATTAGTCAAGCCATAGGGCATACGAGTGAATTGAAATAAACCACGGCCAGGGACCGTGAAAGCCGTGATTTCTTTCGGGCGAGGGTCCATGGGAATCTGGTGATAGGCTTGACTAAGATCAATTGTGGAGATGTACCGGGCCGAACGTAATTTGTCCAGAATACTACTCATGTAGGGAAGGGGATAGGCGTCCTTTTTGGTTACCTTGTTGACTTCACGGTAATCCACGCAGAACCTGTACTCGCTTTTGGGTTTGGTCTCCCCTTCCCGAGCGATCATGCGTTGTAGTTCCTCGTCTTGGGGTTCTACTTTCCTTTCCTTCACCATTACGATCGAACTTGACCAATCGCTCGAAGAAGGTTCGACTATTCCTTCGGCCAGCATTCTATCTACTTCCTTGTACATGTCTTCTCTGACCTTTGGGCTGACCGGGTAGTATCTGCGCTTCTTGCCTAGATGTCCCTGGACATCAATGTGGTGGGAAGTCAACAAGATAGCACCAGAGGAACGGGTTAGGGAAGGGACTCCCTGCTTGACAAAATTCTCTAAACGGGTTTGTTGGGAGGGGTTTCAGGGTAGTAAACCATGAAGGGTGGGTGGCGGGATTGGGGTCTCGGGGCTTGAAGTGAAGTACTGCCAGTTCTCTTCTTGTCCTCCGATACGCCAACGGCCATTGAACCCATCCAAAACCGAACCGAATTCGTAAAAGAAATCCATCCCAAGGATGAGATCAATATCTAGGCCCGGTACCACCCGACAAGTCAAAGTCTCTTTGACGTTCAGAATTTCTATTGGTACCTGGGCTTCCTCCGAAATGGGCTCAATTTTCCCATTGGCGACCTTCTCGGCACCATAGGAGGCTCTTCTGACAGGGATTCCGAAAACCCGCAGTGAGTCACGTCCAGGAGGACCGAAAAAGGTACATGATGCGCCTGTATCCATGAGGGCAGGAATATCGTAGGGGCCGATCCTGATGGTCAAGTATATTCGGGCTAGAGGGCTCGGGTCATTCGGGTGGTGGCTATTGGGTTCCCTTCGTGGGGTTTTGGTACATCGCTTTTTCCGGTAGGGGGTGATTCCTCTGGGGGGTAGGGTGAACGAGGGGGTGGGTTCCTCCGAAGAGATAGATCCTCCATAATGATATCCGTCTTCATATAAGGATCTGTGAATCGATCTCCCCGGATTATTCTCTATTGGTGGGTGTGCAGGGACTTCTGGGGGATTCTGAGAAGGGTTATTTCCCTCGATTGGTTTCGGTTTTTGGGGTAGTTTGGACATCAGGTCATTGAGGAAGGTGTTTTCTACGAAGTTCCGAACGTCCGGGGTCGGGTGGAAGGGTAGGTGTTTTCGAAGCACAACCGCTTCGGAATTATTCGGGTCAGGGGTGGTTTCGAAGGATAAATCGAAGAAATCCAAGGGGTTTGGGGTTCTCATCTGGGGTGGTAGGGTATAGCTCTCGTTGAGGTAGGGGTGGGTTTTCATCCCAGTGGGATCCCGAAAGTGTAGAGGTTTGGGGTGTACTTTCCATTTCTGTACTCTGTTGTGGTTGGTGGGCGAGTACCCTATGTCCGGGGGTAGGGTGGTGTTTTAGGGTCGACGAGGGCGTGTTACCAGAGGTTGGGTGGACCCTAGTCACCGTTCCTCTGTTCAGTTTCCCTCGTCCTTCCTTTTGCGAGAGTAATTGAAGCCACGAGGGGTGGGACATTGTTTTGAAAAATGTCCGCGCCCCCCGCAGCGCCAACATTCTATTGATTCGTTCGGGGTTGAGTCCGGAACCCTCCGGATGGGTCGTGGGGGATTGTGTGGGTAATTCGTTACATCACAAAGTAAATTCTTCAAAAATGTATAATAAGCACTCATAGTAGACTATTGTCGAATTTTGTGAGATCTGATGATATAAGAATTTATAAAGAATCATTTAAATCTTTTCGTATGTTCTCATAAATCCGTTGCAGGGTTCTTGTTGCCAATTTCGTAATTCCTTATAAAAAAAAGATTACATTGTAGATTTCATCCTAAATATCTACTCCGTTGAAAAAATCTCATAGAGGTTCAAATACCGCTATAGAAACCCATATATTCTCATCAGATTTTATCAGGTTCAATAGTGATATTAGGACACTTGTATCAGATTTTAATGGAGCATATAAGTTCCTATGATATTTTTTACAATGCGTAGATTAGAGTAATCCTTCATTTTGGCGGTGTTCAATTCCTTCGCTTTCATTCCATAAAGCGGTTCCAATTTTCATCCAAATGAAGTACGTCAACTTATTCCGATCCAACTGAGTCTATACTATATAAAAATTATGTTTCACGCTCTTTTAATTGGTGCATGAATAATTCCAATAAAACTCACTGTTTTGGAGTTATAATGAAAAATTCAGAAAAGAACATGCAATTTGAAAAGTTGGAAACCCTTAATTGCGACAAGTGTTGACTTACTTCAATCGGAATGGGAGTTTACAAACTTCAATTCTTCACGCTTATCTAAATCATGAATTTTTTGTAATTCTTTTGTAATTTTAATGTAATGAATTTGATAAATTCTAGAAACGAAAGAAGGAGTTATGGCTGAAATGTCTGAGAAAAGGGTGAAATTTAATCTCATGATACACTAGTATCAGCAACTGAAAGTTCAGAAGCAGAAGGTTTCGTACCAAAAAAATCACAACATGCGAAGGTTTGTTAATTTTGGGATGATATTAGTGCCTTGAGAAAATACTTTCTTTCATATTCATGTGATCCGTTGGCTTCATGTCAGAATCGAGTGGAACATAAGGAATGTTCTTCGAAGCTAAATCTGATTTATAGGGGTGGACTCAAATCTTTTGAGTAGAATCAACAAAACTTATTTTCACTTGTCATAACGCAAAAAATTCGTTGGGTTTGAAGAGTAAGTTAAGAGGAAATTTGGAAGGATATTTTTTTTTACTTTAAACGCTAAATGTCATTCAAAACGGTTGCAATCTCGAAAAATGTCCTCTTTTCTTGTCTTGTCTGGTCTTGTGTTGTCTTAATCTCGAAGGAGAGGAAATTGTTTTATACCCTGAACGCTATCAGTTCCATCTTTGCATATGTGTCATTTTCAATTATTCCATGCTCACACTTGACTTAATGTGGTGGATATGTGCCTTCGAACATCATTTGAATGAATTATGTTTATTCTTTCCAAATTTCACTCGAGAGTCCCAATACTCTATAGTTATTCAATGCATGAGAAAATGAAGGTCTCACGCGATTCAAGATATTATAAGGTACCTACTACCTACTAGTACTACCTACACTCAAATATTCAATGCGTTAAACGATGTGAATTGGATTTTCGTTCTGTAGATTCCTTATTTGCTCTCATATGTGATTTGATTCGCTTCTATTTGAGCTATGTTGTGTATTAATTTTCGATGTTCATAGAAACTAGATTCATCACATATATAATACATCTACAATGAATATAAGATGCATAAATCCGAGATAAAATGAATATAATATGAACGTTCAATAAATCACGGAGAAAAAACATTTCGCTACGTCAACGACTCTGTTTTTGCTAAATGAATTGAATGATCTGTTACAATCCGCTGTTTTCACCAACTAATTCGTTATAATCATCTAGTTCTCGCTATTCTTGTGAAACTTGAGTCCCTCAAGAAAACAACTCCTCCTCATTCCAATAAACTTGTTCGCTGTCCATATAATAACATTCGAATTCCGCTGAAACAGAAAAACTTGAGGTTCTAGCAAATTTTTTTTTGAGCTTCTTCTTCGCGTAGGTATTCATTTGTACGAGGACTTGGCAGAATAAATATAATACAATTTTTTTTACAAATGTGGGAACATCTCGGAGTAAAACTAAAAAAAACTGAATTATTATCCAAAAAAGTTGGGAATCTGAAGACAGCAGGTATTACGGAGGTAAACAATATGTTTTTTCATAAAAATAATTATAGATGTTGAAATTGAATTCTTCATTTAGGAAATCAAATAATAGTAATTGAATTCCTTTTTTTACAAAATCATATGATTTTCCAATTTGATTCAACATGATATTTTTTTCAGTCAAAAGGAGATTCCTCTTTTCCAAACACGAATAAACCCAATAATTTGAAATACGTAGGAAGCAACAAACAAAAAGAACGCGAGGAAGAGAAGGGGAACAAATTAGAAGATGAGGAAGAGAAAGAGAACGCAGTAGAAGAGGAAGAAAATGGAACTATGAAAAAGGTGGATGAGGAGGAATCCACAGATGTAGAGCCGGATATGGAGGAGAGAGAAATAAAAAAGACGAAAAAGTGCCAAACAAGGTGAATGTGTACAGGGCGCAGGATGGAAAATCATGTTCCATTTGATTGAAATTTCCAAACTAAAATTTGAGGATTCAATTCTTCGAATCTCTGGTGATAATCGAAATTCCAGAAAGCAGAAATTGGAACGAATGAAGGGTGAGAATGTATCAATTCCATCCCAAATGACGCTCAAATGACTGTTTGGTTGGGCCTTCAGACCGCTCTATAAGCTTCATTTCCCCCAGAGATGTTCTTTTTTGTTTGTTTGTTTTTTTTTTTATATATATAAATGTTAGTATTCATACAAATAGATTGGATGGGAATATCATGATGGCAGGGATTCCTAAAGATACCACTTGATCATCCGTATGAATGCCTGATGATCAAAATCATTTGACAGGTTGTTCCTGTACAGTCTGCCTCTACACTGAAAGTAACGGATCAGGATGAGGTGATGAAACTTAAAAGACAAATACTTCAACTTCATAACGAGAATAAAACTTTACGCGTAATCAATCAACAGCTGCAAGATAAAGTCGTCGGTTGGGCAGAACGAGTTGAAAGTTTGTATACCCAGTAGTTTTTCGCTTACTGAAACTTACGTTCATTTGCATCTTGCACGAAACTATGGAAGAGTATTCCTTATTCCTTAGAGAAATTGACTTCATTCTGATCAAAATGTTTTTTTTTTGTCCAATTTTTTGGAGAAACAATAAAGCGTTATGGTAAAGAAGGCGTACATTTTCCTAAGGAATTGAACACTTTTACAACTGAAATTTCTTTTGGATATTTCTACAAATATTTGCATTCATCTGAAAATTGTTGAACGTTTTCGTACAACTGTGAGATTCTCTCAAAAATTCTTCAGTGAAAATCTCTGAAATCTTCAGACAATGAATCCCTAACTATGTGCAAAAAATGCTGAAACGACACTGTAAAAAATTTCTTTGTGGATACAGAAGAAATTTCGGGGCTTCTTAACACAAACATTTCCTTCAGTGGATTTCCAAACAAAATTCGCAAAGAATCAAGAGTTTTGGTCAACTAACAATAATTGATATTATCCAAATTTTGTTTGAAAATGCACTAGAGGGAATGTTCGTGTAAAAATCTGTCGAATTTTTTTGTAAAATCATGAAGAAATTTTTTACAGTGGGAACATTAGACACCTTGTTACTTTCGGGATTAGTGAGCATTTTATTGAAAATATAATTGCATAAAAAAAGGTGCTTACCTGGGAACATATCTTGGAATGAAATTTTGATTGTTTGTCAATCACAAAAGCATATAAAAAACATCTCGAAAATCATAAATCGTCCCATGTGGAAATTTGAACCGGGCTGGTACTGGCCCAGATTCTTTGAGTCAGGGCCAGTACTGGCCCAGTTTAAATTTCCACTTGGGGTAAATATCATATTCTGGATACCTGACAAATTATTTATAACAAGCGAAAATGTGTATACATTATGATGAAAGTGTGTGTGATTTTCCATTTTTAAATCTCATGATATTTCATTGATGTTTACATTGGTAAACCATTCACATTGTATTTGAATGGATTTCCAAAAACAGCCGCACCCTTCTACTCTATTGTGTGGTCCGTACAATACACTGTTAAAAAAAGCTAACACCAAACTTATTGACGTATATACACACTAAAAAGTGGTTATTGGAGATCAAACTTCTAACAGTGTATACTTACTAATCCCGTCAGCACGGCGCGAAAGTTTTTGTACATTTATTAGTATACATAGATATTAGGGTGATCGTTGAAAATTAAATTCTTTCAGACGCCCAAAAAATCCTTCCTTTTGACGAAAAACTACGGGATAAATTTTGCTTTTTGATTTTTAACAAAAATAACACGTCACGGCGGCCAATTCAAGTTCATTTTTCGATAAAATAATTTTTTTTTTTTGGAATATTTGTTACATTATTTCAATCTTGATAAAAAATCATAAGAATATGCTCATAGGAAATCAAATTCTCTACAAAAGGGTTTCTTTTGTTTTCAGATGAAGTTCATATCCATCGAGATAATCTCATTGGGGAACTTATTAACTTTATCAAATCATCCATTTTAGCACTAGAAACTTTATTTTTCTTGAAATATGAACACTTCTATCAAAATATCTTGAATTACATATATATTTTTGATGTTTTGACATAAGTAAATGATTTTTAATTGAATGATTTTCAAATAAAATCTCTGTCGGTAAGTTATCTACAATGAATTTATAATCGATATCGATATTTTCCTAAATTATCGACACTTCTGAAAATCTATTGAATGGTAGACATTGCCCAAGCATGTTTGGTTTAATTCGTTTAATTTGTTATTACTGTACTCTTTACATATTGACTTTAATGTGTTCACATGTCACTCATTTCTGTGCTCCGAGTTTAGTTTTTTATTTGTATTGAGACATTGAAATATTTGATTGTATCCATCGCAAGAGGAACAGTGTCAAATGTATTTGCTACGGTGTAAGATTCATTTGCATTTGTGAGGTTATACATGAAAGTAAAGCCAAGAATTTAATCAGAATCTACTGATACTCTGTTACGAAAATTAATTATCGAATCTTAATATTTTTTTCTGTGAAATAAGTATTATTCATCTTTCTTCCAAATTAACATGGCAATGCAAGACGAAAAAGAAAATATATTTTTAATTGGGGATACTCATCCTCAGATCGATGGAAATCAATTACCATCCAATTTACAAGTTCTACAATTTTTGTTTCATAATCTTCGACTATTAAACCATAATTTAGGTGATAGTAAATATTTAGTTTATGATGAATTGATAACTTTTTGGCAAAAAGTGAAAATACCAACTCAGCAAAAGTGTCGATGTATTGCAAAAATTGAACAATTATATAATGATTGGTGCAGTTTGCAAAAAAGTTCTTCAGTAAAAGGAATCACCCAAACAAATAAAGAGGAAGCTTCTCCATCATCTCTTAAAAACTTATTCGACATTGCGCATGATGATGCTTTAAATATGATCGATGTTAAGATTAAAAATTTTTTATTCAATCAACGTGAGCCTTGCCGTGTTGGATACATCAATGAGGTTGAAGATCCAATTTCCGGTAAATATTGAAACAATTTCGGTATTCTATGGTTTATATTTTGAAATTATCACTTTTTTTCATTTTTTTTTAGAAAGTTCTGAACCTAGTCCACAAATTGAGTCATCAGGAACAAACTCTTTCAGTCAACGAAGCCTTCAGAGAGATCCCAGTTTTGTATTGGAATTAAATGAATCACCACCATCGAAAAAACCTCGAGGAACAATCGATATTTTTACTCCAGAACTATGCACAATGTTGGGTGAATGTAAAATCAGCGATCGGAATGCGACGGGTTTATTGATTAGTTTTCTTGAAGCTGTTGGGATGGATGCTAGCCAATACATTGTTGATAAAACTTCAATAAAACAGAAGCGTGAAAAGTTTCGAAAGGACAGAGCCGCGGAAATGCAACATAGATTTAAAAATACAGAACTCAGTAGATTAATTATCCACTGGGACGGCAAACATTTACCTGACATCACTGGTAGAAACTTCATAGTGCGTCTTCCCATTATAATTTCTGCAGAGAAAGAAACTAAAATACTATCGATACCCAAACTCGAAAATTCCACCGGTCGCGCAATGGCTGATGCAGTTTTTGATGCTCTGCAAGAATACGGGATTAGTGAATTCGTAGTTGGTTTGTGCTGTGATACTACAGCTTCAAATACAGGACAATTTAACGGTGCAGCAGTGTTGATTGAACAAGCATTGGAACGAGATCTTCTTCTATTACCATGTCGACACCATATATTGGAAGTTGTACTGAAAGCTGTATTCGATCGTCAAATTTTCAATTCTTCTGGACCGAATGTGCCTTTATTTGTAAGGTTCAGGAAAGAATGGGATGCATTGGACCTCACAAAATTTGAATCTGGAATAAACGATCCGATAATCTATAATATTCTCGAAAATGATATTCTCGACATCCGTGAATTTGCAGAAACACAATTGACTTTGAATCACGACAGAGACGATTATTTAGAATTATTAAAGTTGACATTGATATTCATTGGAGTAGTACCCGATAATGTTGTGTTTCGTGTTCCTGGAGCTATGCATCAAGCAAGGTGAATGGCCAAGGCAATTTACTCTCTCAAAATTTTTCTTTTGCGACCTACGTTTAAGCTGACTTCGAATGAACAAAACAGTCTTGGTATGATTTGTGTTTTTATTGTAAAAATATATGTGAAGATATGGTTTATGGCATCATCATCAATCAAAGCTCCCAATTGTGATTGTTAATTGATACAATCGATTCACAACTTCCAATCAATTGACAAAAAACTATCATCTGCTGCTTTGAAAAAAATTTTGAATCATTTATGGTATCTCACTCCAGCAAACTGTTTAATGGCACTATTCGATGACAGTGTTGATGAAGAAACGAAAAAAAAAATGGTTCAAAAATTATTCGATAATAACGATTATGATTCTTCAGATGACAGTCAAATCTGTAATTCAAAAAAAATAGTAATAGCTGAAAAAGATGTAGCAAAATTATTCGACCATGGATCAAAAATTATTAGATATTTGGTACTAAAACCCGGATAGGATCCAGATTGAACCGGATGGAGATTTACCGCAAAATGCTTATACGCGCCTGGATGCACCCGGATAGAGTACCGAGTGTATCGGAATCCATCCGGTTTCTAGTACGGGTTTCATCCAGGATTTCGACCGATATTTCGTACTCAAACCCAGATAGGTCCGGATCAAACCGAATGACGATTCACTGCGAAACCCGTATCAGCGCCCGTATACATCCGGATAGAGTTCCGAGTGTATCGGAATCCATCCGGTCTCTAGTCCGGGTTTCATCCAGGATTCCGACCGATAATCCGTACTCAAACCCGGATAGGGTCCGGATCAAACCGGATGACAAATCACCGCAAAACCCGTATCAGCGCCCGTATACACCCGGATAGAGTCCCGAGTGTTCCGGGTTTCCATCCAGATTCCATCCGGTTTTTCTACCAGAGTTGTTATTGGCAACCTTGTCAGTGTAAGGTTGCTACAGCCCTGCTGCAAGGGTTTTGTAAGCTTGTACCCTTGTCGTGTGTCAACTAGGAGGCTTATATCAACCTTGTCACAAGCTTGCCTGACACCATTGCAGCAAGGTTAAATTGCTATCTGGGAATTGGATTCAATGGGTATTTTATGGTTGATAAAAAATTCCGATTCATACCAATAAAGTACTTTTTAATTGTATTGAATCGGTGATTTGATAATCATGAAAATTTTATTCGATACCAGTCAAATATTTTTCAATGGGATCCAATTGGTATTTTATCAATAGTAAAAATTCCGGTTGATACCAATACAATATTTTGAAAATTCTGATAAAAACCGATGATTTAATCCGCTGGAAGGAATTCTGAATTCGAATTGGATATTTCTCATTCAATCCTATTCAATTTTCAGATCCGTAAATGGTCCTATTAGTCCCCATGAATTCGGATAGTGGAATGATCTGATTAAAACCTACAGACCGATCAAATCTGTACGAACTCTAATCGAATGGGACATTTTTCATAAAAACCGAATCAATTTCCCATTACGTAACATTGACGATCGGTTCCAATAGCTTTAGGTCATGGAAATTTCCGATAAAAACCATTTGCCTCATGGGATGGAGAAATTTTCATACTCTCAATCAGATCTCTCTCATACAAACCGATTGATCACTGAAAGTCATATTAATTCCAATAAAACAAATATTTTTCTATCGGTAAATCCTCGATTCAATTCTATGTATACCACGTTCCAATTAATTCCTATTCATCTTGAATCGGTAGTTGAGCCTCTCCGATTGACCCTATTCATTCCGGTTAATTTTGAATCGGTTTCTATCGGGTTCTATGGGACCTTTCAACCAGGGTAGTACTTGTAAAAATTATCATGACATTTGCGGTTACTTGGATATTTATTTTTGTAATTGCGATGGCATAATCATTTTTTACGATCGTAATACTCTTCAATCAGAGAGTCTGCTTCAATAAAATATTTTCTGTTTCTATAAATACATGTATATAATATTACAGGGACATAAGATATGCGCGACTGTTCTACCATCAAATTATTTGATAATTTAAAATTAATAATTCTCTGTGTCGATATAGTGGACTTCTAGTATCAATTCAGGTTCATGTCTGAAAATATAGATATTTTCAATTTCTACCGATAGATCACGCTTCACTACTTGTACGGATAAGGTAGATTCCTGATATATATTTGGGTTCGTGTCTAGTTATATAGACGCTTCCTAAATCCACCGGTAGGGAGCAGCAGTGTTAGGGTATGTATGATTTTGCGTTGAACGCGGCCATGCTCACTCTCATCTTCTCTCTGGTCACTGAAAGTTTTGTTTCGTTCCGGTAGTCCATTCCGATGCATGGGAGAGCAGCCTTAGGCCAGAGACTCATGCCAGCGACTGTCGCGCGCGACATCATTAGAAGAGAAAAGAGGAAAGATGTTTTCAACTCGGATCTCTTCTTTCTTCTAATGATGTCGCGCGCGACAGTCGCTAACATGAGTACCCGGGGTTACTCGTCATCATTGAACTAGTTTAATGCTCGTCATTTAGCTAAAAAAAATAGGTCACAGGCCCACTATATCGCAGGCTTGTAAAGTGAAACCAGTGAAGGGGTGTAGGGCGAGCGTCCTGGTGGTTATACCATGGTACCGGGTATCAGGATTTCTCTGATTGCTTGAATACTAGTGACTTATGGTGGAGTTATTGAACAGTACTAGTTTTCAGCTAGTCAGAAAATTCGGCATTATGGGCATCCACTATTATGGTATACTACTAGTGTCCTCATGATAATATCTCTAGGTGCTTCCGATAACTGCTCCGAGCAGAGCAAGCAACATTTCCAACCAATTGGAAGATTCAAAAATTTGTCCCCAACTTTCTGATTGGTTGGAAATTTTGCTTGCTCTGCTCGGAGCAGTTATCGGAAGCACTCAGGGATGAACTGCAGAGGAGGTTTACAAAGTACCCAGATAGCAAAATTTTTGGAAAAGCATCCTTTCTGAGTCATTTACGAATTCAGAGAAGAATTCTTGAAATGTCCATGAAATAGGGTTCTTTGAGAATCCTATTAGAGCTTCATAGCTCGAAATGAATTCTCCAAAAGCCCCCCCAGCCAGCACCAATGATCAATCTGAATTCATAAAAGTTCATGAAGAATTCCCTGGTGAAAATCCAAAAGTGAAGGAAGAGGGTATTGGAACAAATGGAACGTCAAAATGTTTCAATTCCCTCATGAGTTACTTTTAGGTGACTCTTTGTTACTCTTAGGTGACTCTTCGCTCGCGCTTTCGCCGTGCTTTCGTCGCGTTTCAACGCTTCATTTCCACCAGGGATTCCTCAAAGACTCCTCAAATAGTTTCCGTTATGCGACGAACAATGAATTCAATAAGAATCTGATGCATTCAAAATATGAACTCTTGATGAACAACTTAATAATCTGAAAGAACTGATATCGAGACTACCTCATGAATTCTTGCTGAAAATTGAGTTATTCATCAAGAGTTTATCGTAAATCCATTTTATTCATATTGAACTCATTGTTAGTCGCATAACGGGAGTTCTTTGCAAGAACCCCGTTGCTATCTGGGCTATTCCACTGACATTTGAAGGACTCTTGTTTTGTGATCTGGGGTAGTTGGCCCGGGGCTTGGATACTCATTTCGAAGTAGCTGAACTGACCAGATGATCAAGACCAGATCACTTTTCAACTGTTTTGATTGGTTGAGAACCGATCTGGTCTTGATCATCTACCCAGCTAACATTCAGAAATCTTTGAGATGTCTTACTGAGAATTCTTCAAGATATCTTATAGAATCCGAAAAGATATCTTATGAAACACAATGAGAACAAATTAAGAACTATTCTTTCTTCAAGAACAAGTAGTCCTTAATTTGTTCTTATTGTGTTTCATAAGATATCTTCAAGAATTCTTAGTAAGACATCCTAAAGATTTCTGAATGTTAGCTGGGTGGTAAGATCAGCTATTTCGGAAGGCTCCATATTTTCAAATTGCAAACATACTATATAAAACCAAACATAAACAAAAGTCTCTTGTTGAAAAGGAAGCATGTATTAAGGGGCTCTACCAGTGTGACACTTGAAAAAAATCGATTTTTTTCACTAGTTCTATAGTTTATACTTTCAAAAACATTTTGTGAAAGTGGCAAGGTCGTATCTTGAATAGTTTTTGAATGGCAGCGTTCTAAAGGCGACCGCTCACAGGTCTCATAAGTCGCTTCATCTGCCTATAGACGGAGTTAGTGTATATTTACTCGAATCCTTCGCATTGTAAACTGTACGTGGGTCATATAGGGCGCCTATATAGCTGTATACGGTCCGTAAAGGTCTGTCTACCTAGACAGAAAAATATAATATAAGCTATAATGGATTGCTATAGCACTTTGCTCCAAAACACCTTCCGGCGGCATGAAAACCATTGAGCTCGCTGATTTTCTAGCAGTTTCAATATTCAATGATGGCTTTTACAGTATTTTAAAAATGATGGAAGTAATGGGTATAGTTGTTGGCCCCATTGCAGAAGCATATGCAATCCAAAGAGATAAAGACCGAATCAAGCAGATACGTCACGCGGCGTCCTCAAAAAAGGGACGAACAGCCCGGGAAGAAGAAGGTGTAATGTATGGGCCAGGCATAGCAGATTAGCAGTTTTAGTTGAAACTTTAAACGCGTTTTTCTCAAAACGACATTTCTCAAAATTGCTGACATCATAACTCAAAGAGAAATTGACCGATCGACTTCAAATTGGAACTGAGTATTCTTTAATATATTTACTATACAATGACCAACGATCTTTTTGATTGGTTGAAAATTGTCAATTTGGCATTAACAAAAGGACCATTTTTTCACCTCAAAAAACGAAATTATTTTCAGAACGACGCCATTTTGTTCATTTTTGATATTCTTCGAAAATCGTTGGTCATTGTATAGGGAATACCTCCAACTTTGATAACCTTTTTTGATTTTTTGTTTCAAGCACTCATTCAGCTGGAATCGTGTCAGCAGTTGGGGAACTTTTTTTTTCGCACCTCCGAAGACAGCTCATAACTCCCTCATCTTTCAATATTTTTGTAAAAAAAAATCTCAAAATATAGCTGAAAATATACATTATTATGTCCAAAAAACTTCAAAACTTTCTATCGAGTACTTCCTTTTACAAAAATTCGCGAAAATCTCCTAATTTTTCATGGATTACACTGGTATAGCCCCTTAAAAAGTTTTCTCAACGTATTCGCAGAGTCAGAGATGAGTGGAGAGATTGTTAACGTGATACTGAAATCGTCCCTGGTAAGAAGATCTCTCTGAATCTCTCTGAAAATTTCACGTTTCAGAGAGATTCAGAAAGAATTAGAGAAATTCAGAGCAATGCAGCGTGGTTCAGAGGATTTCAGAGACTAGTGGATTGAGAGAACTTGTGCTTTGAATTTTGCAGAGGGATTCAGAAAAATTCAGAGGAACTCAGAGAGATGCAGGGAAATTCAGAGAGGAACAAATTCAGTAAAATTCTTGGTCCTGCATTCCAGAGGCGTTCAAGGAGTGTCAGACCCTTTCAGAGATAGATGAATTTAGAAAGATTGTGCGTAGAACTTTTCAGAAATATTCAGAGGAATTTAGAAAAATTCAGAGTAATTTAGAGAGATTCAGAGGAATTCAGAGAGCTAAAATTAATTCAGCTAAATTTTTGGTTCAGGATTCCAGGGAGATTCAGAGAAATTTAGAGATATTCAGGTAGATTCAGAGGGAGCTTTGAAATTCAAATATATGAAATTCTGAGGGATTCAGTGATATGCGGAGAGATTCAGAGAAAGTTGAAGAACTCAGAACGTATCACTATCGAAACAGTCTCTAACTTCCTCTGAATTACTCTGGGATTACTCTGAATCTCTCTGAAATTTGTCCCAAAATATAGAGAGATTCAGAGAAATTCAGAGAGATTTCAGAGAGATTTTTTTCACCAGGGGTGGTATGGTTGTAGGCTCTCTAATATTCGCACATGCGCGGAGCTCAACCCGGAGCGGGGAGATAGACGGGCATGTGAGAACCAACGGTCGCGTCCATCAACGCGGTTATACCTGCAATTTATATCTGGATAAACTCGAGATCAACTCTGGGTATCAAGGATTCAACTTGGTATTCTGCCAAAACCTACATGGTTTTTGGACTAGCGACATCATGCGGCAATGATACCAACTGAAAAGTGGAACCACACTGATTGGTTAATTCCATTGGATATCAGGAATTCCGTTCGATCTGAGCAATCATCAAATATCTATTTGTTAGTTGGTATCATTGCCGCGTGATGTCGCTAGTCCAAAAACCATACCACGATTTCAGTATTACGTTAGCAATCTCTCCACTCATGTCTAGCAGAGTATAAGGAATGTGAATTCGAGCGTATACTATGCGTAAAGGGAAATGTTGAGGGCATTCCAACGAGGGGTATATTTGGAGCATATAAAACGTATCAGAAAGAATAATTATTTTCATAACCCTTGTGCATATTTTACATTGTACAATAAAATATATCATGAATTCACATCGTACATATATTCTTCTTTTATTATGACAAATAATAAATATGGAACATAATATATATTTCAATCCAATATACAATAATCATACAAATATCCGACTTTGATAGATAATGATTATAAACACTCTGTGAAGAGATCCAGTATTTGTTCTTCAAAATCAGAAGAATACATTGTAACTGAATTAAATTTGGACAGCATATCTTTAGTGGGTTTAAAATCAATACAGCCATTTAGTAAATTGCTATTGGATTTATTTGTTTGGCGTACTCATAATTTGATTATTTCATTCGATTATATTTTTCTCCTGCACTTATTATATTTAAACTTTCGCGCATCTGCGTATTGTACTACGCACAGATATGGCCGCGACGTTATACTTTTGTAACGCTTCTCGAACAAGCGAATCCTCTCACATTCGTGAAGCCTAAACGTGCGTGTCGTCCGCGTCTTCTTATTCTTCTGTAATCCTTCCGTGTTTATTTATCCAAAATACAGTTTGTATGAACTCATACTAATAAAGTTCAGTATTTTCACAAGTGTACTATTAAATATTTGTTGATTAGTTTAACCTCTCTCATCCTCTATAACATTAATAGGTTATGAACCCAGGAGTCACGTCGGTTTAACAAAGAGAGAAGTGTTCGTGTTTTCTTTTCGTTTTCGTGCTGTGAAAGACACTAGTGTAACCATTCGTTGTTAGACATTCGATCCACAATGGGTGAAGAAATATCCGTGGAAAACATCGCGAAGTTGGATGGTAAAAACTATCAAGCTTGGAAATTCCAAATGACCGCAATTCTCACAGCGTACGGAAGTTTAGATATAGTGATTGGAACTCGAAAGAAGCTTGCAGATGCGACAACTGCAGAAGCGAAGTTGTGGGTGGAGGAGAACGCTGAAGCAATGTTCTTGATACCGTCGACAGTAGATAAAAACGAAATGCAAAATCTACTCGTTTGTACGACAGCAAACGAAATGTGGACTAAACTAACCTCTATTTACGAACAACGGTCTGAGTCGAGTAAATTGACTTTAACGCAGAGGTTTCATGAATATCGCATGGATTCAAGTGACTCAGTTGTCACACGTTTTCCAAGGTGCAGAATCTCGCGATACAACTCCGTGATGTAGGGGAAGTTGTGTCGGATGTCGCTATAACTGCAAAAATCATCGCATCGTTACCCTCCAAGTACAACGCGTTCAAGACGGCTTGGGACAGTGTACCTGCCGACCAATAGGTAGTAAATTCGTTAATACCTTCTGATCAAAAAGTACCCGGAATTCTCTATTCAAACAAACCGCGCTTGAGATATTGTCGGAAATCTTTTGTTTTCCATGTTATTTCATCTGTTATTTAGCGCTCAAATGTCTGTTTGCGCCTCATTCGTCAGAAGTTAGTGCGTGTTGCCTTGTAAACGAGTCAGTGTTTGTTGTGGTCTGCGAATTTCGCAATGTCGAATTTGGTTGAGCAAAGAGTTTGTCTAAGATTTTGTGTTTTTAACAAAATTTCATGTGCGGAAGCGTTGGATATGTTAACAGAGACCCACGGACACTCGACGATGTCGAAAACACAAGCGTACGAGTGGTATAAAGAGTTGAAAGCAGGTCGTATTGTGGCCGATGATTTACCTCGTTCCGGTCGTCCGTCCACCAGTATCACTGACGAAAATATTGATATAATTAAAGAAATCATCCTCGCAAATCGTCGTGTGAGCATTAGGGAGATACCATTTGATCTTGGTGTCTCGTTCGGATCGGTGCAGAGCGTTATGCACGATATTTTGGCCATGAGACGGGTTGAAGCACGGCTTGTGCCGAGAGTGTTGAATTTGTTGCAGAAACAGCATGGCATTGATGTTGCTAAACAAATGCTCTCTTTGGGCTAAAATGTTATCGAAGGCATCATTACCGGTGACGAAACATGGGTCTATGAATATGACATCGAAACTAACCAACTATCATCAGAATGGCACTTTTCAGACGAGTCAAAACCTAAAAAACCGCGACAGAATCGATCTAAAGTCAAGGTTTTGTTGACTTTTCTTTGATTGCCGTGGTGTGGTCCACTCCGAATTTCTCCCACCAGGTCAGACAGTGAATAAGGAAGATTACTTGAGCGTATTGAAGTGTTTGAGAGAAAACATTCGTCGCAAGAAACCAGAATTGTGGAGAGATAACTCGTGGTTTCTTCATCACGATAACGCACCGGCACACACATCTCATCTTGTACGCGATTATTTGACCAAAAACAATGTTCATACCGTTCCTCAAGCTCCGTATTCACCTGATATGGCTCTTTGTGATTCTTTCTTGTTCCCACGACTCAACCCAAATAGACAATCCGATTTCTATTAGATATCTGAAAGATGTCTGAAAATTTTGTAAGATATCTCAAAATTTTTTCTGAAAGAGATCTCTCAGATATCTTCAAGATATCGGACGCAACACTATTATATATCCTTAAGATATCTGAAATGAGATCTTTCAGAAGCTTTTTTGAGATATCTTAATGAGGTCTTATGGGAGAGGAAAATTAGAAATCCGAAGAATGATATATTTTACAAGTCATACACAAATCCTGGTGGTAATGTAAATCATAATTTTCCATAATTCTCATGAAAGTCATAATTCCTCATATTTTCTCATTTGGTACAAATTCCAGGAGAAAATATTAGATTTTTCTCACCGAATTTGTCATTTATGAGGAAATATGAAAAATTGTTACTTTCATGGGAAATTACGAAAAATTATGAGATCTACCTTCGTCAGGGAATCGATACATGAATTCGATGAAGATGTTTCGAGAAGACGACAACATGCTACAAATTCATGTATTCGGGTTCATAAATTCATTATTGTAATAGTTCAAGACATTCAAGAAGTGCAATTGCGCCTATAAATAGGATAAGATGTCATCAAGTAAGTGCATGATATTTTTTTTGTATCATATATATATGTAAACGACGGTAAAGAGCAAGGTTAGGAATGCCGGTAATGTTTACTAATGCTGATTTTGAAAAAGTATACAATGACATCCAACGAATATACGAATAAAATATCATACACTTACTTGGTGAGTTTTTATCCCATGAACAGGTCAATTGCACCTTTGAATCCCTTGAATCCTAATATATAACATTTTTATATATAAGATTCAACATTTGACACGTACTGCACGCGAGAGAATGAGGCAGAAAAGTGATGCAAAAGGCAAAGTCGGTAGACGCCATCTTTTCAGAAATGAAGTTCTGAAAGATGTCTTATAGATGATATTTTAAGAATTCTGATGCAATCGATTTTTCAGATATATTTCAGATATTTTATACAAGCATCTGTAAGATATCTGTTTGAAGATTTCTGATATACATCTATAAGACATCTTTTAGACATATCTTAAAGGTTTCTCTCATCGGATATCTTATATTCATCTTTAAGAACTCAGGGTTTACTGGGAAGTTACCACTTCGCGGAAAGCGTTTTGAGACGATTAAGGCGATAAAGTACAATTCGCAGAAGGAACTGAAGGCGATTCCGAAATCGGCCTATGCAAAATGTTTTGAAGATTGGAAGAAGCGTTGGAATATGTGTATTGCTTGCAATGGAGATTACTTCGAAGGAAATAAAGTGAATATCGATGAATAATTGAACCGTCTTCGTTTCATTGAGAAATTCCGGGTACTTTTTGATCAGAAGGTAGAACGACTAATCAAAGAAGAGTCAAGGATGACCGCCGATGACGAGGAGATCGGAGCATTCGCAGCTATGAGTATTAATGACAAGAAGAATTCGAACGATTCAAAAGGAGGTTTGAATACTAAAAAATCGAATTTCAGAGTGGACGCGGAGTGTTACTACTGTAAAAAGAGAGGTCATCTAACGCGCGAGTGTAGAAAAAGAAAAAAAGATAGTGCAAGTAATGGTGACAATGGTGATAAGCCCTCGTAAAGTTGTGCGTTTGTAGTATCGTCTGCCGACAAATTTAAAGAAAAGAAAGTGTCCTATAGTGATTGTGAAAATGTTTTTGTGTGGTCAGACACCATTTTGAAGGATTGGTTACAGCGCGATGTTTCAGATGTCTGGCTGTTAGATAGTGGCGCCTCCTGTCACATCACTCATCGTCGAGAGTGGTTAACAGATTTTGAATCGGTAAACGAAGAGTACGTTTCGCTGGGTAATAACCAGGAGTGTCAAGTTATCCGTCGCGGAACAGTGTATGTGAACAAATTCGTTAACGGCGAATGGAGTGAAGCGCGATTAGAAAACGTACCGTATGTGCCGGAAGTTAAGAAAAATCTGTTCAGTGTGGGAGCGTGCACTTCTAAGAAAATAAACGTTTGGTTTGAACACGATCGAGTAATGTTAGTGCGTGATAATGAAACGCTCGCGCAAGGTATCAAACAAGAAAACAACATATATAGGATGCTGTTTGGAATGATTCGTAAAACAAAGTGCACACAAGAAGGAAATCTAGTGTCACGGAATATGAAACAGTGGCATGAACGTCTCGGCCATGTCAACGTACGTACACCTCAACAAATGGTTGAAAAAGGTATGGTCGAAGGAATTCAAATGTCTGTAGATGAAGAATTTTTCTGCGAGGTTTGCCAACTTGGTAAAGTGCACCATTTGAAATTCGACAAAAACTTGAAAAAGAAAGAGATGCATCTGGGAGAATATATACATTCCGACGTATGTGGACCCATGTCGGTCGAATCTGTCGGTAAAGCAAAATTTTTCTTGACGTTCAAAGATGACTCTACCGGTTTTCGAAATGTTCATTTTTTGAAACATAAGTCCGATGTATTTGATCGGTTCGTAGAGTACGCGGCATTTGTAAAGAATAAATTTGGAACGGGCATCAAGATTCTCCGCACTGACAATGGTACGAAGTACACTAATAACAATATGCAGAAGTTTCTAAAGTCGAATGGAATTTTACATGAAACAACGGCGCCGTATACTCCGCAACAAAATGCTCGTGCTGGAAGAGGTAATAGGACGATTGTAGAAAGCACACGGACGATGATGCTTGCGAAGTCAGCACCAAAATTTTTGTGGGCAGAGGCGGTCAATACTGCAGTCTACATATTAAATAGGACGCCTACTAAGTGTGAGCCAGAAAGGACCCCATTCGAACTTTGGAACGGATGAAAGCCAATTGTGAGTCATCTACGTGTATTTGGATCAGATGCGTACGCTCAGGTCCCGAAGCAATTTAGAAGCAAAATGGACGCTAAAGCTACAAAGGCGATACTAGTTGGATACCAAGGAGAATCGTCGAATTATCGCCTGTTTGATTCGAAGAAAAAAACGGTTTTCGTGAGCAGACATGTCACATTTAACGAAAGTGACAAAGGTGAGATCACAGATGATAGTGAGGATGCAGATGAAAGCAACCTTACGTTCAAGGTCAACGAAACACTAGAGCATGTAGTGTTCGAGCCTCCAATCGAAGATGAAAAAGAACGTGAATCCCATGATGCACTGCAACAGGAACAGGAACCGAATGGAACATTATTTTCGACACAACCGGAGCAGCGAAGAGAAGAAAATCAATCGGCACATCAGAGTGCAGAACGGACTTTGCGAGATCGATCATCCATTAAGAAGTCTTTAAGATTTGAAATTGATATTATTATGTATGAAGCTCCCAAGACTTACGATGAGGCTATAAACTCCACAGATGGAGAACAGTGGAAAAAGGCTATTAAGGACGAATTAAAGGCGCATGAAATTAATCAAACGTGGACTATCGTTCCCAGGACCGATAAGGTAAATCCCATAGATTCCAAGTGGGTATTCAAAACTATATGGGATATGGATGGAAAAATAAATCGGTATCAAGCACGATTATGCGTGAAGGATTTCAAGCAGAAGTATGGGATAAATGACAAAGAAACGTTTTCTCCTGTCATAAGGTACGACTCACTAAGAGTTTTCTTGGCAACAGTGACGCAGGAGGATCTAGACCTGGTACAGTTTGATGTCACTACTGCCTTCCTGCACGGAGAGTTGGAAGAGGAAGTATTTATGGATGTTCCAGAGGGGCTGATAATGTCTGACCAGGGTTCAGTTTTGTGCAAATTGAACAAGTCTCTTTATGGTCTTAAGCAGGCATCACGTTGCTGCAACGCGACCTTCAAAAGTTTTTCGGAGAATTTCAACTTGAAGCCAACAGAAGGAGAACCGTGCGTGTTTCGTGGTCTGTGCAAGGACCAAGTTGTTCTTTTAGCGTTGTTCGTTGATGACGACTTATTAGCGTCTGAATCTAAGGAAGTGCTTAACGAAATATTGGACTCGTTGAAGAAACCATTCAATATCACAATAAGTGAAGGGAAATATTTTGTAGGTGTGGAAATTGAGCGCGACAGAAAAGAGAAGAAAGTGTTCATACACCAACGAGCATATACAAAGCGCATATTAGACAAGTTTGAAATGTCTGCTGCAAATAGTGTTAGTACTCCAGCAGATACACACTCTGTATTATTTACTGTAAACGATGAGGACTTAGTAGATAATGTGCCATACCGTAAAGCAGTAGGATCTTTAATGTTCTTATCCACTGTCATGCTACCTGATATATCGTACGCTATTAGTAGTGTGAGCAGATTTTTAAATTCTCATAATAAGGCCCATTGGCAGGCGGTCAAAAGAATTTTTAGATACCTTATCGATACTATAGATTATGGCATCGAATATTCGAGTAGCGGGAATGGTCTTATTGGTTTTTCAGATGCAGATTATGCGGGAGATACCGAGACCCGCAAATCAACATCGGGATACATATATTTTTGAGCACGTGGTCCTATAACATGGGCATCTCACAGGCAGGAGGTAGTTGCATTGAGCACAACAGAATCAGAATATATAGCAGCGGCAACAGCCTCGAAAGAAGCAATTTGGCTTTGTAAACTGTCATTAGATTTGGGATATCAAAATGATCAGCCCACTGTTTTGAACATGGACAATCAGAGCAGCATTCGATTGGCAAGAAATCCTGAATATCACAAACGGTCCAAACACATAGATGTGCGGTATCATTTCTTAAGAGAGAAAGTTATAAATAAAGAAATTCAGGTTCAATATGTACGGTCCGAGGAACAGTTGGCTCATATTCTGACCAAGACCCTGCCTAAGGAAAAATTTCAAAATTTACGAGAGGAACTTAGAATCACTAGTTCTAAGCTCAGAAAATCTGTAGACGAATGAAATTCTATTAAAGAGAGGTTCTACTACTCAATCGGATCCGATCATGGTATAGCCGATTGGATTGTATCTTATTCAATGAGTCATATCAATATACGAAATCTAAACCACACTGAACACCCTAAAAAGTATTATATACCTTCTGATCAAAAAGTACTCGGAATTCTCTATTCAAACAAACCGCGCTTGAGATATTGTCGGAATCTTTTGTTTTCCATGTTATTTCATCTGTTATTTAGCGCTCAAATGTCTGTTTGCGCCTCATTCGTCAGAAGTTAGTGCGTGTTGCCTTGTAAACGAGTCAGTGTTTGTTGTGGTCTGCGAATTTCGCAATGTCGAATTTGGTTGAGCAAAGAGTTTGTCTAAAATTTTGTGTTTTTAAAAAAATTTCATTTGCGGAAGCGTTGAAGATGTCAACAGAAACCTACGGGGACTCGATGATGTCAAAAAGACAAGCGTACGAGTGGTACAAAGAGTTTAAAGCAGGTCGTATTGTGGTTGATGATTTGCCTCGTTCCGGTCGTCCATCCACCAGTATCACTGACGAAAATATTGATAAAATTAAAGAAATCGTCCTCGCAAATCGTCGTGTGAGCATTAGGGAGATACCATTTGATCTTGGTGTCTCGTTCGGATCGGTGCAGAGCGTTATGCACGATATTTTGGCCATGAGACGGGTTGAAGCACGGCTTGTGCCGAGAGTGTTGAATTTGTTGCAGAAACAGCATGGCATTGATGTTGCTAAACAAATGCTCTCTTTGGGCCAAAATGATATCGAAGGCATCATTACCGGTGACGAAACATGGGTCTATGAATATGACATCGAAACTAACCAACAATCATCGGAATGGCGCTTTTCAGACGAGTCAAAACCTAAAAAACCGCGACAGAGCCGATCTGAAATCAAGGTTTTGTTGACTGCTTTCTTTGATTGCCGTGGTGTGGTCCACTCCGAATTTCTCCCACCAGGTCAGACAGTGAATAAGGAATATTACGTGAGCGTATTGAAGCGTTTGAGGGAAAACGTAAGTGATTCATTACCATCAACATACAGATATGTTATGATTTCATTGAATCAATCGAATCGATGTTCGTGGATCTTCTGTGCTTTCTAGCACGGAAAGAAATAGTTGAATTTACTATGTGATCATTTTGCCCGAGGAACATACTGAGTTTCCAATGAAAGTTACTGCGGAACAGAGCTGCCAGATGGGTATTCCCGCAGAGCGGAAGTGTACCCTACTATCGTCCCGTGTATGTGAGTTACATGTGTGTAAAGGTTCTGAATGGTGGTGAGAATATGTATATGAACGATAGTAGGGGTACTATTCCCACGAACGGCAATGCCCACCTGACAGCTCTGCTGCGGAACTTTGAAAATTTCATGGCACGTCCATTGGCTCCGCGAAGTAATATAAAAGGAGTGTCATCACGCACACGCGACGGTCACCGATGAATCACGTGGCTTCTCCGTGGAATAAGGGGAGAAGAAAGGGAGCAGTGGATACAGCGTGGTACGACGAACAGGCACCGTAGAAGTAACGGAGGAATTTCCAGGCCGTGTTTTTGTGCAGACATTTCTCCGTTGCCTCCACGCTGCTTCTCCGTCGTACCACCATTCAAATCGCAGCAAAACGTTTGTGGGATCTTGTTTGTTAATCACGATCCGAATCATGAAAAGACCTGTAGAATCCGATTGAGAGGCCCTGCGTTGCCCTGTGAATCTGCTCATCGATTCCAATTCAATTTGGTCTGAATTAACCGGCCACTTGCTGATTGGAACTCCTCAATGAATCAGCGAAACACCTATTGAATCCTATTGGGATGACTATGTCAATATCACTGACTGTCAAACCCAAAACCATGTAACAACTTACATTGATTCTCATTGAGCTCTTTCGTCATTACACAGATTCAGTATGTGATATCCCTGGTTAAAAGGTCCAACAGAAACCGATAGAAACCAATTCAAAATTGATCGGAATGAATAGGGTCTATCAGGGAGGCTCAACTACCGATTCAAGATGAATAGGAATTAATTGGAACGTGGTATATATAGGATTGAATCGAGGATTCACCGATAGAAAAATATTTGTTTTATTGGAATTAATATGACTTTCAGTGATCAATCGGTTTGTATGAGAGATATCTGATTGAGGGTTTGAAAATTTCTCCATTCCATGAGGCAAATGGTTTTTATCGGAAATTTCCATGACCTAAAGCTATTGGAACCGATCGTAAATGTTACGTAATGGGGAATTTAATCGGTTTTTATGAAGAATGTCCAATTCGATTAGAGTTCGTACAGATTTGATCGGTCTGTAGGTTTTAATCGGATTATTCCACTATCCGAATTCATGGGGAATAATAGGACCATTTACGGATCTGAAAATTGAATAGGATTGAATGAGAAATATCCAATTCGAATTCAGAATTCCTTTCAGTGGATTGAATCACCGGTTTTTATCAGAATTTTCGGTGATTTCGGTCTATCGGAACCAATGGGCAAATTGTACAAAATTCAAGACTCACTGGGTTTCTATCCAGAATATCCAATTCTATTTGAGTTTGTTTATTCTATTGGTCAATAGGTTTCAATTGGATTATTTAATCATCCCACACTGAAAAAAAGGTGGGTACAGACAACGGTGATATAGTTGATTCAACAGTAGAATACGATTGGATATATCCAACTGAATCTGACTGTTGCCTCAACTACATGCACTGTTGATTCAACTACATGCAGTTGAATCAACCATCATCGTGTCAAGTCAACGATTATACTGTCAATCTGACCGTATATTCGTTGACTTGACTATGATATTCAGTTACCCTAACAACAAAATATAATTGATTTTCGATGAAATTTTTTTTTCAGTGCAATTTATGGGAAATAAAAGGAATATTTACGGGATTGAATATTCAATAGCATTGAATGAGGAATGTCCAATTCAATCCTAGACTTTGTTCCACCGCATTAGCCCTGGTTAAAAAATCCGATAAGATCCGATAGAAACCGATTCAGAATCAATCGGACTGTATAGGATCGATCGGAACAGTTCAATCCCCGATTCAAAATCAATAAGAGTTTATCGGAATCTCTTTTCTATAGGTTTCAATCGGGGATTCACCAATTAAAAAATCTGCATTTTATGGGAATTAATCAGACTTCACATAATCTATTGGTCTGTATAAGGGATATCTGATTGGATGATTGAAATTTTCTCCATTCCATCAGGCAAACGATTTTTATCGGAAGTTTCCACAATTTAAATCCATAGGAACTAATGGGAAAATTTGTGAAATTGAATGATGAATGGGTTTCTTATGGGAGATTTCTGACTGCATTTGCGGATGTATCGCTCTCATTGATCAATGGGTTTTAATTGGATTATTCCAACATTCAAATTTATTGGAAATAATAGGCAAGTTTACAGATTCTAAAGTCCAATAGGTATGTACCGGCAATAACCGATTCAGTTTTGAAATTTCTTTCATTGCATCAGATCATTGGTTCTTATTGGAATCCCTGGTGACGTCGATGTATTGGAACTAATGGGGAAGTTGCTGGATTAGGAAACTATAATCATAGAATACCAAGAGAATCCAATTAGAAAATATTTCATTGGTATCAATCGGAATTTTTATCAGTGATGGAATATCCATTGGATCCCATTGAAAAATATGTTACTGGTACCAATTATAATTGTAATGATTAATAAAATGCCGATTAAATCGATTTAAAAAATATCGTATCCGTACGAATTGGAATTTCTACTATTGATAAAATACCAATTGGATCTCATTGAAAAATATTTGACTGGTATCAAATAAAATTTTCATGATTAATAAAATACCGATTCAATCCAATTAAAAAATATTTTATTGGTATTAATCGGAATTTTTTATCAACCATAAAATACCCATTGAATCCAATTAGAAAATATTTCCTCGGTATCATTTGGAATTTTTGTGATTAATGAAATACCCATTGAATTCCATTGAAGAATATTTCACTGATATCAATTAAAATTTCAATAATCAATAAAATCTCGATTTAATCAAATGAAGAATATTTTCTTGGTATCAATAGGAATTCGTATTATTGATAAAATACCTATTGGATGCCATTGAAAAATATTTGAGTGGTATCAATTAGAATCTTCATAATTAATAACATACCGATTCAATCCAATTGAAAAATATTGTATTGGCGTCAATCGGAATTCTCATTGATCATGAAATACCAAGTGAATCCAATTACACAATATTTCATTGATATCAATCGGAATTCTTATTATTGATAAAATACCTATTGGACCCCATTGGAAAATATTTGACTTGTATCAATCAGAATTTTCATTTGAATACAATTGAAAAATAGTGTATTGATATCAATCGGAATTTTTCATCCATCATAAAATACCGATTGAATCCAATTGGGAAATATTTTTTTGGTCTTCATTGAAATTTTTATTATCAATGAACTCCCATGCTCTTATTAAGGGGATACGAGCGGCGTGGCAGCAGCCAAATCGTTTGTAACAAACTATGGACGAACACTTCATATTCATTAAAATATCGCTCTGTACAGCACTTCTACTTGAATCAGAGAAAAGCTGTACAGAGCGATATTTTAATTAATATGAAGTGTTTGTCCATAGTTTGTTACAAACGATTTGGCTGCTGCCACGCCGCTCGTATCCCCTTAAGACCGATACAATCCCTCATATATCCAATGGACTATTACCAATTGAATCTTATTACTATAGGACACCCATCCCTGATATAAGACAGTCATTTAGTTCACGTTGATAGGAAGCAAACCACGGCAATGAGGTGTTCCAGATCGATCTTCTAGGTAAAGCAACGACAACTGCGGTACAAGGTGGATGGGTGATCACCATGTTAATAACACATGAATGATCGTTTGAATTTATTTCAGCAATAATTTGTCATACGTAATGATTGAATAAATGATATATGTGTTTGTTTAATTGATATAAAATGCGCGTATATAATATATATAAACCGTTCGTTAGTTGGGTTAACAACCAATAAAATTCAATAAGAAAATCCCGATGCAGGAATCAATTCATTCCGATAAGTTTTTTTATCGGATTTAATCGGATTTTTTCACCAGGGAAAATGCCGATTGATTCCAGTTGAAAATTATTTTATTGGTATCAATGGGAAATTTCCAATGCAGAAACTCAATCCATTCCGATGAAATGTTTTTTTATCGGATTCAATCGGATTTTTTGACCAGGGGAAAGACCGATCAAATCCAATTAAAAATTATCTTATTGGTATCAATAGGAAATTTCCGATGCAGAAACTCAATTCATTCCGATAAAATTTTTTTTTTATCGGATTCAATCGGATTGTTCAACCAGGGCAATGTCGATGCATTTTTCAAAATGATTCAGGCAATTAAAATAAATAATATATATTCATATCGTAAATTCACAACTCAATGAGGCACACGTAATAGTAAAACATTCGGTGACGGCAATAAGGGTGGGGGATGATCGAACGAAAAACCAAATCAACGAAAAGTTGGTTGAAAAGAGAGATAAGTCACACTCTCTCTTTTCAAACACTGATTTCGTTGATTCATCCCCCACCCGACAATAACGGATGACCGATTGACAAAATTATGAAGAATCAAATTTTGCACCCAAAAGATCCAAATCGACATAGTTGCGACAATGACATCATGATTCGAATGGAATAAAAGTATTATTTTCGTCCAAATAAATGAGAAGCAAACGAAAGAAAAAATTATAATCTATCAGGATTGAACCTACGATCCTCATATCTGGAGGGTAACCGTGGGGCTACGAATGGTCTTGAGGGATGGAGAGCAATATATTTCTCATAGGTTGTTCTTCCCATCCTATCAATAATTCTTCTTATTTGTGAGATTTATAGCACAATATTTCCCAGAATATTTAAATTTTTTTATATTGATTTTTTTAATCGTGGATAAAAAGAATCATATGGGAACAATAAATATATGATTGAAAAGTAAAATAGTATAAGAATTGAGAATTATTTGCTTCATGTTTTCTGGCATGTTTGCAACATTCTTACCAGTTTCTCTTGGGCTTTTCTTTCAGTCATTATTGTATTTAATGATGAGACATTCAAATATATCTGATATACATCAAAATAACGAAAGAAAGATATTTCAAGCAACAATGTTTCGAGAAAATTGTATGTCACAGGGTGACAGAATCATTCATCCCTTCCCAATAAAGTATTAAAGTAAACGAAACAATGGGATATATTCACATTAAAATAAAATTCACAAAATTGAGTTTTCGTTTTTAACGTATATATTATTGTATGTGTATGAATGTAATTTTATCATCATCATGAAGTAATCAGTCTTACGACTGGTTTGATGAAACCCTCCACCCCTGTCTATTATCCGCCAAACGTTTAATTTCTATATATCTACTACATCCCTTGTCTTGTACGATTTGCTTCATATAACTTGCTCTAGGTCTACCTTTACCAGTTTCACCATTCATTTTCCCTTCCAATATTGTTTTCAATAAACTCTCATGCCGTAATGTGTGTCCTATAAGATTGCTTCTCTTTTTCACGATGTATTTCAAAAGATTTCTTTCCTCATTTATCTGCTCGAGTACTTCTTCATTTTTGACTTTGTCTATCCATTTTATTCTGAGCATCCTCCTATAACACCACATTCCAAAAGCTTCAAGTCTTCGTTGATCAGTTTTCCCCATTGTCCAAGTTTCGCAACCATATAATGCTGTGCTCCAAACGTAACTTTTCAAGAATTTCTCCCTTACTTCTAAGCTCATATTTTTTGAGCATAATAACTGTCTTTTTTGGTAAAAAGCCTGTTCCCCTTGTGCTATTCTTGCTCTTATATCTCTTTCGCTTTTGCCGTTCTCCGTAATTATGCTTCCTAGATATTTGAATTCTTTCACCTGTTCAATTGTCTCGGTATCTATTTTGATTTTCGTTCTTCTAGCTGTTCTTGCTGCTGTACACATCATGAATTTCGTTTTATCTTCATTTATATTCGTACAATAGTTTTCCAATAATATTGTTCTCATAGTGTTGAGAATATTTTCGAACTCAGTACTACTCGTGGCAAATATAGCCATGTCATCCGCGAATCTCAACATACTTATATTTTCTCCCTGAATCTGTAATTTCGATTGAATTTCCTCCTTCACTTTGTTCCTTGCTTCTTCTATATATAAATTGAAAATCAGTGGCGATAATGAGCATCCTTGTCTCACCCCTCTTCTTATTTGTGCTCCCCCTTCCTGACCCTCTATGTCTATTATTGCACTTTGATTCGTATATAATTCGTATATTATTCTTCTATCTTTATAATTTATTTCCACCTTCTTCAGGATCGCAAACATCTTCTCCCAGTCCACATTATCGAAAGCCTTTTGTATATCTACAAAACCTATGTACACAGATTTCTTCAGCGCTATCCTTTTCTTTATTACTGCCCTAAGTGCTAAAATTGCTTCTCGCGTTCCCCTATTTCTTCTAAAACCAAACTGATCTTCTGCCAATCTACTCTCCATTTTATTTTCCATCCTCCTGTATATAATTTTGGTCAGTATCTTCGAAGCATGTGAAGTTAAACTGATCGTTCTGTAGTTCTCGCATTTGTCTGCCCCTTGTTTTTTCGGGATAGCGACAATTTTATTCTTTTGGAAATCTTCCGGTACTTCGCCTTTCTCGTACATATCTCTAATCAATTCAAACAGTGCGTCACGAGTTCCTTCACTGGAGGCTTTTATAAGGTCCACACTTACGCCATCTATGCCTGGCGCTTTATTATTTTTCAATTCTTTCAAAGCCTTGTCGAATTCTGATCTCAATATCGAATCTCCCAATTCTTCCTCATCTACATCCTTCTCCTTCTCTAAAAGTGCTGTCATTTGTCCGAAAAATCTTTTAATAATCCTATATGCTTCATCTATTTTTCCTAAATGCAATCTTATTTCTATTTCCTGACATTTCTCTTCTAACGACTGTTCTTTTGCTTTCCTTGATTCTCTTATTATTTTATTTCCCAATGATTTGTATCGTTGCTGGCCTCCTTGGCTATCATTATCCTTGTATTTTCTTCTTTCATTTATCAATTCTAAAATTTCTCCCGTTATCCATGAGTTTTTAGGTTCTACTCCATTATTCTTCAAAGTCTTATCCGCACATTCGCTTATATTCCCCTTCATCTTTGTCCATCTCTCTATTCCTAAGTCTTTCTCTTTTTGATCTCCCAATTTTTCATCCAACATTTTGTCGAATGCCTCATGTGTTTGTTTCTGCTTGAGGTTCTTCAAATTCCATCTTTTCTGCATTTTCTTTTTCTTCTTCAGAGATTTGAATTTCAGAGAACATTTCATCATCAACATATTATGATCACTATCTATATCTGCACTGGGATAAGTTTTACAGTTTTTCACTTGGTTTCTAAATCTTTGTTTCACTAATATGTAATCGATTTGGTATCTTGCTGTATCTCCTGGCATTTTCCAAGTGTAGATTCTTCTTGGATGACTTTCAAATAAAGTGTTGGTGATAACCATCTTATGATTTCCACAAAATTCGACTAAACGTTGTTCTCTATCGTTCCTCCTCCCTAACGCAAAATCTCCTATTATGTGGTCCTCTTTTCCTTGTCCTACTACCGCATTCCAATCCCCCATCACTATCAAATTCTCTTCTCCCTTCACATATTCTATCACTTCTTCTATTTCTTTGTACGTTTTTTCAATATCTTCCTCCGAATATGCAGATGTGGGCATGTATACTTGGACTATGACTATGTCTACCGGTTTTGTTCTGATTCTAACCATCATCACACGTTCATTATGTTGCAAATAATTTTCTATTCTATTTCCTACTCTTTTATGCATTACAATTCCTACACCTGCTTGACCGTTCTTTGATCCTGTATGAATTATTCTATAATCCCCACTCCAGAAATCGCCCTCTTGTGGCCATCTCATTTCGCTAATCCCCATTACGTCTATATTCAACCTATTCATTTCTAATTTCAAATTTTCTACTTTTCCCGCTTGCCTCAGTGATCTAACATTCCACGCTCCGACTCGAAGAATGTTGTTTCTTCTCCCTATCCTATTCTTCGGTTTTCGTTCTTTGCTGATGAAGCTTCCTCGAGCAGCCTCCACCCGGGGATCCGAACGGGAGACTAGTTTACCTCCGGAATATTTTACCCGAGAGAGCACCATCATGTATTCATTAATTTGTTCGTTTGTTTTTGTTACATAATATTCCAGGTTATGAAAAGGTTTCATTTCCTCGGGAAGTATCGAAACATGTCAAGGAAGGTAGTTTCCGCTTGCTTTCCTTCCGTTTTTGCCGATGTTTCTGGCATTAGGATGATTTCGTTTCTCTCAGTTTGTATTCTTTCTCTTGAGTAGTTCATTCCACTCAAAAAAAAGATCCAACTCTGAGATACTCATCCTCCCCACCACGTAAAGGAAGCAGATACTACCAGGGATGGATAAAAAGGATATCAAGGACAGGTATCATGAATATCCCCCTGGAAGACTCGCAATCACCACGGGGAGGTGTAATTTTATAAGTAACTTATATTAAAATCATTCGAAGATAGAACGTATCTCATTACAAACAATTATTAATTGTATTCAAACAAAAAATATGCACATCGTGAAAATGAGATCAACAAACAAACAACAGAAACAAAACAAAAGCAAAAAAACAACAACAATCATCAAAATTTAAGTATCACACGCCGCACAGCCCGAAAAATCGTTTTTTCCATCCACTTCAATCGAGTTTTTTAGGGTCTTCCGTCACTTTTACTGGAAAATGAATGTCTTCATCGAAAAGCTGACACTGTTTCCTATAAAGAACTGTCATTTTCCTATTCTCATCAGAAATTTTTCTACTTGCAAAAAGAATTAATGAAAAGGTTGGAAAGAAAAATTTCAGAAATTAAAAATATAACTCCGAAACGACTGCATATTGAGAACTGAAATCTCCAGGGAATTTAATTTTTCATGTAGAGAAAACCTCCACAAATTTTGAACAAAATCGGTGAGGGTCGCCCCGTAAACATAAACTTATTTGTTCGATTGACCCGAATATCTTTTAGATGTAGGAAGAGTTTAAAAGGTTTAGAAGATATCTGAAAGTGTTGCATCAGACATCTTCGACTTTTCGCAAAGATATCTTAAAAAATGGAATGTCTTATTGGGTAGGCTCTTGAAGAACTATTGATTAGTGACATTCTTCAATTTTTTGGATTTCATCATTCTACGTTTTTTAAGTTTTGCGTTTTGATTATTCTCCCGTGTACGAGCATATATTTTAACCTTGAATAAATATTTCAACGCCTGAACTCGATGTTCGTAACATGTATGATTTTTATTGAACCATTGTGGTTGATGTTTTTCAGTGAACTGTATCCCTTTTATTGTCACCTGTTGAAGTAACATCTTCTCCGTCTAGTTTCGATTGCAAAACTTATTAAACGCAGTCAGTTGAATATTCAATACTTTTGTGAATTCCAATGTAGGCCTAGTTAACTTTGTCACCTCTGATGCGTCTTCATCCTGTTCAGCATATTCGCGATATTCGATATACTTCTCACTTTCCTGCTTAGAATCCATTGGAATCTTCATCATCGAATCTCGACAATTTTCACACTTATATTGGCGGGAAATATGTTGGGCTATGAAGCCAGCAAAATATGAAATCGCATTCGATTCATACAATGACATATCGTCGTTTGAATTCTGGTCAGTGTTGGAATCAACCAGTTGTTCTCCATGTTCTTCCAAGAACTGCATAATTTCTTCTTGATGTTCCGCTTGTTCATCTTCATTCGAATTCATATGGTTCAAAGGATCTGCCATCGCTTCCGACAATTCTTTTGAAATCGCTGTACTCTTAGGTACTAATAAAGAATTTCCATCTTCAGAACGAACATTTGCTCTCTCACTTGCTTGGACAGAACTGCTATTCAAGATATGCCGAATATTCAATCTCACCGCTCTGGCTGTAGGATTCGCATTAAAACCACCGCGTTGTCGCAATTTAGAAAACAGATGTTCCACAGAGTCTTGATTTGCTAACCCGCATGCGAATTCAAAACTTCCATATTCCCGTAGTGTGGTTTCATACACATCCAACAAAACGTGCACTGTCATTTGCAAACCTTGAAAGCAAGGGGGTCGCTTCAAGAGAGACGGAAGTTTATTTTTTAGTCTTTCAGAAGTACAGTGTTCTTCATAAGGTGTGATGCTCCATCCAGAAGACCAGGTCATGAAATCGTGTAGAGTTTTTGAAATTTCTGGATTTTTTGGCGGGAGTGGTTTCTTTCTGCACTTGTCGTATACTAAATGATAAGCATTACGAGCATCGATGACTTAATTCATTTTAGATATGAATTCCGCTGTTTTTTCCCACGTTGCACTCTTGAGTCCATTTGGATCTTTTCCTGCAATCTTCATTGCACAAGCAAATCGATGACCAAAAAGTTGAAAACTCTTTTCACATTCATAGCTTTGAATCCGTTTGGCCAAAGATGAGCTTTCGTAATATGGCGCAGTAGTCGTGAGGAGCTCAAGGTCTGATCATATTCCCAAGTCTGCTCAAAATCAGAGTAACAAGCAATTACATCATTCCTTATGTAAATTTTGCCGTGGGTTCGGAGTTGCGCGCATAATCGCTTAATTAAATGAGGAAAATCATATATTGCTTGGTATTGCGTATCATTCATTCGAAAAATTGTATTATTTTCAGTGATACCTAGGGTTTTATATAATTTTTGATTTTTGGAACTTTGATCGCAAGTAACGAGTTTGACATCGGCTCCAGCTTTCTTGAGTTTTTCAAGACACGTTGAAACTAAATCCGCTATTTGTTCAACATGCATAGCTTCATCAGTCAAGAAATATGCCAATGGCTGCCTCCAAGCCCTATGAGCGTTTATACTATCAACACAAAAAAATAAAACGTTTTTTGTTCTTCGAGATTCTCTTCCTAATGGTCCCAAGTCAACAAAGCCTTCAATGACATCCATTTTTTCATGATATTCTTCATACTCACGGATACTCATTTAATCCCACTTCACAGCACACAAGCGTTCTTCTTTGGGTAATTGTTGTAATCTCTGTTTTACTTTTTCAAAAACATTGTCACAAAATCCCGGCTGAATATCGAATTGTGGTAAGTGACAACCAAATTTCCTCAATTGAACATATCCGGCAGCAGAATGGTAAAATATGTGTTTCGCTAATTCTTTTTCTTCAGCTGTGTATGGTGTTTGAACAGTGTGTAATTGCAATTTCACCATCGTTTTAGCCACTCCGTTTGAACATTGATAACGTTTGAGAAAGTCATCTATATTCTCTTTCGGGAATTCGCTTCGATTTTCATATTCTCTCAGCATACCTTGTGTTTCTTTTAATTTTTGTGTTAGGAAAGCCACTTCTTTTGCCAACCTTCCATTCTCAAACCGTAGTTTGCTGTTCTCACGTTCCAGTTTCAATACTTCAACCGATTTATTTACGTTATCTAATGGCCGTGGAGTTCTATTCTGGCCATTGGGTTCAATTTTACACCATTCCATATCATCATGACTGTCCGAAAAATGCAATACTGGTTTCGAATAATGTCTTGTCTCTTTTGTTGTTTGAGGTTCCGGTATATTATCAATGAGTTCTTGCATTTCCGATTCAGATTCTAATAAATTAATCTTGGCTTGTAAAATTTGATGCTGAGAACTACAGGCACTAATCTTGTCTGTTGAAGTTATTGAAACTGATTCTAATCGATTCACGGAGTTTTGAGAAAAAAATGAGTGGTATTCAGTTGCATCAATATTTTCTTCCCAGATAGAAAAGCATGCTCTGAGTGTTTTGTAACATAACGTGCTGTAAACATACTATCATGAACTCCGCTCAGCTTGCAATGATGCATAGAATGTAAACATTATGTTTCAATTATGGCGCCATCACCTCGTTTTGCTACCAATAACCATGCTTTATGCGGAAACACCTTGGCGCCATGATGCGAACATTTCTTGGCGTGCATGTCACCATTATCATGGCATTATGGAGACATTTTTCTATGTGGGTTGTAAAACCTTGGTTTCCTCTACAATAGTTTTTTCCTCGTTCGACGTGACTATAACATTTTCATTTTCATTCTCGGTAAAATTTGAAAAATCATGTTGATCAATGGGTTGTGCAGTTGGATCTCATTCCTCTTCAATGCCAATAATTCCGTCATACTCTATAATTTCTTCCTGAGTGATAATTTCACGAGATTCAAAATGCTGTTCGGCTGTTTGTTGATTGTCGTTGATGTTTGTTTCCGAATGTGAGTCTGTATAAGGTCGAGGCAATGCATCGGATTTCACTTTCTTATATGATTTTGGATCTTGTAATATTTCTGGTTTGAACGTATCCGGCCCAAAGTGAGTAGCACACAATCCCATCCTTCTTATCGTTTTACTCGGATAATTGGCGAATTTTTCTTCACAACCTATCAATAAAAATAATTATATTTTAAATTATCCAATTCAATTATATTAAGTGTTATCTTTGCTTAAAATTATTTACAGAAAAATGTTGGAAAAAGCAATGGTTTTCAACGAGGTTTTCGAATCGGTAATTTACTATTGATTTATAGTTTTCAATACGTAATTCTATATGGATCAATAGTTTTCAGTCACAATGTTGTTGAAGTTTGAATCGTTCATTCAAACGAATTGGTAATTCAGGTAATTACTTTTTTCCGTGTGGAGAACGGTGGATTTCTGGGAAAAAATTGAACTATCCTGTCATTCTTTGTTTTGGAACTATATAATAATTTCAAGTCACTGAATTCTGCTTGGTTGGGAGTCCAAACATTTCAAATAGCTGTAACTTCAAATTGGATAATAACAGGATAGTTCAATTTTTTTACAGAATTTGACATTGTCTAATTCAAGAAATGATGTCAAGCTCAAGGATGTAGCACACAATGTTTTTGAACGATTTTAATTCAAAGAAATGTTCGAATCTCAAAAATTAGGCGTCAAATGAAATTTCTCCAAACAGAAATTCATTGCATTTTGGCTGCAGAATACACCTGTAGAATCCGGTCCATGAATTCTGGGACACCCTTTATAATGTTTCATGTATACTTTGGTATATTTCAGTAATCTAGTAAAATTATATCAGTGTCACATACCATTGAGGTGATACCGGCAACTCTTGGAGATGGAACCACAAACATTCGTTGTAGGAGGACACGACCAACACTATTCTGATGAATTATTCGAAAATGAAACAATAATTTGTCAAAAAAGATCTAGCTCGGATTGCATCGACAGGGATCGCTGGTATCCCCTTCAAAATCTCTTTAAGTGAGTGAGAGATATCTTTAACGAGATATATATCCTTCAGTTATCTTCAAAATGTGCATGTTCATTGGGAACACACCCAGGAAAAAATCATTAGATCTATTCAGATCTAAATAGATCTGAGTAAATCTGATTTTTGGTCAGATCTGGTTCAAAAGATCAGAATAGATCTGTTCAGATCTCAGTAGATCTGATCAGATCTTGGCACATCTGGTTAGATCTGAGTAGATCTCGTTAGATCTGAATTGAATATTAGATTAAATCTTAATGAGCAATTGGTGGTTCAATTGTCAGAAATTTTGTGATATCTGTCTGTATATGAATTTGATTTTGCACATATATTGTGCCAAACACAAGCCAAAATCGCAGTTTTTCAGATCTTAATAGATCTGTTTAGATCTGACCAAAATTTAGATCTGGTCAGATCTGATCATTTTTTCCCGGGCAGTGCCGGTTTATTCATGAAGCATTTTTTAAATTCATCTTATTGTATTTACCCTGCTAATAAAAGTTTATATCCTGATTTTGCTTGACAATTTGGATGTCACTTCTGCTCTCAGTGTATCATCTCATAATGAAGTGTTTATGAAATCCTGGTATTTTAAAAGGATTCTTAATGAACTCCCAATAATTCGTTTTGAACGCGCATAAACAACAATTACGGGAAGAAATAGGAAATAGTTCATTTTTGATTGGGAACCACAAAGAGACCAGAAAGTGACTTTTTCCATAAATTACCTGATATTTCCGTTCTCTCGATTGCTCGCGAGTTCATTGGTATTGTGTGATTCGAATCCTAATTGAGGAAGGGTGTAACAACTTGAAATCCATATTGAAAAGATCCATCTGGAGTTAAAATAATCGGAAATCGTCCACGATTTATCAACGAACTCGCGAGCAATCCAGAAAATGACAATATCAGTGAATTCATGAAAAAAGTCACTGTTTGGTCGTTTTGAGGTCGCTTTATGGTCGGTTTCTGGTTCCGAAACGAAATCAATTCTTTCCGATTACATCCCGTGATTGTTATCCATGCGCGTGATTCACATATCCATAGGACATTCAGTGAGCAGCTGATTCAATTTGAAATTGTGACAATATGAAAAACAATGGGAAACCTGAAACTTATACGAAAGTCGTCGGTTGGTCGTTCCATAGTCGCTTTGTATGTTCGCACTCAATATGCGAACAATTAACCTTGAGGTGAATCTTTAAATAGGATTATGATGCGGTTACAGCCTTCCTCAAGTCAGATATGAACCACAAATCGGAACGAGATCGCGATCAAATAAAAAAACGAAAGTATCAGTGAATTTCCGAAAAAGTCACCTTTTGGTCGCTTTTCGGTCGTTTTCTCGTTTCCAATCCAAAATGAACTCTTTCCGATTTCTTCCCGTGATTGTTATCCATGCGCGTGATTCACATATCCATAGGATATTCAGTAAGCAGCTGATTCGATTTGAAATTGTGACAATATGAACAACCATGGGAAACCTGAAACTTATACGAAAGTCGTCGGTTGGTCGTTCCATAGTCGCTTTGTATGTTCGCACTCGATATGCGAACAATTAACCTTGAGCTGAATCTTTAAATAGGATTATGATGCGGTTACACCCTTTCTCAAGTGAGATATAAATCACAAATTGTGAACGAGATCGCGATCAAATAAAAAAACGAAAGTATCAGTGAATTTCCGAAAAAGTCACCCTTTGGTCGTTTTAAGGTCGCTTTACGGTCGTTTCCTCGTTTCCAATCCAAAATGAACTCTTTCCGATTACTTCCCGTGATTGTTATCCATGCGCGTGATTTACATATTCATAGGACATTCAGTAAGCAGCTGATTCAATTTGAAATTGTAACAATATGAAAAACCATCGGGAAACCTAAAACTTATACGAAAGTCGTCGGTTGGTCGTTCCATAGTCGCTTTATATGTCCGCACTTGATTTGCGAATAATTAACCCTGAGGTGAATCTTCCAATAGGATTATGATGCGGTTACAGCCTTCCTCAAGTAAGATATGAACCACAAATCGCAACGAGATCGCGATCATATCAAAAAACGAAAGTATCAGTGAATTTCCGAAAAAGTCACCTTTTGGTCGCTTTTCGGTCGTTTTCTCGTTTCCAATCCAAAATGAACTCTTTCCGATTTCTTCCCGTGATTGTTATCCATGCGCGTGATTCACATATCCATAGGACATTCAGTGAGCAGCTGATTCAATTTGAAATTGTGACAATATGAAAAACAATGGGAAACCTAAAACTTATACGGAAGTCGTCGGTTGGTCGTTCCATAGTCGCTTTATATGTCCGCACTTGATTTGCGAATAATTAACCCTGAGGTGAATCTTCCAATAGGATTATGATGCGGTTACAGCCTTCCTCAAGTAAGATATGAACCACAAATCGCAACGAGATCGCGATCATATCAAAAAACGAAAGTATCAGTGAATTTTTGAAAAAGTCACCTTTTGGTCGCTTTTCGGTCGTTTTCTCGTTTCCAATCCAAAATGAACTCTTTCTGAGTTTTTCCCGTAATTAGTATCCATCCGTTCAATTCACATATCAATAGCCCTTTCAGTGAACACATACTCATGCATTCCGAAATAACAATCATATGAAAGACAAATGTATTTAACCTGAACATTATGTGAAAGTCGTTTGTTAGTCGTTCCAGGGTCGTTCCGTCGTTCTTGTTACGATGCCGTGTCCCTGCTTCGGTAGGCGTGATTAGTTGCTCCCTCGCTTCCCTCTTCGCCACGTGTCATTTACTCAAGCTCCGCCCCTCACGCTCAACGCGTTCCGTTGTGCCGAGCCGATTTCCTTCCAAAAATTCCTCTTTTTCAAACGATCCAAACAGTACTTCAATCATCAAACTTCAGCATGATGTTTATGTCAATTGATAGATGAAAGCCTCTACTTAATGATGCTTTTTTGATTTTTTCCCTACGCTGAATTATTCTTAAAAAACACGAATTTTTCTCAAAGTCGCTTTATGGTCGCTCCTAGGTCGCTTCATTGAACAAAACGACGGTCGTTTCATGGTTGTTTCGTGGTCGTTCAGTTCCACCAGGGCTCTTGTTCTAACAGAACAATTTTGGTACAAAGTAAGCACTTACACGCATTTCTCAACATACGTACAGCACTTTTGGGATTTCTACCAAGACTTGCATCGATAAACAGGATTTTTTCTATTCAAACTTTGATATTTAGGTTGATCAAAAGAATCTCCAATTTTATTGAATCTTTATACTTATTGGAGTGATGTATGGTTCATAGAATCTACCTAAACCAGGAGTTTTTTTTCTAATTCTTGTTCAATGTCTTTTCAACTTTTTTTCAGATTAGACATCTACAAGGAATTTACAGCTATCTTAGATCACCTGTACAATCCAAGTATCTCAAATCAATCAACACCAAGTACACCAAGTAAACCTGGACCTACTCTTCAAAATCCAAGTCAAGCTGTAACGGCACCGGTTAAAGAAGTGGTACGATAAGTGGTTCTATTAAGTTATACATATATATATATATATATATATATATATATATATATATATATATATATATCACATACAAATATATGTACATATTTCCTCAGAATTCAGGTGCCTCTCTCATGAACCTTAGGCATAATGAAAATTGTTAGAATATGTGATAGATATTTTCCCGATCTTCGAGTATTGTATACATATTGAAGCCAATGGAAGTCGCATACTCAAATACGAGAATGCCTCGAAAAATTCCTTCTCTATAGCGTGCATTTGAGATCATAATTTAATCATCTGAGTGAAACAACCAAAAAGTCTTGTAAAATTCCTAATTTTCATAAACTTATAATACACATTTTGCAAGATAGCGGGTTGAAAACTTTGTACTGTGAAGTTTTTTAATGTAATTTCATATTCGAATCTATCCTTGAGACTTTAAAAATATGATTTAGAGATACTGTCCCATTTACTTGAAGAGGAATGGATGACTCTCTTCATAATTTAACGTATAAATCTTTTTCAACGCATGGCCAGAATATAATATTAACGAAATAATATAATTTGTATGAATTTTAGGTGCACGAACTCATGGACGATGCGTTACACTCCTCGTGTGAAATTCTTCACGTGTCTGCATACACTTGGATGATCGGAAGAGAGGACTTTATTGAGAACTGGTTGCTCTTGCTGCCCCTTCGCTGGAAGCATATCCAGTGTTCTCTGTAATTTTTCCCAATTCTTTTCTATCTCAAATTCCTTACTTGGTAGACAATCAATGTTCAGAGAGAAACAAAATCAAACACGCTGTAAGAAACATCTAATATACATGACTCATTGAAAGTTGGAAAAAATCACAGTCTTCTATAAGAGTACTGTGTTCAGCGTAGAGAAAATATACTTTTCATTATAACAGTCCTATGCTCAATGTTATGATAACACAAAACTTTTGTAAACTGTTCACATCCAGCGTAGGAAACTTCAACACCTCTGCTGGATGTGAACAGATTACAAAAGTTTTGTGATATCATAACTTCAAGCGTAGGACTGTTACAATCAAAAGTATATTTTCTCTACGCTGAGCACAATACTTTTATGGGAGACTGTGATTTTCTCCAATTGAGCCCCCGGATCAAAAAACTCGCCGAGCGCTCGAGCCGCGTCACAAGTTTGATGCAAGAGGTCCCGTCGTAGGTCGAAAAAAAAAGTCGGAAATTTGGAAATCTAAAAATACTAAGTGGTAGAGATTGAAAAATCAATCCGACTTACTCTTTACGATTTTTTTCTATGATTGACGATTTTCGAGAAAAAAATCACAAACCATCAATTTTTTCACACCAAAAATGATTATTTTTCAACATTCAACTCGCCCTAACTCGGTCATTTTTCAATGAATCGAAATGAATCTTGCGAATTTCGCTTCGTGAGACTTCCCCGAAGATGCAAATGTAGGTAAAGTTCGTAAAAATTAATAACAAATTGATAAATTTTTAATACGAATTAAAAATCACGTTTTTCATGCTTTGTATCAAAGAAGTGGTGGGGGAAGTACGAAGTACAAAAAACTTCCAGCGAGAATGTTGTTTGCTAGTGTTTGAACTAACTTCGTAGAAAATTTCAGATCGATTCGACTAATAGTTCGCAAAACGTGATTTTTAATTCGCATTAAAAATTTATTAATTTGTTATTGATTTTTACGAACTTTACCTACATTTGCATCTTCGGGGAAGTCTCACGAATCGAAATTCGCAAAATTCATTTCGATTCATTGAAAAATGACAGAGTTGGAGCGAGTTGAATGTTGAAAAATAATCATTTTTGGTGTGAAAAAATTGATGGTTTATGATTTTTTTCTCGAAAATCGTCAATCATAGAAAAAAATCGTAAAGAGTAAGTCGGATTGATTTTTCAATCTCTACTACTTAGTATTTTTAGATTTCCAAATTTCCGACTTTTTTTTCGACCTACGACGGGACCTCTTGCATCAAACTTGTGACGCGGCTCGAGCGCTCGGCGAGTTTTTCGATCCGGGGGCTCAATTTTCAATGAGTCATATATATTAAATGTTTTATTACATTGTGTTTGATTTCATCTTCCTCTGAACATTGATTTTCTTCCAAGTAAGGAATTTGAGATAGAAAAGAATTGGAAAAACTTACAAAGAATGAAAACATTTCATATGAAATTACACAATAAATCATTGGTAATATATTAGCCAATATCATATTGTGAAGTTTGTAACTTTTTCTGATGGTTCATAATGTTATTTTACCAAAAATTGTAATTGTTCACAATATAGGACTGTAAAAAGCTACAATGTTCTGTAAAAACCCACAATATATCATTGGCTAACATACTGCCAATGATCCATTGTGTAATGTTATATGAAATGTTTTTACAGTATTCTTTGTAAGTTTTTCCAATTCTTTTCTATCTCAAATTCCTTACTTGGAAGAAAATCAATGTTCAGAGGAAAATTAAATCAAACACAATGTAATAAAACATTTAACATACATTACCCATCCAACCTTTGGAAAAATCAGTCTTTGGTGAAAATACTGTTCTCAGCGGAGAGAAGATATACTTTTGATTGTAACAGTCCTACGCTCAATGTTATGATATCACCAAACTCTTGTAAACTTTCAACATCCAGCGTAGGAAACTTTATCACTTATGCTGGATGCGAACAGATTACAAAAGTTTTGTGATATCATATCATTGAGCGTAGCCCAGACAGCACAGAAAGTTCTTTGAACGTTTTGAAAACGTGCTCTTGGTTTTGCGTGTTTTGGTCCCGCTGAAACAAGTTTTACAAACGTTTAAAGTACCTTCCCATCCCGAAGGGAACATGAAGCTCCGACGAACGTTCAGAATAGATCATGATAGATCAGACTGAAGCTCCGTTGGAGCTCAAGTTTAGATTCGGAAACGTTCGACGAAGGTCCGATGAACGTTGAAATGTCCGCTTGAAAATAGCTTAAATGAAGGTTCATAGAACGTTTATTAAAGATTCTACGAAGATTCATTCAACCTTCAGTTTTTTATGTTTCAGACGGAATTACAATTATAGTTAGAAATGCCTCAATCTTTCATTTTTTCGTGGAAAAATATACTTTGAAAAAAACTTTGATCGAAAAATTGCAACTCGAACGAACCTTTAGCAAACGTTCGATGAACGTTTTATGAACGTTCATTCAAACTATTTTCAAGTGGACATTTCAACGTTCATCGGACCTTCGTCGAACGTTTACGAATTTAAACTTGAGCTCCAACGGAGCTTCAGTCTGATCTATCATGATCTATTCTGAACATTTGTCGGAGCTTCATGTTCCCTTCGGGATTTGATATCCTTGAATACGTTTTAAGCACGTTCTTTTGATCTACTACCAGACGTTCTCATCGTGTCTCCTAAACGTACTTTCATATAAACTAACCTTGAAAAACCACAAAGTCATACGGGGACATAGATAGAACTAACCGAGACATTTGCATGTCCCTGGGGCATACATGCGACGTTTTTAGAACATCCTGAGACGTTATTTGCACGTTCTCTGTGAAATCAAGCACGTCTTCTGAACGTTCAAGAAACCTCCCGGTGCTGTATGGGAGGGCTGTTAGAATAAAAAATATATTTCCCTAACGCTGAACACAGTACTTTCACAGTTGATTGTGATTTCTCCAAACTTTGAATAGGTAATGTACATTGAATATTTCCTGCATTGTAACCCTAACGTGTTTTGTAAACATGGAAAAAACATACAAATGAAATTCTCCCCCATACAGCACCGGGAGGTTTCTTGAACGTTCAGAAGACGTGCTTGATTTCACAGAGAACGTGCAAATAACGTCTCAGGATGTTCTAAAAACGTCGCATGTATGTCCCAGGGACATGCAAATGTCTCGGTTAGTTCTATCTATGTCCCCGTATGACTTTGTGGTTTTTCAAGGTTAGTTTATATGAAAGTACGTTTAGGAGACACGATGAGAACGTCTGGTAGTAGATCAAAAGAACGTGCTTAAAACGTATTCAAGGATATCAAATGGGAAGGTACTTTAAACGTTTGTAAAACTTGTTTCAGCGGGACCAAAACACGCAAAACCAAGAGCACGTTTTCAAAACGTTCAAAGAACTTTCTGTGCTGTCTGGGCCACTGTTTTCTTTGGAAAATTTCGTGCAGAGCAATGTATCAAACATTCTGTTTTTACATTTTCTGTGAACATTCATGAGATAATTTCAATATTCAAGCGCGGTGTTTTTAAGTTTTCATATAATATTTATATGCTTTATATGTGTACACGATATTCACAGTTTGTTACATAAGTGGGGTGAATAAATTTTTATAATTCTCAAATTCTCATGAAGCATATTCTAAAGTATATTCATAACATGTAATAGAAATATAAAATACTTTGGAGTGCAAAATTGTACAGTATAATTTGTAAAATATGGATTATGAAACCAATTTTGGTATATAAAGTGGATATATATGTTGAAATTTTTCACTTACCGAATACACACCTTTTGTTATACATATACTTTTGAATATTGGCTAAGTTGATGTAATTCCAAGTAACCACCTTCAATTTACTCATAATATATTTATTTTTGAATTCCAATAATAACTTTTTTCATTTCAGATACTTAATTACTTGATTGATAGGAATGTTGAGTTATGAATGAAATTTCATTTTCAGTTGAGAAAAATCAATATCAGTTGAGATGCTTGAATTCATGATGAAATTTTGTAAAAAATGATTATAAATGAAAAACAAGCATTTGTGTCATTTTCATTCATTTTACATTGAATTGAATTGTGAATTTATTCATTCCAATTAATATTGATTTTTTGTAATTGAAATTTTATTTTGTTAATAAGTTAGCATTTTTAAAAATCAGGAAATTAAATATCTGAAATAGAAAAAATTATTATATATAAGTATACCTATATATCTATCACACGTATATTCAGTACCCTGCATGTGTGTGTAGTAGCCTATGGGATTCCCCGCTCACATATGAGAACGCATTTGTGTAGGTAAAATTCCCCAGACACACTAACGCCACCTGGTACTGTGGAAGATGAAATACACAACTTCGGTGATTAACACGGTGGCTTGCGTACCCTGGTCAGCATTTGAGCATTGGTCAGCATCAGTCAATCAGTCAGCAGTATCGTTCCATATCGTTCCCTCATTAGTATACACATATATCGATTCGATGTGTATTCATGCAAATTAAAGATGATTGTTTGTAGTTGATAATTGGTTGTGATGACATTAAACATGATGGATTACGAATTTAAAATGAAAACTCAGAAAGATCGTACGAAAGTCGAAGACCTTTTCGAATTTGAAGGTTGTAAAGTTGGAAGAGGTACTTACGGGCACGTCTACAAGGCTCGTAGAAAGGAAGGGTTAGTTTCTCGAATCTAACCTATAAATTAGAATTTAATGTTTCTGTCGCCTCATTCATCGTATCACAAATGTTATGAGAATAAATTTTTGCCATTATTGATTCAAAATCTGCAGAATCTATGATTTTTGCCCATTTTCATATATGCTGGTTCAAACTTATGTTTTTATATACTTCTATTTCGTTAACATTAAAATCGACTACACCCAGTAATTATACCTTCAATTCATAAGTGCAAACTCAACACTGGGTAGAAGCACACGTACTTTAAAAAAAACCTCCAATTCACATCTCGTCATCAAATAATTAAAATGTTATATAAATTGCGTAAGACTGTGCTTATGATTCAAACTTGAAATCAGAGTGATTGAATTTTCCAGAATGAAGAAGATTTCCAAAAGAAAGGAGAGTATCGTTGATTGTATAAAATGTGAAATAGTAACTGACAGTAAATGAGAATAAATAACATTTGTTCAAAATAAATAAGTATTCAGGGTATTGTTCTTATAAAATGATATATATTTTAATGTCAAATCACTCAGCCTGGTGTATGAATCATTGAAAGTAAGCAGGTGATATGTCTAAACAAAGGAATCAGGTAAAATTATATATACACAGAATCTCTGAGTAACATGAATAGAATGATATCGTTAGACACATTTCTCTAAAGCATTTGAAAAATTGATGTTTTTTTTACCCTTTTTCCATTCTACAACCAGATTTATGGGATTATGAGACAATCTCTGTTCTTTGTAACATGCTGTGATGCAATTTAAAATTCAAGCACAATCTTCCAGAATGATGGTTCAAAAATCTTTTGTAATATTATTTTATGATAGTAACTTTCTGTTATGAATAAATTTTGAGATGCCCTTAACACCAATGTTTCTCAAAATTCTTTCTAAAACAAAGTAGCCCTCATAGCACCATAGTCCCAGGAGGATTTTAAAACAATTCATGAAGAACACAATTACTATAATAAGAATTCCTTATGAATTCTTCTGGGACTGTGGTGCTGTTTGGGAACCTATATTGTTGCCTATTTTACTTTATTCACAATAAACAAAGATAATTGGGAATCATCAAAAACTTTAATAATAGCAACACCAAGAGGAAAAGCAAGTTCTAAACGCAAGGGAGCCCTTCATGTTCCTAATGTGGTTATTATAATGTGCTTTTAACGCATGGCAACACGCTTAAAAGGCATGGGATCGATACTCAGAAAGCCTGGGCTCATGCATTCAACGCACATTGTAACAAATGCGTTAGAAGTGTGAAGTGCTGCCTTGCGTCTAAAGCTTGCTTTTTCTCTCGGTGAAAGGATGAATTAGTATGAACAATATGTTCATCCTTCATATTTTAGCGATTTTTTGAATAGCAAGTGCAATTGAATTTAGTATATCATGACAATAAAATTACTTTGAAGAAATACTTTCCTTTCGTTGCCTGCAAATGTGCTGGAAATTCAGAGTGATACTCTCCAAATCTCTATAATGTTTGAAATAATCAAAGTTATATCCAACTGATGATCGATTTTAATCAACATTCATAGCATGTATGCATCAATCCAATCCATTTGGATTGTTAATTAAATTTTTCTGTACTTTGCACATGATATTTCTGCATGGAACTGTTGAAAACTGTTCCCTCATTTCAATATACAAATATCAGTGTATCAATATCTTATCTTTTCTCATTAAAAAATTCAATTTTAGAGTACCAGATAGTGAATTAAAATCTCGACCAGATACAAAAGATTTTGGTCTCAAGCAAATTGAAGGTACAGGACTTTCCATGTCAGCATGTAGAGAAATTGCAGTAAGTAATTTTATGTTCCAAATCATTTCATGCCTTTTATGTGCTATGTTATATTACTAAACAACATTTTTCTAACTCTTCTCATCCCCCTTTTTTTCATTATTTTTATTTAGATATTTTAAAGACATCCAAAAGATGTCTTATAATTTTACTGAAGATATCTTTCTTAAATCTTAAAGATATTTTTTGAAGTCTTTCGATCATTAATTCTCCTTCAAAATTTTCAAATAATGTAGGAATGAAGTCACACGTTCTCTGTTTTTGTACTTTTTTAGTTACTCAGAGAATTGAAACACGTCAATGTTATCACACTTATTCGGGTCTTTTTGTCTCATAACGACCGGAAGGTATGGTTATTATTCGACTTTGCTGAACATGATTTATGGGTAAGTTGAAATCTTTTTCCTTTTGAATTTCTTTAATGCCTTACACATCGATTGAAATAGTGCCTATTACGTTACAGCATATAATAAAATTTCATAGAGCGGCGAAAGCTAATAAAAAACCAGTAATGGTACCTAAAGGAATGGTCAAGTCATTATTATATCAAATATTAGACGGTATACATTATTTACATTCCAATTGGGTTCTCCACAGAGATCTGGTAACACACAATTACGTTTCATCGTATTAAAATTCATTTTTTATTTGCAAAGTAACTAATCGTGCATATAAATTATTTGTAGAAACCTGCCAACATTTTAGTAATGGGCGAAGGTAACGAGAGAGGTCGAGTTAAAATAGCGGACATGGGTTTCGCTAGATTATTCAATGCCCCTCTTAAACCATTGGCCGATTTAGATCCCGTTGTAGTTACATTTTGGTATAGGGCACCAGAATTACTTTTAGGTGCTAGACATTATACAAAAGCTATTGGTAAGATATTCGATAACTGAATTTCTTTTTCAAATTACGCGAATTAATGAAAATATTATTCATATATTATAGACATTTGGGCGATTGGCTGCATATTTGCCGAACTCTTAACTTCTGAGCCCATATTCCATTGTAGACAAGAAGATATTAAAACTAGTAATCCATATCATCATGATCAATTAGATAGGTACATAATTTTTCATAAATGTAATGAGTGTTCTAATTTACTGATTGTAACTCATAATTTTATGAAACCCTGAAATGTTTTTTCACAGGATATTCAATGTAATGGGTTTTCCATTAGAAAAAGATTGGGAAGATATAAAAAAAATGCCTGAACACCCCACTTTATTAAAAGATTTTAAGAGATCGAAGTATGTATTGACTATTAAGTCGTTTTTTAATAAGATGAGAAATATTAAATATTCAAAATTAATTTTTCAGTTATGCAAATTGTTCTTTAACAAAGTATATGGATCGACATAAAATTAAACCTGATAGTAAAGCATTTAATTTGGTAAGACGAATTTGTCCTCGGCCTAAATTTTTTTATTTACGGCTAATTGAAGATGATCAAGGATTGTTCTTTGTTACAGTTACAAAAACTTTTAATGATGGATCCAAATAAGAGAATCACGTCAGAAAATTCCATGCAAGATGCTTATTTTCAAGAAGAACCACTGCCTACCCAAGAGTATGTTCATTATTTTCTGTATTTCATAAATTAGATTTCTTTCTTACGACGAAAAAATATTCATTCGGATTTACAGTATATTCGCTGGCTGTCCCATTCCATATCCCAAAAGAGAATTCCTCACGGATGACGATACAGAAGAAAAGACTGAAAATAAAGCGAGACAAAATCAGCAACAAACTGTAAATGATTTAAAATAATATTACAATGTTACATGAAAAATTAGTCATTTTATCAAGTGGTACTTATCTCATCAATACTTTTCGAATTTAAATTTCAGCAACAAAATCAGCAACAACAAGGTAATGGCGATCATAATCATGGACAGAACGCTAAACGAGTAAGACTAAACGGACCCCACGGCACATCGGAATTTCATCAACATCAAAGTCACGCTATGACCCACCAACAACCTCCTGGAATGGTTTATTCTACTGCCCAACCCACCCAACCTTCGAATTTCCATCAACGTTTTTAATTGCCAAATTGGGAGAATTAATCGATTCATCAATTCATTTATTCACTTGATGATTCAGTTTAAGAATTTCAATATTGTTCATCAGTGAATGATTATTATATATACAGTGATACACTTTTATTTATATATATGTACTTGGCAACGAATATTATACTTTCCATCAGATTTGGCATAGGGAAGAATATTTCTATTCCATAATGATATGAAGTCGAAGGATGAGGTTTATAACATTTTCACCAGAATAACAGCAATTTGAAATGCATGGACAATTTTTATTTCAATGATTTTATTCTCAAAACCGTGAGCACGCGCAGATTTTAATCTCTTCCCAGTTAAAATATGTTTTCTTTTGATAGATTTTTATGAATATAATTTTATGAATTTCGTGATGGTGTTATTCTTAATTCCAGTTTTATTTCTCTCCTTTGCATACTTCGCGTGTAAGGTCGCGATTGAAATAATATATCATACATTCAATCATTATCATTCTTTCATTATTGGCAAAACAGAAACTAGTGCATCTTTAAATTAATGATCGAATCAACTATACAAATCGAAGTAAATTTTTTTTCTGTGATTATGAAGTAATTTGTTACGGTAACTAATAAATTTGATTGATCGCATGGAATTACTGATATTATTATTGTTATTTACCCATATATAATATCGATATAATTGAATTATTTATATTTGGATGTGTCACATGAGTGTAGTATAGGCAAAACATGTGATACATTACAATCAATATTTATGAAGCGATTCGTCTACCTTTAATTAGACCATTTCTTTCTGAGTTTGGTATTTTCAAACGAAAACGTAATGTATTGACCTTTCCTGTTAATTTTCTTTTCATAGATGCGATGTGCCGAAATATGTGAAAATGATTGGAAAAATTCCATATTTTCAATTTTCCAATTTCATGTGGAAAAGCCCGCTTCCATTACCTTATAGTTTGAGAGGAAAGAAAAAATTGGAACCAGCGATGTATGGTGCACCTACGATTAGGTATTTCGGTCAATCTACAACCGGCGGATCACCTATGATCAGCGGTTGCCATTAATTAGGCGTAAATTTACTTTTAAATCTCTAACTGATTTATCTTTACTATATTGCTGAGATCAAACAATCTACTTGCATTACACATTTAGGTAAGATTAAAGAGTCTTAAAATGATTATCAAAATAAGGAGAAGTGCTCACAAACTTCTATTTTTCGTTTTATCATTGCATTTTTTGTTTACTAAGATTTTTTGTTTTAGGCAAAACTCGCGGCGAGTTCATCCCAATAATTTGAATTACTGTCAGCTACTGTTACAGGATTACACCACTGTGCACATGAACAAGCATTAATCGATTTGATGTTACTGAATTTACGCAGATTTTGACTCTGTGAATGGTTTAAACTCTTTCCCAATTAAGAATAAATTTTGAAGGGAAAGAAGGGATTTTTCGGGAAAGAAGGACCCGATAGAAACTGATTGAAAAAGTCAAAGCCGCATACAATGTCTTTACTGTCCTTTTTTTTAAAAAGAAGCCAATCAAATCAAATTTGTTGATATACTTTCTCATATTCGTTTGAATAAACGATTTAAGCTTCAATGAAATTCACAATTTATATACTTCTATCTATTTCTATGCGATATATGACCTTTTCAATCGGTTTCTATAGTTTACTTTTTTCCAGGGGAATTCTACACAAATGCGTGAAATATTCCAATATCTATGTGCAGTTTGGGGAAATTGGTACATAATACATACATCGTGGTACGTATATCAGAAAATTTATTCAAAGTAACATGTAATGGTTACAATAAGCTACGAATGAATATCACATATAGGTTTTTTCAGGCAATTACTATGGAAGAATTGATTGGGACCAGACGAATCTACTCCACCTCGCGATCCCTTCTCCAGAAGTTTGAATATTTCTATTCAAATATCTTGCTTGTATCATCATCTTTCAAGTAACTTACTGAACGTGGATACGCAAAGCATTGCATGATCTAATCAGATCAAATATGTTTGCGCGAATGCAGAAGGAATTTTTCATACATCAAGACCGTTTAAAATGACATTCCCAACAAAGCGATCGATTTGTTATCATTGAGATCAGCAATCTTAGCAACAGGGAATCGCTGGATCATCAAGAAATCTGTTAGCTAGTCTAACGAATCTCTTTGCTTTCAGTAGCAAAATTTTGGATTGAGACAGCCGTTATGAGCAGTACAAATAATTCTCGTAAACGATTCGGTTCACGAAGATTGGCAGTATCCCTCTTTTCCCTTGCGATGTAATATTCCCTTCTAATTTAGGCATTGTTCCGCATAATCGATGAATTCTTCAACCGCGTACGTCGTTAGATCATTCTACATTCTCAAGAAAAATCGTTATGAATCGTTATTGTATTTCCGCCCAATTGGGCCCGTTGATGTAGAAGGAAACAATACAAATCATAGATACAAAACTAAGACCCACCGTTTAAACTTTGATATATTCGAGGACAAGAAATGATAGTGGGAGATAGATCGCGCATGCGCAATAAAACTAAGTACCGAGCCCGCGATCGTTACGGGAACGTGTATAACGCGCGCTCGCGATTGTAACGCAGTTTCCGTGAATCGTTGATCGATGAAAAAACTTTATTCTGTGTGTGGAACTCACGCGCGTGTTGCTTGTTGATCTTCTTCTTGGTTCTCTCGTTCTTCTTGTTCTTCCTTCGAATGATCTTCAATTAACAAGACATGTCACCTAGATCAACCGTCGCTGTTATTGGTAACAGAAGAAAGGATTGTTAGAGTGCGATCGACCAGATGAGAAGACGACGAAGAAGGTGAGAGTAAAAGAAGAAACTGTTGTCACGCGAATGGTACTGTATGGAATTATCCAAAGAGATCGTCGTATTCCGATTGTTCACCTGTCAATTGATTTTTCTCTCGTTCTACACGGGAATCCTTGTTGAATCGGCATCGAATCCTTTTTTCTAGTTTCTTGTTGTTAACTTACCAGCGTTCCTTCAAGAATTATGTCACAATCCATGACAATGTATCTTGGATAGATTATTCAAATTCTGAAATTGAATATATTAAAATCTAATGTCAGAAGTTTGCAAATGACTTGAAATTTTTTAGATCCTTCTTCCTTGAACCGTTTCTATTTAGATCTAAATGAATCTAAGTCGATCTGCTTTGATCCCTGGTTAAAAAAAATCCATAGAATCTGATGACATAAAATTTAATGGGATTTGGTCAGAACATTGTACAAGATTCAAGCAGAATCACATGGAAAAAATACTTTCATCTGATTAAATCACATTGAAAAATGTTTGAATAGGCTTTGGTCAGAAAATTTTACAAGATTCAATGAGATTTTGCGAGAATCAATGGTTTTTTTAAACCAGGGATATAAATTTTGATTTGCTTTATAATTCAATTTAGATTCGTTGAGATCTGATGACAATCAAATGAATTTCATATTTTTCCATTGTTTTGTTCTTTAAAAATAACGAAATATGATTTGAAATGCGAATCACTGACATCTAATTCGTAAGTTTATACTTATTTTTTAAAAATTATAAATTTTCATGGTGTCACAGAAATCGCATGAAGATTTCGCATATGAATAACAATGAATTAATCAGGAAAGATACATTATTAATTATCATAAATCTTCCACTGAATTTCATACATTTGTTTTATCACTCTGCATGAACCATCTTTCACGGTGCCTTTGCATTACCCATATAAGGAATAGTTTTTCTCAAAATAACATGGATACATTGTTAACACACCATACATTCAAAGCCTGTATTGAATTAATTAGTAAGAAGTACTAAGAATCAGTGAAATTTCTTCGGCATTTAATGTTAAGTCTTCCACTGGTTGAATCAGTGAAACACTCAACACTGATTCTCAGTATATCTATCACTTACATTCGTTGTTATGACCGATAAACGGGCAGGAACCACAGTAGCTTTTTTCAGTTAGCGGAACAGTGAGAATTTCATAAATTTATAGGTTTTCAGGTTGATAGAGGATACGGAATTCATTTAAAGGAAATTGCGCACGCGTATCCATGTAGATGTGTATATATGTTTACATAATGCACGTGTGTGCGTAGTGTGTGTCCGCTCCTATCATGTATTTACGAATGTGTTGGAGAAGTTGAATGGAATTGGGCATGATAATTAAAGACCTAGATTGCACCTTGATACTTATGGAATCCATAATATTTCAATCTTCAAAACAAAAAATGTAATGCGATATTAGATTTATGAATGTAGAAAAATTCATACTATTGATGAATATAGGAGCAGTTTGGAATTTAAATAGAATTTTTATAAGACAAAATGATTTCTCTTTACACTAAAACCTTGCAATAAAGGTGCTTCCCTCTCTCTTTAACGCATGAAAGAAACTGTTCTAATGAGAAAGAAGGAGAGCTGTGTCATTGCGAGGTTGCAGTGTATTTCAAACAAAAATTGGACTACGATACTTGATGTTTTGGATACGTAAATCGCTGCAAAATCATTATTTATAGGACATTGCACCGAGAAAATTCATCTCGTGTTGGAATAATACAAATTTCTTAAGCACGTCAATATTTAATTTGTATATCTTTATGCTGCGCGTTTAATAGTTTCCGGCTTCAAAATGTTTTCCCATAAACAGTAATAACAATAAAGATAAGCCGAGTGAGTGTCCCCCCCAGGGCCGGTTGTTGATTATCTTTGTGATATACACAACATCGTCAAAAAGATATGTTCTTGAAGTTTGAATCGTTTATAAAAACGAAACGAAAAAGAAACCTGACAAAATCTGATAAATTGTGGGTGTTCATCTTCACAAATCAACTCCTTGGAACTAGAAACATTGTTCAAAGAATGTACTGCAAGATATCAGGCCATCAACAGCTAAGTATTTCGTTATTCGATTGCCAATTCGTTTCAATAATCGGTTCACACTTCAGCAATATAAAAAGATCACGGAATTTCTATCTCCGTGAACTTAGCCAGCAAGTGGGAGATAAAGATTTTTTGTTAATCCCAATCAAAAGTACTTCGTTTGTACCTGATTGTACCGCAAAGATTTTCGTTTGTACCTCCAAGGGTACCGAGATATAGCCCGGGGGCTTAAGCCCCAGCCAGCAATTCCGACCAATCGGGACGAGTCTGGTGTCATTCGAAGGGGTATCGTTTGTACCTGATTGTACCGTTGGAATTTTCGTTTGTACCTCAAAGGAAAAGGAGATATAGAAGAAAATATGTTTTGAGTCGAGAGCCGGAGGAATCGTCGACAGAAGTGGTACCTTTGGACTTGAAATGACTGGAACTGATCTACTCTGGCTCCAAGCTGCAAATCCATACAGCACCACAGTTCAGGGAGAGTTCACGGATAATTCATTTGGACTCAAAATGAATACATTATGAACTCTTTCGGGAGTGTGGTGATGCGTGGGAGGGACCTCGGATTTTTTTTATGGCATCTGGAAGAGGTGTGTCAGTAATTGATTATAACGCGATATATTTTGTTCGTACCGCGGAAATGAAAAAACTTCCACACCCAGAGAGATGGTTTAAGGGAAGGTTCTAGTCAAAATTGACGGGAAAAATTTTGTCTTTCTTTTTGCTTTATTTTTATTCTTAGGGTCTTGGAAATGTGTAGCCAAAATTATATTTTCCCACGCAGTTTATTTTATACTTACGAGTTTTTCTTCCTCGAACTTGAGACGCGTCTTTCTCAAAACTGTTTCTTGCGCGCGGAGCACGATTCTGCTTCAACGACTGAACCGATTTTGATGTTTGATGGCTCAAATTGAAGCTTATTCAATTTAGGGGGCCTTATCCAAGCGTTTTCAACAAAATTGTCTATTCCTTTCCTTTATCGTTGAAGCAAAAGAAAAAAAAACACGGGAAAAAAGGGGGCTCTTCTTTGTAAAAGCTGTTATTTTTTTTTAAATCGTTTTTTAAAAATCGGAAATCGAGAAGGCCCCCCAAATTTCAATTCTCTCGAGAATATTTTTGGTTGTTTTGTTTCCTAACACTTGACAGGGCTGTAGAGTGCTCCGCGCACAATGATCATCGTCGCGCACGGCTTTGTTCAGTGAGGGCTGGAGCCACCACTTTATTTATTTATTTTTTTTTTTAATTTCATTGACATCTAAGAAGATATACGAATAGATGCCATGAGAACTTTTTTCAAAGAACATTTAGGATCACTTGAAAAAAAATGATGAAACTACGTTAGTTTTCGACCTATATGAAGTTAGCCCCCGAAGTGGAGAAAAAAATTTTTTTTTTATGGCATCCGGAAGCGCAACGTTAGTACCTGATTGTACCGAAAAAAATTTCGTTTGTACCTCAAAAATAAAGAAGTTACAGAAATTTGAAAAAATGGTCTGCCCCCGGCTTTCACCGATTTTAATGAATGATAGCTCATTTGAAAGGTCTCGGAACGTAGATGATTGTTACGCAAAGGATTTTTCGAAAAAGTGAAAGGGGGGGAAGTTACAAGCGAAAAACTGATTTTACATGGGAAAAAAATTTTTTTTCGAATTTTAAACAATCGTAGTGAATTGCCCCTGACTGGGGCAACTTTTCTATGCATAAATTATTGTTCCAGGACCTCCCGAGAATATTCCCTGCAAGTTTCATCGTTTGTACCTCCTTGGTATGGAAGTTATAGGCCTTGGAATGTATAAATATCGAAATTTTGGAACTTGAAAAAATCATACAGAATTGCCCCTGACTGGGGCAAGCTTTCTATGCGTTAAATATTGTTTGGTGGAAATATATAAATATCGAAATTTCTGAAACTTTGAAAAAACACACAGCATTGCCCCTTACTGAGGCAAACTTTCTATGGATGAATTATTGTTCCAGGACCCCTTGAGAATATTCCCTACAAGTTTCATCGTTTGTACCTCCTTGGTTTGGAAGTTATGAGCCTTGGAATATATAAATATCAAAATTCCTGAAACTTTGAAAAATCAGACAGCATTGCCCCTGACTGGGGCAAACTTTCTATGGGTAAATTGATGTTTGGGGACCTCCCAAGAATATTCCCTGCCAGTTTCATCGTTTGTACCTCCTTGGTTTGGAAGTTATAAGCCTTGGAATATATAAATATCGGAATTTTCGAAATTCAAAAAATCTTACAGAATTGCCCCTGACTGGGGCAGATCTACTATAGATAAATTATTGTTCCTGGACGTCCCGAGGATATTCCCTGCAAGTTTCATCATTTGTACCTCCTTGGATTGGGAGTTATGAGCCTTGGAATATATAAATATCGAAATTCCTGAAACTTTGAAAAATCAGACAGCATTGCCCCTGACTGGGGCAAACTTTCTATGGGTAAATTGATGTTTGGGGACCTCCCAAGAATATTCCCTGCCAGTTTCATCGTTTGTACCTCCTTGGTTTGGAAGTTATAAGCCTTGGAATATATAAAAGTCAGAATTTTCGAACTTTGGAAAATCATACAGAATTGCCCCTGACTGGGGCAACTTTTATATGAATAAATTGTTGTTCGGTGACCTCCCGAGAATATTCCCTGCAAGTTTCATCGTTTGTACCTCCTTGGTATGGAAGTTATAGGCCTTGGAATGTACAAATATCGGAATTTTGGTACTTTAAAAAATCATACAGAATTGCCCCTGACTGGGGCAAGCTTTCTATGCATTAAATATTGTTTAGTGACCTCCCAAGAATATTCCCTGCGAGTTTCATCGTTGGTACCTGCTTGGTTTAGAAGTTATGAGCCTGGAAATATATAAATATCGAAATTCCTGAAACTTTGAAAAATCATACAGAATTGCCCCTGACTGGGGCAACTTTTCTATGTATAAATTACTGTTCGGAGACCTCCTGAGAATATTCCCTGCAAGTTTCATCGTTTGTACCTCCTTGGTTTGGAAGTTATAAGCCTTGGAATATATAAAAGTCAGAATTTTCGAACTTTGGAAAATCATACAGAATTGCCCCTGACTGGGGCAACTTTTATATAAACAAATTGTTGTTCGGTGACCTCCCGAGAATATTCCCTGCAAGTTTCATCGTTTGTACCTCCTTGGTTCGGGAGTTATAAACCTTGGAATATATAAAAGTCAGAATTTTCGAGATTTGAAAAATCATACAGGATTGCCCCTGACTGGGGCATGTTTTATATGCATGAATTATTGTTCGGGGACCTCCCGAGAATATTGTATAATATATAATAATGAATTATAATATAGAAATATTGAATATAGAATATTAAATAATATATGACTGGGGCAATTCTGTATGATTTTTCAAAGTTCGAAAATTCTGACTTTTTTGTATTCTAAGGCTTATAACTTCCGAACCAAGGAGGTACGAACGATGGAACTTGCAGGGAATATTCTCGGGAGGTTGACGAACAATAATTTATGCATATCAAAGTTGCCCCAGTCAGGGGCAATCCTGTATGATTTTTCAAAGTTCGAAAATTCTGACTTTTATATATTCCAAGGCTTATAACTCCCGAACCAAGGAGGTACGAACGATGAAACTTGCAGGGGATATTCTCGGGAGGTCCCCGAAGAATAATTTATCCATATAAAAATTGCCCCAGTCAGGGGCAATTCTGTATGATTTTTCAAAGTTCGAAAATTCTCACTTTTATATATTCTAAGGCTTATAACTCCCGAACCAAGGAGGTACGAACGATGAAACTTGTAGAGAATATTCTCGGGAGGTTCCCGAACAATAATTTATGCATATAAAATTCGCCCCAGTCAGGGGCAATTCTGTATGATTCTTCAAAGTTCGAAAATTCTGACTTTTATATATTCCAAGGTTTATAACTCCTGAACCAAGGAGGTACAAACGATGAAACTTGCAGAGAATATCCTCGGGAGGTCCCCGAACAATAATTTATGCATATCAAAGTTGCCCCAGTCAGGGGCAATGCTGTGTGATTTTTCAAAGCTCGAAAATTCTGACTTTTATACATTCCAAGGCTTATAACCTTCAAACCAAGGGGGTACAAACGATGAAATTCACAGGGAATATTCTTAGGAGGTCACCAAACAATAGTTGATGCATAGAAAGTTTGCTCCAGTCAGGGGCAATTGTGTATGATTTTTTGAAGTTCGAAAATTCTGACTTTTATATATTCCAAGGCTTATAACTCCCGAACCAAGGAGGTACGAACGATGAAACTTGCAGGGGATATTCTCAGGAGGTCCCCGAACAATAATTTATGCATATAAAATTCGCCCCAGTCAGGGGCAATTCTGTATGATTTTTCAAAGTTCGAAAATTCTGACTTTTATATATTCCAAGGTTTATAACTCCTGAACCAAGGAGGTACAAACGATGAAACTTGCAGAGAATATCCTCGGGAGGTCCCCGAACAATAATTTATGCATATCAAAGTTGCCCCAGTCAGGGGCAATGCTGTGTGATTTTTCAAAGCTCGAAAATTCTGACTTTTATATATTCCAAGGCTTATAACCTTCAAACCAAGGGGGTACAAACGATGAAATTCACAGGGAATATTCTTAGGAGGTCACCAAACAATAGTTGATGCATAGAAAGTTTGCTCCAGTCAGGGGCAATTGTGTATGATTTTTTGAAGTTCGAAAATTCTGACTTTTATATATTCCAAGGCTTATAACTCCCGAACCAAGGAGGTACGAACGATGAAACTTGCAGGGGATATTCTCGGGAGGTCCCCGAACAATAATTTATGCATATAAAATTCGCCCCAGTCAGGGGCAATTCTGTATGATTCTTCAAAGTTCGAAAATTCTGACTTTTATATATTCCAAGGCTTATAACTTCCAAATCAAGGAGGTACAAATGATGAAACTTGCAGGGAATATTCTCGGGAGGTCCCCGAACAATAATTTATGCATATAAAAGTTGCCCCAGTCAGGAGCAATCCTGTATGATTTTTCAAAGTTCGAAAATTCTGACTTTTATATATTCCAAGGCTTATAACTCCCGAACCAAGGAGGTACGAACGATGAAACTTGCAGGGAATATTCTCGGGAGGTCCCCGAACAATGATTCATGCATATAAAAGTTGCCTCAGTCAGGGGCAATCCTGTATGATTTTTCAAAGTTCGAAAATTCTGACTTCTATATATTCTAAGGCTTATAACTCCCGAACCAAGGAGGTACGAACGATGAACCTTGCAGGGAATATTTTTGGGAGGTCCCCGAACAATAATCCATGCATATAAAATTCGCCCCAGTCAGGGGCAATTCTGTATGATTTTTCAAAGTTCGAAAATTCTCACTTTTATATATTCCAAGGCTTATAACTCCCGAACCAAGGAGGTACGAACGATGAAACTTGCAGGGAATATTCTTGGGAGGTCCCCGAACAACAATTCATGCATATAAAAGTTGCCCCAGTCAGGGGCATTTCTGTATGATTTTTCAAAGTTCGAAAATTTTTACTTTTATGTATTCTAAGGCTTATAACTTCCGAACCGAGGAGGTACAAACGATGAAACTTGCAGGGAATATTCTCGGGAGGTCACCGAACGATAATTCATGCATATAAAAGTTACCCCAGTCAGGGGCAATTCTGTATGATTTTTCAAAGTTCGAAAATTCCGATACTTCTATATTCTAAGGCTTATAACTTCCAAACCAAGGGGGTACAAACGATGAAATTCACAGGGAATATTCTCGGGAGGTCCCCGAACAACAATTTATGCATATAAAAGTTGCCGCAGTCAGGGGCAATTCTGTATGATTTTTCAAAGTTCGAAAATTCTGACTTTTATGTATTCCAAGGCTTATAACTTCCAAACCAAGGAGGTACAAACGATGAAACTCGCAGGGAATATTCTTGGGAGGTCACCAAACAATAATTCATCCATAGAAAGTTTGCTCCAGTCAGGGGCAATGCTGTGTGATTTTTCAAAGTTCGATAATTCCGATATTTGTACATTCCAAGGCCTATAACTTCCATACCAAGGAGGTACAAACGATGAAACTTGCAGGGAATATTCTTGGGAGGTCCTGAACAATGATTCTCCTATAGTAGATCTGCCCCAGTCGCGTTATAATCAATTACTGACACACCTCTTCCAGATGCCATAAAAAAAAATCCGAGGTCCCTCCCACGCATCACCACACTCCCGAAAGAGTTCATAATGTATTCATTTTGAGTCCAAATGAATTATCCGTGAACTCTCCCTGAACTGTGGTGCTGTATGGATTTGCAGCTTGGAGCCAGAGTAGATCAGTTCCAGTCATTTCAAGTCCAAAGGTACCACTTCTGTCGACGATTCCTCCGGCTCTCGACTCAAAACATATTTTCTTCTATATCTCCTTTTCCTTTGAGGTACAAACGAAAATTCCAACGGTACAATCAGGTACAAACGATACCCCTTCGAATGACACCAGACTCGTCCCGATTGGTCGGAATTGCTGGCTGGGGCTTAAGCCCCCGGGCTATATCTCGGTACCCTTGGAGGTACAAACGAAAATCTTTGCGGTACAATCAGGTACAAACGAAGTACTTTTGATTGGGATTAACAAAAAATCTTTATCTCCCACTTGCTGGCTAAGTTCACGGAGATGGAATATCTTGTATCGCTGTATTTTTATTGCATTGCTTATTTTCTTTTTAGTTTTGATGTATTAATTAAATTCATACAAGTTTTTAAAGTCATCTTACACAATATGCAAGTGGTTCACCTTTGTGTTTGGTGAAATAATTTTCACTAAGTAAAAGAGGTTTATTATTTCTCTTTGTTTATTCTCTTCGTCCCTTACTTTCGATGATACTCTATTGTAAAAAATTCTTTGTTAAATAACGTGACAAACCCGAAATGATTCTTTCTTTATCCAACGTATCGATTCAAAAATATTACAATGCTATTTGTAGTTTAATAGCGGTCAGAATAATTTCCTCACTTGTCATTGTTTCTGGTTCCTTACGTGATGTGAAACTTCAAGTATAGATTTCATCCGAACGTGATCGATTGTAAATCATAGATATTTCAAGCGTATATTCATGACCGCAATCGCACGAGCGTTTATTTCGGTTTGTGAATAGTAAACACGCGGCCTGTACAACCATTTACAATTAATAAACCAGAGTAGCGTTGTTCAAAAATTCGAGGAGAAGAGTGGTGATCAAGTTTTCAAAATTATAGTTCATCGTGTGAGATTTCGAAGGAGAACTAGCTGATACTGTATTGTAATTTCCTGTGATCGATATGAAACACGAAGGACAAGCGTTTTTAGATTGTTGGATTGGCTATCGATCACACACGTCTCCTAAAATTTTATAAACTCATTTCAAGGAGAACACGTTGTGCAATAAACAAATTGTACATTTCTATCATCGATAGTACTTTACACTTAGAATATTCAACCCTCCGTAGATGAATGTACTTATATATTTTATATACAAACAGAGAATTCTGTATTCTATATGAAATTTCACGTGAGGAGTTGGTTGCTCGTTGTTCAATAAATTCTCATCATTTACGGAATTGTAATTGTCAATAGTTTCATTGGATGACTCCTTTCTTCATTAACGAGGACATCGAACGAAAGGTTAATCTTCGAAGAGGCAAGATCCATCGGTATTCTTAGATATGTGTATATATATATATATATATATATATATACACAAAAGAATCGAGTAATCATAACGCGTGGGCTATTGTGCGCCCTAAACAATTGCAAAATCCAGTGGGCGCGTTGCGAGTGATTTTTCCTTCATTTGCATTTAACGTGTGTGCCACCTAGGTAATTGACGTCGTCACTTGGTTTTCTTAGATTTTTAACTTCAATTATATTTTCTTTATTACAGCTAGAGTAGTGTGAGATGAGAAAACGTTGGTACACGTAAGCGTGGAGGTATTGTTGTTTCTGATTTAACGAGACAAAGATATAAATTTCATTTATATTACATGATTGACGATGAATCTGATATCCTCCCATCACGATACCAGCTAGCGTATATACCAACGTAAGATCTTACAAGATGTTCTTCCAACAATTATGTACACAAAAATGTTTCCAATATTTCAATTACCATCTCAGTGGGCGAAGAATCCAGTAGAGAAGCAATGTACATATACGTAACAGAAAGGTGTGAATTTTTACTTGTTTTTTTCATTCAGAATTGATGATTACAATGTTTTACAATTTTGATGTTGTATAATAACAATTTTTATATCAAATTATGACATCAGAGGAGAGACTGATGTTATTTCATTTCAAAGAATAGTCCCGAAGCTTTGCTTTAGAACTATCATGATTGATAATATGAAAGTTTTAGATACTAGACAATCAGCGAAGATTCTCTGCGAAGAATTTTTCATTAATTAGGTTTTTTCAACCTAATGCGTTTATTATTATACTCTGACAAAGACGAGGCGCACTTGGTTGGTTATATTTGAATGACCATATATCGCTGATAACCCCGGGCTGATGTACTTTTGAATCACGCTTTTGTATCAATGTTATATACGTATACACATTAAGACCGCAGGCATCATCGTCGTGCCGCAGTTGGTTACCTTGTCGCAACGTGGTCATGGCCCAAACATGACGGGATATAGTGGTCAGGACCGTCCCCCCTTCACTTTTACTTAAGTAAAAGTACGTATATGTTTAATACGTATGTATACACACACAGTATATATATTCTCACAAGCATGAAGAATACGGACAGTATTTTATTCGCTGCAATTGTCCATGTGACACCCTCAAAAGTACCTTAAATTGTTTGCATTCAAGTTCTTTCCAGACGTACATCGAGAGAGAAAGTGATATTTGATGAGAATAATACATTTTCAAGTGTAAATTCGATTGTTGAGAATAAAATATTTTCCTTCTAATAGCCACAAAGATTATTATTATTTGGATAAAAATAATTAGAAACAATAGTAAATGAATTAATCCAGTTCCACTTATGAATAATGTAAAGGTTACAAACATGTTTTCTTCTTGGACGGCAATGAACGAAAGTGCTGCCAATGATAATATAATGAACAAGTTGTATATTTTTTTATAGAACCTAGAATTCGCCAATTACAAAGACCATCCATTCCAAACAAATTTCCTCATTAAATCTTTCCACAAGGTTTTTGTAAACTTGAGATGGATTACTCAGACAGGGCCTGACTTGAACTTTTTTCAATTCCTAATCTGGGTAACGGGATTGAGTCATCGAGACATAATCGAAATCTATCGGTACCATTTTTCCATGTTCCATCTTATGGCCGTGCAAGATAAGCTCATAGAAGAACTAGTGCCATGGCTTGTACCAGAAACCCACGAAAGCTGCTTCGTCACTGTTATAAATTACATCCACGCATACAAAAATAGAAGCAAAGAGATTAAAGAACCTTTTCGAAAGCGATATCACTAGACCTGGTACATTTCTTTTTTGTCCCCTACACCTCCATAAAATATTTATAATTCTTAAACGAATTCGTTGAAAATGATGAAAAATTTGTACTCAAATATGAGAGCTTTTGGTCGTTGTAAAAAAACTAGTGATGCGAAACTAGAAATTTGAATTGGGATATATGGTAAGATTTGTGAGAGAGAAGGGATCTCAATGTTCTGAATTTTCATAATTGGTTTCTCACATGAAAATGGAAACACAGGCCGATACTGGCTTAGTACTGTTGCCAGAGTTGCCAGTACTGGCAAGCAGCCAAAATGATAACATCGTTTAACATGAAACGCAGTAAAACATTCACAACTGTATCAGTACTGGTGTTTTATGAGAACTTGTCATGCGGGATCTCTGGAATTTTAAAAGCACCAATTGCTTTGCCAGGGATAAATCAGAAATTGTGAGTAGTCGAAATGATTACATTCTATGTAGAAATTCAAACCTGACCCAATACTGGCACAATACCGGTAACTGGAGTTCTCCGCATTATCATATTTCAAGTAATAAAAACAGGCGTCAAATTTAAACTTCAAACATTTCACAAACTTTAAACATTTTTCACATCATCGTTATCGGAGAGAGTGATTTCTGGAAAGTTCACCGAGTAAGGATTGAACCCGGGTTTTGCTAGTGAGAAACTGAATTTTTATATCAGCGAATCTTTGAGTTGACGACAAATCACTCAAATTGTCATTTATTGTCTCACACGGCATTTTGAATTGCAAACACCAATGAAGGGGAGGTTCTGATCTAGCGACCTCAACATAAGGTTTCTCGAATTTTTCTTTTCATAGAAGGAAGTGAATAAAGAAATCGGGACTTTTCATACTTGTTGATGGAGCCTTTAAGTACATAAAAAAATTTTTTTCAGCAAAAAATAATGCCATGGGAATTGTTGATACGTGTGAAACATTACCACCTAGAAAAACAGTGATCAATCAGGCGCCACTCCCAAACAGCACCCTATATTTCATGCATATCTATACTGTATATTTTTATATTTGAATATTTTATACATATGATATGCATGTAAATAATATCGTATACATATTTTATAGATATACAAAATATTTTGTGCTGTGTGGGCTATAGCACTTACAAAAATTATCAGAAATCAAAAATTTTTATGAAATATATTATATTTGTTGGAGGGTGTACCAATAAAACCAATGAAAAGTTCAAAATTAAAAAAATGACAGACATGCGAATCTTTGGCAGCGTTTTTCACCTTTTGTTCGCTCTTTAAAGTGCTATAAAAAGAAAAGAAGGCAAATGTCATCTTCATTCAGGTTCATCCTCCAATCAATTTAATCAGCTTCAAAAAAAAAAAAAAAAAGAGCAATCCGCTCAGTAGTTTTTGAGATATCGTGGAGCCAGATAGAAAATTCGAGAAAATCTCCTTATTTCGGAATTCGCTCGATGAGAACCTCCCCTTAAATACGTGAGTTTTTAAATATTGTCATATTTCGGACACGTATCGATACGCGATAAACACCCCTGGCAGCAAAAGTTGCCGGGCAACTGTTGCCTCAGTGTTGCTGAATCACTTTGTGTTCTGTTGTTGAGGAATTGTTTGATTTCACGTGTCGTAGTTTCATGTATTGTGTTGTTGGGAAATTGTTGCGAATTCTTAGACCACTTGACTGCCTGTGTACTTAATATGTCCCAGTACGTTACTTTACTTAATACGTATGTACATTGTTAATCTGTGGGGCCCCACATAGACAAAATACCCTGGGGATATTACTGAAACATTTGTGCTATGTAGGGTAATCATTCCGTTGAATTTCTACGATTCGTCATAGATTCCGTAGTAAGACAAAGTTCTATCAATACAGGCTAGGGATACCTGATATTTAAATTATCGGTATTTTTATATAAAATGTGAATATAGTTTTGAAAAATGTTGATGAAATTCCGATTGAAAATTAATACATATTTGATACAAAAGTATCGATACTGTAAATATCGGGGATCCCTAATACAAGCACAGTATCGTTCGTTTATGGTATTCTACGTTGTTATAAGGCCTGGCTTAGTACTGGCGCATCCCCATCTCCCCATGTGGAAATTGCCGGAGTTGACTAATCGCCCAGTACTGGGAAGGTTGTATTTGCCAGACTTCGGCAAAAACAACTGTTCCTGTTCAGGCCCATTACTGTTTTTCAACTGGGTGTACATGTTCGACGGAGTTGAGACGGTATTGGTTGGCGTGGACAGACAGTGTTGGGCCAGTAATGAATCAATACTGGCCGGAAAATACACGGATCATAATGTAACGGAGCCGCGCCAGTGTTGGGATAACCATCCAATATATCCAATCGACAATGAAGGGCCAGGATCGGTAGGGCAATGGCTAACTACAAAATCGGTAGTCGAACTACGTTAAAATTATGTCCATGGAAATCCGGCTGTTATGGTAAACCAAAGCGGCGCCAGTGCTGCCCCAGAATTGGGATTGCCATTTCATAGATTTGACAGCTGACTATATGCCAGTATCAATATGGCACTAGCTGACTACGAAATCGATGTTGTATTGTCGTTAAAATCGTAGCGATGTGGATCAGGCTATTAGGGTGAGCTGAAGCTTCACCAGTACTGAGCCAGAGTTGGGATGACCATTCAATATATCCAATAGGCGATCGAGTGCCAGGATCGGTAGGGCAATGGCTAACTACAAAATCGGTAGTCGAACTACGTTAAAATTATGTCCATGGAAATCCGGCTGTTATGGTAAACCAAAGCGGCGCCAGTACTGAGCCAGAGTTGGGATTACCGTTTCATATATTTGATAGCCGACCATATGCCAGTATTGGCATGGCACTGATTGGCTACGAAATTTGTAATCAACTGAATCAGTATAGCCACTTCTTCGCCCACCTAATATGGTAAATGAATCAGGTCATTTTTGCTACCTAATGGCGCAGCTTTGGTAACCCACCAGATGCATGTTCATTAGGGTGGGCCGAAAAACCAAAATTTCTGAAATCCGGAACGTAATAGTGCGGAAAAGACGGTCTGGAAGAACACAAATCGAATGAAGAAAAGATCATTCAAATCGGTCAACATTTGACCCTCGCGCATCGCGCTTGAAGTTTTTCAGTTTTTACAATTTTTGGCGAATGCAATATATTTTCTCGAAAAAGTTTATATTTCATTATTCAGTGTCAGAAAATGATTGTCAAGCATACAAACATAGTTAATAGTGTTGGATTAATGTATAAATAAATAAATATATATATATATATATATATACATATAATATACATACATACATACATATACGCAATACAGAAGTTTTGCGTGTGCACCGTATGCGTAAGTTCTCGTATTCGTTGTGGACACGCTGATCAGAAGTGTACTGCTCAGATATTCAGATCGACTGCTTACTGTATATATTCTAAGAGCCAGCAATCTCCATGCACGCTCGTTAGACGTATTCAAATTTTCTCGTACATTTATCAGACACACACAGAGGTTTGGGTGTTCTTAGAGTGTAGTTCTACGTAAAATCGTCGATTTGAATTCCCAAATATGTCTTATAATAGAGTGAAAAAATATCGTGAACTCCAAAAAGTTTCAGTCGATCATACAGATTCTGACAATGAAGAAAGTAACTAAGGTTAGTATATGATATAATCAGCATTTATGGTATTTTTACACCATTCAAACTACTTACAACGCTAACAGATCCCCAATAGTTTTCTGCTTGAAATTTTCAATAAGAACGCAAAAAGTACAGGAGTTTTCAAGGAGCTCATAATGAATACAATATATTTATGAAGAACTCTTTTAGAATTCTTGTACTATTTGGGAAACTATTTTGAAAAGGAATGATTGTCAGTAAGTGTTTTCAACCAGTAATTCACTATTGAACCGATACCGATACCGATTGTACTCAAATAGCACAAGCACTTTTCAAACATTCCAAGCTTGTGCAAGCTTGTTTCAAGCAATCTAAGCATGTGATCACGCATAGAATGTGCAAATAATCCACACGGTAAACAATGTTCCAAAATCACTCCCGATTATGTCAATTCATTATGACAAATGGGGTAGTACTGGCGAGGTTGTATTTGCCAAAGTTCGGCAAAAACAACTGTGCCTGTTCAGAATCATCACCGTTTTTCAACTGTCGCCAAACATTCGCAAAATTTCAGACGGTATTGGCTCGCGTGGACAGACGGTATAGGATCAGTATCGAATGAATACTGTCTGGACAATACCCAGGATTTCGAGAAACGGTACCGCGCCAGTATTCAGCCAGAGTCGGTATTATCATTCCATATGTACAACAGACGGCAATATGCCAGTCATGATAAGACTCTGGCTGACTACAAAATCGATAGTCGATTGATGTTGCAATTATGATCTTGGCAACTCGGCTGTTGTGGTCAGCCGGAGTCGCGCCAGTATTGAGCCAGAGTTGGTATGATCATTCAATACGTTCGATAGAGAACAATGAACCAGTAGAATTGGTAGAATCTTGTTTCACTACGGAGTCTATGGTAAATTGCGTGACTTCAAGGGAATTGGTGCAATAAATGGGAATTCAAGTGGTCCGTTGTCAACTCGGAGATTAGCTGATGTGATAGAGACTCTGTTTCTCACTCGCAGGTCCCGGGTTCAATCCTTGCCCAGTGAACTTTCATGAAACCACTTCCAAAGCGTCTTTCTCAGATAACGGTGATGGGACAAATAGATTCACAAAGTTTTGAAAGTTCAAATTCAATTTTTTTTTTCTCACTTGAAATATACCCTAGTAGAAATTTTCTCTAGCAAATGATGAGGCACTGATCAGTTTCCCATTTCACTGATCAGGGACTGATCAGGAAACTTACAAGTTTCCGACAAGGGGTGTAACGCTCTGACTAATCAGAAACTGATTGAAGAAACTGAGCAGAAACGAGCGAGTAACTGATGAAGGACTGATCGGTAGTTGATGAGTTATTTGCGAGTAACTAACGAAGCATTTATCACCCACAAAAATGCAGGTCATGTCGATGAAGATATGAAATTATAACACTAAATTGATGATTCTTCACACAAATAATAATTTATGTTTTTGTTTAAGATGTTTCCAAGGATTAAAAAGTAAATTTTCAGCAAAACCCGTAGGAAAAATTTTGCTAGACTTTTTCTTGGATAAAATGTAGGAGTTTTGGCCAAGGACACAAAATATATCAAACCATCCCAGACAACAAAAGTTGTTGTGCAACTGTTGCTCTTGCTTTGCTTCTCAAGTTTACGCGAAGTTGCTGGGAATTTGCTACGCATGTGATTGAGAGTTCCATGAAAGCTAGCAACTTCTTAGCAACATGAGAACAACTGCAGCTAAAATCCTAGATTGTCAGCATATTGTTGTGCATTCGGCGACGCAACGGTCAAGCAAATTACTTCAAACTGTTGTTGAGTGTTTTCAACAATTTGCCGCATATTTGTTTAGCATTTTGCTGTTAGGGATATGTACGAGGGTGGATTGATAAGTTTCCGGCCTGACCAAGAGATGGCGCCACTAGGCCTACCTTGAGGTGGCGTTCTATAGTACCATCCTTAGATAGCTTGTAGCTATAGTTTCAGTCCGATCGCCATGTTAGTTTAGTTTTGAGAGCACGCTGACCAAGACGCCTCTGTGTTTTTCGTAAAAATGGAAAAGCTGGAAAATCGTGCTGTCATCAAATACTTTTATTTGAAGGGGTTAACGCCGAATGAAATTAAAGAAGAGATGGACTCAACACTGGGGACATCCTCCCCATCATATTCAACCGTTAAGCAGTGGGTTTCCGAGTTTAAAAAGGGTCGTGTGAGCAACTCTGATGAGCCTCGCTCAGGACGCCCCATTGAGGTCACAACTCCAGATATGATCGAAACAATCCATCAAATAGTGCTGAAAGATCGCAGATTAAAAGTTCGTGAGATAGCTGAGACCTGTGAGATGTCATATGAACGTGTACAAAATATTTTGCACCAACATTTGTATATGGAAAAGCTCTGTGCAAGATGGGTGCCACGTTTGCTAACAGTCGACCAAAAATTGATTCGAAAGAACATTTCTACCGCCAATTTGGCGTTGTATAAGCGTAATCCAAGCGAATTTTTGCGTCGATTCGTAACCGTTGACGAAACTTGGGTCCACCACTACACTCCTGAAACCAAAGAACAGTCTAAACAGTGGATTGGACCAGGGAACCAACTCCAAAGAAGGCAAAACAATTTTTCGGCGAACAAGGTTATGGCTACTGTTTTTTGGGATGCAAGAGGTATTATATACATTGATTACCTTGAAAAGGGTAAAACTATCACTGGTCAATACTACGCAGACTTATTGCAACGTTTGAGCCACGAAGTGAAAATTAAACGACCTCATCTGGCGAAGAAAAAAATCTTGTTTCATCACGATAACGCACCAGCGCACACGTCAATCGTTGCGATGGCTAAAATCAACGATCTGAAGTTTGAATTAATGCCGCACCCTCCCTACTCTCCAGACCTAGCCCCGAGTGACTATTATCTGTTTCCTAACCTCAAAAAATGGCTTGGCGGTAAGAGATTTGCGGACAATGAAGAAGTAATCGAAGCTGTAAATGGGTATTTTGAGGAGCTTGACGAATCAGTCTATAGAGATGGCATTACTAGACTAGAACACCGCTATGAGAAATGTATCAGCCTTGGAGGAGATTATGTTGAGAAATAAAAAAAAAAAAATTCTTAAAAACGTTGTTTTTCTTGGTCAGGCCGGAAACTTATCAATCCACCCTCGTATGGTGTTTCCACCTCCATTATGAGATATCATGAGATAATATTCAAGTTACTACTATACTTAATCATAATAAATAACAAAACTATATTATTTCACAACAAGGAAGAATATAAGTATACATATTACACCTCATCTCCTTTTATACCACAACCTTACAAAATCTAACAATTTCCAAGGTAGCTTTGTTATGTGCATATACTCTTTATAATTATTGAGGTTAGGTTTCATCGATTTGATACAGCAAACCCAGGATCAAATAATCTGAACCAATTCGATTCAATTTCTTTGAGATACTTCAAATTTTGGTTAAGACATATCGGAAATATGTGTAATTTTACAATTGCAATATATCACTTTAATAACAATCAATATGTTTTTTAAACCGAATATTTTTTATGAACATTTACGCTATCAATATTTCTTGCGAATAAAGGCAATAACTTGTCAGAATTTGATCAGTTTCATATGAATTTTAATTATCATATTAGACAAATCAGTTCCCAATAAGTAAATGATCAGTTTTTCCTGATTAGCGTTTCCTCATGAGTGCCTCATCAGTAATAGGGAAAACTGATTATATTTCTACTAGGGATAACTCCGGGGATCTCTAATTACCAGCACTGTGCCAGTACTGGGTCGGGTCTGAATTCCTACATAGGATGTATTATTTTGACCCTCTACCCGAGTAAAAATGAAAACTCCTGCAACACGTCTGCACTAGTCCCGCACTTATATTCACGCTCGTAACACTCCCGCAACAGATCCAAAAATTCGTGAGATTCTTGGTTCAAAATCAAAGCGCCCATAACATACCCGCACCAGACCTGTACGCATATATATGTCTGCACCGCGCCCGCAACAGGTATGTACGTTTTTCCTGTTCTGAAATTATATAGACGTGGTGCAAGCATATCGCAAGAGGCTTTTTTCTCATCTCCATTAAATCAGTACAATTTTTCTGAATCTCTAATAATTTTGCAATTAGTGAAATTTCAGAATAAGAATAAAGTGAAATAAAAACTTTCTAAGGCTCAAACGTAAAAGTTGTAAGAGAAATCTTCCTCATACAAAAATTCAGTGTGTTACTGCTTTCGAACGCGTGCATATTCAAAGGAACCCAAACAACGCCGTGTGTATGACACAAATTATTTTTCCCAAAATTTATATTGGTTTTCCTCTTACATCCATTACGCGAAGAGTAGGAGTTGTAATTTGGTATGAAACATTCCGACAAACTTTGAACGTGAGGACCCAGTCATTGCATGGTGTTATAGTGTATGAAGCAATGAAATCATAATATCGCTGTATACATACCTTTCTCAATCAATGGAGATGGTATGTATAAAGTGATATTTTGATTTTATTGCTTTATTTTCGAATAATTTGTCAGAAAAGATTTGGCTCGGATTGCATCGTCGGGATTGCTGAGTATCCCCTTAAGGGCTTTCGAACGTGGTAGAACTATAAATATGTAGGTTCACAAATACAGAATATATGTATAGTCTAAGCGACAAAAACTTTGCGCCAAACGTTTGTGTGAAATAGAAATTGATGTGAAATTTAAAAAATATTTTACCATAGTGCTTACCCGGGATTGCGCCGTGAACATAAATCTAGCAGTAAAATCACTCTCCATTCCCTATAAAAAATTCGTGATTACGCGAGATGATTTGACATTTCGTCGTCGCCATGTTGATTTCGAAAATATCTTGAGATGCAACTGGCAGCTGCGTTTCAAAGTAACCATTTGATTATTTTTTATTATATTCAAAATTTAAAGGTTTTCGAAATAATCAATCGATTGATGGAATTTTTCAATATTGCACGTGATTTATCGTAATAGAACTTATATGTATGTACAAATGAAACTATTCCGCATGGAAAAATTACATTACACTTCCCATGAACCCTTCATAAATGTGATTGAATTGAGATCGATTAGTTTAGTCATCATCCTGCATAAAATTTGATCGACAAAATTTTTATTCATTTATAGAAAAAGAGGACCATTTGTTTAGAGAAAGAACGATCTTTGATTATGATGAACGAATTGTATACGTGTAACGGTCAATTACCGATACATCGTTTTCTCCACATCATTCTACATACGGTTATGTAAAATATTGATTTCATACACACATGCATAGTCCACGGGAAATGCAACGCAATTTTTACACTGGAATATTTGTTGATGCGGAATAAAATCAACGATATACATTATCACTTTCACAGCACATTATGAGGTGAAATTGTAGGAAATTCACGATTGAAAAAAATTTTTTTTGTTATTCTGAACATGGTAATAAAAAAAATACTTACTCCAAAACGTCGCTTTTAACTGCATTTTGTGATATTCTCAAAAGCAACACGGCGACGGCGAACTGTCAAATCGTCTCACGTATTTACGAATTTTTTACAGGAAATAGAGGTAAAGCCCACACTGAGAGATATTCATTATCAAAAAATACTGGTTTTCCCATTAGTTGGGGGATATACTTGACATAACGATTTTATATACCTGGCTTGAGATCAAAAACAGTAATTTTTCATGCTCCGAAGTTTGAAAATTAAAACCAGAGAGAGATGAGAATTCATGTTGAAAAACAGTAATCTTTTATCATACAAGTTGTAAACGAAAATTCTTAATTGATGACACTGATATGAATTGAAAACCATCCCATTTTCAAGATTGTTGCGTGGCTTCGGGGAAATAAGCCAGGTTTGTGATCACGAACAATGATGTTCGATGCCGGTGAGGATAAAATTTTTTTTTCGATTAAAATAACGCTATAAAAAATTACTGATATTCCCCATCAATTTGTAATCACATGTCAAGTATATCCCTCGTCTACTGAGAAAAACCAGTAATTTTTAATGATGAATTCATTTCAGTGCAGGTAAACACTGGGCAATCCCAGGTAAGCACAGTGGTATAATATTTTTTCGTATCAATTACTATTCCGCACAAACGTTTGGCGCAAAATAGCAATTGAGATGAAATTTGAAAAATATTACACCATAGTGCCTGGAAGTACGCCTTGAATATGAATCCAGCGGTGGAATCCAAGGGCGCATCCAGGGGAGGGGTCCAAGGGGTCCGGGCCCCCCCCCCCAAACCCAGCATTCTTTCGTTTTCTATATATCTATATATTTCGTATATATAGATATACATCCTTAACATAGGCCCCTTCCAAAAAAAAATTCTGGATACGCCCTTGGTGGAATCATTCTCGATTCATACACTGCAAGAAACATTTCTTGTAAATTACCTACATGAAATTGAAAAATCACACTTTTTTTGTCAAATTACTACGCTCAGCATGGGAGAAATAAATTTTTATTGTAAGAATTTTACGCTGAACATGAGAGAAATCAATTTTTTTCATGAAAGTCCTGCACTCAGCGTTGTAATATCACACAATTTTGTAAATTGTTCACGCTTGATGTAGGGAACTTTATTACCTACACTGAATGTGAACAATTTACAAAATTGTGTGATATTACAACGCTGAGTGCAGGAGTTTTATGAAAAAAATTGATTTCTCCTATGTTCAGCGTAAAATTTTTACAATAAAAATTCATTTCTCCCATGCTGAGCGTAGTACTTTGACAAAAAAAAGTGTGATTTTTCAATTTCATGTAGGTAATTTACAAGAAATGTTTTTTACAGTTTTTTATATATATATATATATATATAAAGAAAAATTCGTACATACGTCAGACGATTTGGCATTTCGTCACCGCCATGTTAAATTTGGAAATATCGTGAAATAAAGTTGGAGGTTGCGTTTTGGAGAAACCTAAACATTCTTTCTATGGTCAGAATATCAAAGTTTTTTCCCATGATTATAAAGCTCTTCAAAAGTTCACACTGTAAAACAAAATATGTTGTAAAAGTGTTGTAACGTATATAATTGACATGACTTATCATAAAATACATTTCAGTATTAAAATTATGTCATATTTCTCGTGAACTATACTTTTTTGAATGACATAAAATTTTAACATAAACGTACGTAAAATTATAATCAAAACGATGTATCGGTAATTGACCGTTACACGTACAATTCGTTCATCATAATCAGAGATCGTTCTTTCTCTAAATAAATGGTCCTCTTTTTTTGTAAATGAATAAAAATTTTGTCGATCAAATCTTATGCGGGATACCCAATAAACACACGCACGTTTTAAAAACGTCAAAAACAGTCGATAACCACACGTTGTGAATTAGTAATATTCTTGCGTTGATTCAACGTAAAAATGTCGCGGCAGATCACGTGTTTTTCAACCATAAAATAACGTCATATCAACGGTTTGAACATCGTTTAAAAGACGTCAGGTATTGACGTGTCCTAATGATGATTCTAAAACGCGAAGTGAATCCAACAAATTATTTTCAAAACTTTTCATTCAATATCAAGAACAATAGTATTTCTGAGTATGACGGAGTTTGGAAAGTATGCCACACTATTGACTATCTTGCTCTTTGTTGAAATTTTAACCTATGTTCAGTTTCGTTCGACATTTTCAGCAGATTATCTTCAATTGCAGTTCAAACACAAGGTATTATGAACACATTTTAAACGCGTGATTCAAACCCGTTCAAAACACGTTTTTTGAGGACGTCTTTTGATGGTTACTTTTGAATATTAGTTTAAATTACACGTCATCGAAACGTAATTTCTGGTCGTCTATTTCCCTATCAAATTTCAACTAAAAATCAACGTTATGAAATCAACGACTGACGTCCGTTTGACAGTCCAACGTTCTTTCAACGTTGAAATAACGTGTGTGCGTTGATTGGGTAATAACCAAACTAATCGATTTTGATTCAATCACATTTATGAAGGGTTCATGGGAAGTGTAATGTAATTTTTCCATGCGGAATAGTTTCATTTGTATATACACATAAGTTCTATTACGATAAATCACGTGCTATATTGAAAAATTCAATCAATCGATGGATTATTTCGAAAATCTTGAAATTTTGAATATAATAAAAAATAATCAAATGTTTACTTTGAAACGCAGCTGCCACTTGCATCTTAAGATATTTTCAATATTAACATGGTGACGACGAAATGTCAAATCGTCTCGCGTATTCACGAATTTTTTACAGAGAATGAAAAGTGATTTCACCGCTACATTTATATTTATGGCGCAATCCCAAATGAGCACTATGGTGAAATATTTTTTAAATTTCACATCAATTGCTATTTTGCACAAAAGTTTGGAGCAAAGTTTTCCTCGCTCTAACTATACCTATGTGCTATATGTGTGTACCTACACATTCACAGTTCTACTGTGCTCGAGGGCCCTTAAGCACGCATTGCAACAGTAATTTCGACATTTACGGGTCTGGTGCGGACCTGGTACAGCTCTATTGCATGCATGTTCTGGGCTTGGTGCGGTCTTGGTGCGAACACGTTCCGGGATTTATCGTCCATCGTCATTCACTGTGTGCGGGTTTAGTGCAGCTATGGTGCAATCGTGTTGCGGGTGTACGGTTCGCCAAACGGCCTTGGTGCAAACGTGGTGCGGGCGTAATCATTTTTGTGTGCAGGAGTGTTGCAGATGTGGTGCAGGCATATACGGTACTGTTATGGGCGTGGTGCGGGTGCTTACAGTATTATTGCGGGTTCAGTACAGATGCGGCCGCAACACATCCGTAACAGTACCGTATATTTTCATTTCAGCGATTTAAAAATTTCAACTCGGGTACCACTTCTCATCCAGGTGTGGTAGAACAATTGGTTCTGTTGCCATGCCAGAGTTCCACCATAGTAGGTACGCACCAAATATCGCTACCGACGCACAGTGGGGCCAAATGCCAAAAAGCTGGCCAAAACCCCAAAAATGAAGTTTGTAGTTGGGGATATTTGACCCTTGGGATAAGTAAGGTGATGTCCCAAGTATTGGAATTTTGATATAAGAAGATCTGATCCCCTCCCCCTGCCCTCGTGTACCAGTTGCAAAATACCCTCCTTGAAGTATAATCCGCGTGATTGAAAGACAGTAAAATAACGAGCATGTTCAAAAAGACGCTGTGTCTCGAAAAATGAACCGATTGAACTTTTTCAAATTGGAGTCTATTACTGAAACTATGTAGAATACACTAAAAATTGAGAGAATATCAATTTGATGAGTGGAAAATACTGACAGAGCAATGATTGGATGTAATTTCTATATCTATAAATGAGAAAATGTGTTTGGTTTTTGAAGGAATAGTAGAGAATTACGCAAAATTACGTCGTTTAACTTACTGGAGGTGGTAGATGGGACTCTTACCTAAACATCAGAAAAAAAACGGCTGCCCATGTCTGCCCCTAAGCAATTCCGCCATGTTTTTGTGCAGGAAATCACAAAAAATTAGACGGAGTGATGAGGGGTCCTTAGATCCGTCTGAAACTTGATATGCAGAAGTTTGTGGGGTCGCTGATTATGAATCCGTTGTCTTCATTTCGGAATTCAAAATGGCGGATCCAATATGGCGGACGAAAATTGAAAGAAATCATCGGATTTTCTTCAAATTCGTGACCCAGGGGTTTCTGAGGTCGCTGATTACGAATCCGTTGTTTGAATTTCAAAATTCAAAATGGCGGATCCAATATGGCGGATGAAAATTGAAAAAATCATCGGATTGCCTTCAAACTCGGTACCCTGAGGTTTTTAAGGTCGCTGATTCCGAATCCGGTGTCTGAATTCCGGAATTCAGAATGGCGGATCCAGTTTGGCAGAGAAAAATTGAAAAAATCATCAGATTTCCTTCAAACTCGGTATCCAGGGTTTTGTGGGGTCATTGATTACGAATCAGTTGTCAAATTCCAAGAATCAAAGATAGCGTATCTAATATGGTGGACACAAAACTCAGAATTCAGTAGATTCGCTTTGAATTTTATCTCAACGTTAGTATGTGTTTTATTTCCAGTGTACATTTGCTGCACGAGGAAAACTGTATGAGATTGATTACCATTCGTTTTTCTTCTCATCGCGGGCTTAGGGTACACAAAAGCCAGAAATCATTGATATTTAGGAAGATGATGGACCATTGAGAGAAAAACAGTATTGCTGGAGAATATTCGTATTGAATTTACTATGAGTTGATGAATTCACTATGGAAAATGACAATAAAACTACCAACATTTAGTATTATTACTACGAATTTTTGGTAACTTCACTGCTAACATTCTTCAGCGATGCTCTTTTTCCCTAAAGTAACCGTCATTTTCCTAAATGTTTATAAATGTTATTCAAGTATTGATATCTCTTTTCTTTTCGTGAACTGAATCATGACTCGCGATTTGGTGATCGTTCTTATGTTAACCTATCGTTTCCATGGCAACGTAAATAGTTGGTTGTAATCGGTCTGATTTCAAATGGTGCTTATCACAATTGTGCAATAGCTGTCACCGAATTCTTACTCTCGCTAGTAATCGTTACCGTAAACTTTTTTCCGCGTGCAAGTTTGGAGCTTGGTGAATATTTTTCGTTTTTTAAAATCATTCAATGTTAACATACAATTCCAAATGTGATGGATTCCGCTGCCATAGGTGAGTGTTTCAACAACCTATATTTTCTTAGTAGTTTAATTTGAACAGTTGACTGCAAAAAAAATTAGCTTAAGAGGGTTGAATCCAACCCAAGAAAATTAGGAAAATTTTTAGAAACACATGGGGTTTCTGTAGCGAATTTTATCGAATTCTACAACGTTTGTAGATTTCAAAGATGATTCAATATCTATGACTCGGAGAGAGATGTACAATATTTTAAGGAGCAGTCCTCTACCTACGTTGGATGAAAAGTTCACTTTCCTTCAAGGAAAAATCATCGAGATCACGTGTTGTCCGGATAACAAAACTACAGAGATCTCTAACCTTTTATCTACTCTTGAATGTGTATTTAAAAAGAGATTGGAATCTTCTCAAAGGACCGAAGAACGATTTCTTAAAAATAATGAAGAATGGTTAAAACAAGAGGTAGTGTTTTGTACTTTCAGGAATCCCCATTCTGTAACTGTTCACACGCAAGTGGGGAGACCTCTTGTTGAATTCAACGAATGTTCAGAAAGAACGAAACGTAGGAAAACGGAGAATATCAGAGTAAATACTCCTATCTCAGAGCTGTCTTACGCCACACAAATGTGTTTGAGAGCGTCTGGACAGATCGAAGCCGCAAAAATTGTAAAGGATGTTACATCTTCTGATCCTGAGCTTGCCAAAATGTATATGAAAGGTTATCAAACTTTCAAGCGAAATGAGCCAAAGATGTTGAATGATGAAGATGCTCTAGCTCTCCTAGTAGATGCCGAGCTCTCAAAACATCAGTACTGCTTATTGCGTGAAGCTGATCCGCAGAAATTTCCACCTTATAAAAAAATTCAACTGGCCAAACGCATGTGTTTCCCTGACAAGGAATTTATTCAAATAACAGAAACCTGCGCTGTTGTGCAACTACAAGCACTTCTTGATCACACAGCTACACGTATTTTAAAGCTACAGAATTCGGTTTTGTCAACTTTATCTGATGAAGAGTTACAAAACCTGGTACTTATTTTCAAATGGGGGTTTGATGGGAGCTCTGGCCACTCCTCATACAAACAAGCATATCAAAGTTCGGAAGCTAGTGATTCCGCTGTGTTCATTACTTCACTTGTGCCTCTCCGCCTACACTGCAATTCAAAAATAATTTGGCAGAATCCAAGGCCATCATCAACCAGATTTCGTAGGCCAATCAAAATAGAGTTTGTGAAAGAATCAAATGAAGTTTCGGTTGCAGAGAAGCTACGGGTTGATAATGAAATAGAAAATCTGAGGGCTACTCCTTTCAGAACTGATGAAAAACATGTTTCAGTGAAACATGAGATGATTTTTTCTATGGTGGACGGGAAGGTATGCAATGCCATAACTGAGACAACCTATACCCAGAAGTGCTATATATGTGGTGCCACATCTAAGGAATTCAACAAAATTGATGATATAGTATCCAGGCCGGTCAAAACCGAAAACCTCCAATTTGGTTTGTCTTGTCTACACGGCTGGATACGATTTTTTGAGGGCCTCCTGCATTTGTCTTATAAGCTACCTATTCAGAAGTGGCAAGCACGAAAACAAGATAAAGCTTTGGTGGAAGAACGAAAAAAGGTTGTACAGAAAAGTTTTAAAGAAAAATGTGGCCTCATTGTCGATGTTCCTAAGCCAGGGTTTGGGAACTCAAATGATGGGAATACCGCTAGGCGATTTTTCGCACAACCCGAAGTTTCTGCCGAAATCACAGGGGTGGATGTCAACCTAATACAACGACTTCATGTAGTATTAGCTACCGTTTCAAGTGGCCATGAAATAGACGTTGAAAAGTTTCGGAGTTACGCTTTAGACGCGGCACGCTACTACGCGACAAAATATCCGTGGTACCCAATGTCACCCACGATGCACAAGTTTTTGATCCACGGACCTGAAATCATTGCATCTGCTCTTCTACCTATAGGCCAATTGACTGAGGAAGCACAAGAGGCTCGTAACAAAGATTTTAAAAGGTGAAAATGATGTATATCACTTAATAATAGTCTATATTTGTCACAGTGGACTCGACACTTTGAAGGGAAAAATTTGACTTCTCAAGTACTGCAATCAGTTTGATACATTGCACAATACGTTTTTGACTACTAGGCAAACTATATATTTATGGTAACCACGAGAATATATGTTCGCGAAGATTGTTTTGTTCTGGTAAGGAATTCGGGGAATTATGAATATTCATATACTTTTTTTTATTAATAAGCCACATTGTTCATCCTCTGGAAACATAAATTCATAGACTAGAAAACAATTTTGAGAATCAAGTAAACTTTTGAATTAGAGGATTTATTCAAAACTTTATACTGATGACCCCAAAGTGCAGCTGCTTTTTGTTTTTCCTTGATTTTGCTTGTCATGTTGAGATCAAAAGCTTTAACGGTGTCGATGAATACATAATTATATTCAAATATCTCAACAACATTCATTTCCAATGGTACCGAGAGCATCACTCCAGGAAATGCAGTAGAGAAAAAACGAATGAAGACATTTTTAAATGGTTCCTTTTGAGTTCTGATCCAATGTTATCGAGTAAAAGACAGTTGCCCAAGAAAAAACTAAAGTTTCTCCCTAGAGACGTGTTAAGCCTGATCAAAACTCCGGATATACTTGATAAAGACAACGTAACTTTCCCATTATCTTCCTCTGAGAGTGAAGAAGAAGACTGATCTGAGTAAAAAAAGTGTGGCAAAAGTAAAAACCATTACGATTTCAGTTTTTTATATTATTGTATATATTGTGAATGTATATATCTTTCGATTTAACACATTTGGTGTGTTAATATCATTCAATAATTATATTAATAATGATTCAATGTTGGAAATAATAATAATAATGATCATAATAGGAACAACAAAATGGGCCGTTTAGTTCTTGTTTAATATCAAGTTATGAATGTAGTTTTGATTTTTGGCATCCGCCATCCTGAATTTCGGAATTCTGACAACGGATTCGTGATCAGCGATCCCGAAAACCCCTGGGTACCGAGTTTGAAGGGAATCCGATGATTTTTACAATTTTCGTCCGCTATATTGGGTCCGTTATTTTGAATTTTGAATTTCAGACCGTGGATTCGTAATCAGCGACCACAGAAACCCCTGAGTACCGAGTTTGGAGAAAATGCGATGATTTTCTCAATTTTTGTGCACCATATTGGATCCGCCATTCTGAATTCCAAAATTTTGACAACGGATTCGTAATTGGTGACCCCAAAAACTCCTGGATGCCGAGTTTGAAGAAAATCCGATGATCTTCTCGATTTTATTCCACCATATTGGATCCGCCATTTTGAATTTCGAAATGCAGACAACGGATTTGTAATCAGCGACCCCAAAAATCCCTGGGTACCCAATTTGAAAAGAATCCGATAATTTTTTCAATTTCCGTCCGCCATATTGGATTCGCCATCCTGAATTTGGGAACTCAGACAGCGGATTCGTAATCAGCGACCCCGAAAACCCCTGATCACCAAATTTGAAGAAAATCCGATGATCTTCTCGATTTCATTCCACCATATTGGATCCGCCATTTTGAATTTCGAAATGAGAACAACGGATCCGTAATCAGCGACCCCAAAAACCGTTGGGTACCCAATTTGAGGAGAATCCGATGATTTTTAAAATTTTCGTCCGCCATATTGGATTCGCCATTCTGAATTTTGGAACTCAGACAGCGGATTCGTAATCAGCGACCCCGAAAACCCCTGATCACCAAATTTGAAGAAAATCCGATGATCTTCTCGATTTTATTCCACCATATTGGATCCGCCATTTTGAATTTCGAAATGAGAACAACGGATCCGTAATCAGCGACCCCAAAAACCGTTGGGTACCCAATTTGAGGAGAATCCGATGATTTTTAAAATTTTCGTCCGCCATATTGGATTCGCCATTCTGAATTTTGGAACTCAAACAGCAGATTCGTAATCAGCGACCCCAAAAACCCCTGATCACCAAGTTTGAAGAAAATCCGATGGTTTCTTTCAATTTTCGTCCGCCATATTGGATCCGCCATTTTGAATTTTGAAATTCTGACAACGGATTCGTAATCAGTGACCCCATAAACTTCCCGAGTACGAAGTCGCAAGCGAATTTGAGAGCCCCTTATAATTTTGTCCAGCTTTTTGGCATTTGGCCCCACTGTGTCTCGGGACGCAAAATTACATCTCTACCCAAAAGTTTCAGAACAACCTATCGCCTGATCAGGGACAATGTGGAATTTGATATTAATACTGTTTTTCCCAATTTGAAAATCTCTTTGAAATATACCTAAAACATCTAAGCTTGACCCGTTGATTCCACTAAACGAATACTCATTAGTCATCGGTTCTACCTTGGAGCCCGTTGGAATCTGACTGCTCTTGATGAGGCTGATTGGCGATCCTGAATCTATTAAAGCATTAATGGTATAATCACTTTTACCATTGTCGGTGTCAGCTACACTATACTTCACTAGAGTCATATACGAATCATGTAACGGCGCCGGTTGATCTTCTGTCGTGAGATGCACGTAATGCGTTGGACCCGTCGTTTTCCTCTTCGGGCACTCTCTCATTTGATGACCGGTGCTGCCACACTCGAAACACGAATTTCTCTCCCGTTTAGGTTTCGTACAGCGAGCGGACACGTGTCCCCACTCGTTGCAATTAAAACATTTTACAGCACCACGTTGTTTAGATGATTCGTTCTTTGTTGGCCCATGTTGAGATCCCGATGATCGCTGATCTTTAGGTTTCAATTTTGGAACTTCCGAACTCACCGAGATGTTTCTAAAGGCTTTCAGAAGATCAGTCTCGTTTTCGAAACCTTTCATGTGGGCTTGCTGTCGGAGTTGAAGATCCGGTATGCCGTCGATTAGATAATCGATCATTTCATCCTTAGGAATGGGAACTCGGTTGGCCAATATAGTCTTGTCGTGAAAGTAATCACTGAAAGGTTCGCTCCGCTGCCAAGTACGTTTTTCGAACTCCTTCTTTCTCTGCAGCTTCGTCGGACGATGATCGAACATCAGTCGCATTTGTTTGTTCAAATTTTCGTACGACAAGGTCAAATGTTCAGCTTTCGAGTGGAACCAGCTTAATGGACGTCCTTTAAGTTTGGAGCATACAAGAATCCTCACTTCATTATCATCTAGCTGATAAGTCGTGCGGATTAGTCCCAATTGCTGCTCCCACCGATCGTAAGTATCGCCGACTCCTTCGAATTCGTCTAGAAGTCCCGTCAGATTTTTGACGTTTACATAAGTTGGAGGGGTTTCTACATGCTGTCTTCCGTTATTAGAATTTTCCAATGTCTGCATTGCTCGTTCTTGTCTCGAAAGCAAGAGTTCTCGTTCCAAAATATCGCGTTCTTGACGAAGCAATTCCACTTCACGACGCCAGCTTCCGTCCGTCCTCCGACTCCGAGCATCTTCGTATTCATCTTTTTAACTGTCATTATCGGTCTTTTCACCCACTTCCGTATCATTATCTTTCTGCTCATGCAGGTTAACCCATATATCTGGGTCATATTCTTCAAGTCTGGATATCAGTTCTGCCTTTGTCCCAGTCGTAGGCAACTCTCTTTCACGTAATAGGTCTTTCAGCTGAACCACCGTATAACTGGTTGGTAACAAATGCGCCATCTCAATACACTCTAACAATAATCGTAATTCTTGAAATTCAACAGTTCCGTCGGTAACATTGAATGCACAGTCTAAAACAACTCGTCGTGCGTCGGCGCAAACACAGAAAGACGTTGAATCGAGTCACGCACACTCAAATCCTGCAATTCTCACAATAATACGTCGTGCACTCGTATCAACCCGGGGCAAAGCACAAGATCACATTAAATCAAGTTGCGTACAACTGATTTTTATTACACGAGACGTATTCTCGTTTACTCAGCACAGTCACAAAAGTACGTTGAATAGAGTTGTGTACAACTGGCTTTCAATACGATTCGTCTTCTCGTTCACTCGGTACAAAGTCACAAAATCACGTTCAATCGCGTTGCGTATAATCGATTCTTGAATAGGCGAGACGTATTCCCGTTGACTTGGCACAAACCACAAAATCACGCTGAATCGAATTGCGTATAACCGATTCTTGACGATACGAAACGTATTTCCGTTAACTTAACACAAGGCACAAAATGGCGCTCAATCGAGTTGCGTATAACCGATTTTCGTCATGATACGAGACGTATTCCCGCTGACTTAATTGAACACAAAATCACACTGAATCGAGTCACGTATAACCGATTTCTTCAACATCACGAGACGTATTCTCGTTAATCTGATTGAAAGTACAAAATCAAACTGAATCGAATTACGTATAACCGATCCTTGTCATGACACGAGACGTACTCTCGCCAACCTCAAAACCGCGTACAAACTGCACTGATGCAATACGTATTTCTATTATTCGGTCCAAAGTACCAGATCATATATTCGCGTACGATTGAACTCTTCCGTAGGCAATACGTATTTTCCTCCGCTCAACACACGACACGTGACGTCACAACCGACGCGATGAACGACGCCATTGACGATTTCATCGAAAAGAAAAAGCAAACACAGGATAACCGTTGACAAGGCTTCGTGAACTCAATCCCACTACTGATTCTGTTGACACAAACATTTAATATTTTAATAATAAAGTTTATTAAAGTTTAATAATACAGTGGGTGGCCAAATTATTAGGCCACAATTGAGATTATTGAGATTACTCCAAAGTTGAATATCTCAGTGAAAAATTATCGTAAGGAAACAAATGAATACGCAATTTCAAGGGCAAAGTCTACTCTTTGAGCATCATTTGACCTCTTTGGTCTATCATGTTTGCCCGACAACCTACATCGCATTAAGTATGAGCATTTTGCTCGATATTTCCTCAGTTTTTCAAACAGAAGGAGCTCGCAGGAAGATTAAAACATGGAAACACGAAAATAAACATTTTGTAGAGAATTTCCTCAGCTCCAAAACGCTTTTTTTATTTTCCTGGTAGAGTCATTTTCAGCGGAGTTATGTCATGTTTTATGACTTGTAATTTTGAGACGGTTAAGGGAACCAAAAATTTCCTCGGAGGAAAAAGTTTTGTTTTAAGATGTATTATACGCAGAAAATACTTTTGAAAGCAATCAAAAACCTCTTGAAGTATTTTTTTTTCGTATAATACATAGCAAAACTAAACTTTTTCCTCCAAGGAAATTTTTTGTTCCCTTAACCGTCTCAAAATTACAAGTCATAAAACATGACATAACTCCGCTGAAAATGACTCTACCAGGAAAATAAAAAAAGCGTTTTGGAGCTGAGGAAATTCTCTACAAAATGTTTATTTTCGTGTTTCCATGTTTTAATCTTCCTGCGAGCTCCTTCTGTTTGAAAAACTGAGGAAATATTGAACAAAATGCTCATACTTAATGCGATGTAGGTTGTCGGGCAAACATGATAGACCGAAGAGGTCAAATGATGCTCAAAGAGTAGACTTTGCCCTTGGAATTGCGTATTCATTTGTTTCCTTACGATAATTTTTCACTGAGATATTCAACTTTGGAGTAATCTCAATAATCTCAATTGTGGCCTAATAATTTGGCCACCCACTGTACATGTGAAGTATTGGGACATAATTTTATTTTCGCTTGCACGATCCAATACGTGCGTGTGTCGCTAGCGGCTATCTCAAACTGAACTCTCCCCATCGAGGAAGAAGACTTGAGGATGCGCACAGCGAGACTACTCAGCGCGCTTTTCAAAAACCATTCCCCACAAAAGAAATCTTTTTTCACCAAGACAATGCACCATGCCACAAGTCCATGAAAACAATGGCAAAATTCAACGAGGTGGGCTTTGTTTTGCTTCCCAACCCCCCGTATTCGCTAGATTCAGCCCCTAGCGACTACTGGCTCTTTGCTGATCTCAAAAAAGTGCTCTAGGGAAAAACATTTGGCTCGAATGAGGATGCCATTGGCGAAACTGAAGCTTATTTTGAAGCAAAGGATAAATCCTCCTATAAATATGGTACAGAAATGTTGGAAAGGCGTTGGAAAGATTGTATCACTCTAAAAGGAGATTATATGGACGAATAAAAATGATTTTTGAAAAAAAAATGTTGTTTTCGTTGTTAGTCTCGGGACTTATTGAACGACGTGTTATTTGCTATTACAGCAATCTGATGGCAGAAAAAAATATTTGCTATTGGGTATGGGAATAAGTTTCCCCCCTTTTTCAAGCGAAGTTGATTTTTATTCAAACAATGGATTATTACATAATGTTATTCACAGTATGCACCATTGGAAGCGTCAAACTTTTGCCCATCTTTCAGGCAGCATACAGATTCCTTGGAGAAAAAAGCAGGTTCTTTTGACTCGATCCATTCATTGAGCCATTTTTCGACACTTTCGTAAGAAGTAAACCGCTCTCCAGTAAGGGCTGATTGCATAGATCGAAATGAATGATAATCCGAAGGCGCAATGTCTGGGAAATACCGCAGGTGGGGCAAGATTTCCCAATTCACTCCTTCCTTAGGATTATTGTAATAGATCCATTTTTCATCGCCAGTGACAATACGATGCAGAAAACTCTTTTTTTTCCGCCGTTCAAGAAGCATCTCGCACGTTACCAAACGTCTCTCGATATCTCTCTCCTTTAGTTGATGCGGCACCCAATTACCTACTTTTTGGACCATTCCCATCTTGTGCAAGCGTTTACCGACGGTCGACCTGTCAACACCCAACTCTTCAGACAACTCATCTAGGGTTCCAGATGCATTTTCAATAATTGTTCCAGTTCTACATCTTCGAATTTTTTCGATGTCCCTCCGCGTTCTTTATCACTCACGTCAAAATCGCCACTTTGAAATCGCCGAAACCACTCTTTATAAGTTGTATTAGACGGAGCGTGATCACCGTAAATATTGCACAGTACACGATACGTTTCAGCGGCACTTTTCTTCGAAATAAAATAATGAAGCATAACTTCCCGCAAATACGGTTTTGTCGGGGGCGTTGTCATTTTTGACACTAGATAAGAAATGATGTTTACGCTTGTAACAAATGTCAACTACCGCAATCGACACCTTACATATGCACTTCCAAATCACAAGTCCCAGGTAGCACACGCATGTTCTGAGAATATTCTGAGAATATACGTTAAGGATATTCGAATATTCTATAGAGATTCTTATTACGTGCGAATATATTCTACGCACATTCTCAGAATGTTTGAATGAGACTATTTCAAACATTCTCAGAATATGACGCCAAGAATATTGTAGGGATATTAGAAAAAAAAGCTGTTGAAATGAAAATTTCCGTCAATATAAACTTCTGAATGTCATCGAAAACTACTCCACAATCAATTTTTGGATCATTAAACATCTGTAATCATAAATTGTGAGCAATATTATAGATCCACATAGATCGACGAGATACTTATGATCGCAGCAAGTAATCGTAATATATACGGCACTTCTTAATATTTTATTACACTTTTGAGGATTATTTTTTACACATGGCACTCTCAGAGAACCTTTGCGATATCAAAATGCACGTTTCATAAATTTATTATTCCCCAAATACAAAGTAAGATGATATATTAACCAAGGGTCTGTAGCCTGTCAACAACATTATCCGCCATTACTGAATTCATGTCATCACGATACTTGCGCATGCGCTGCTCATCAATCTCCCTAAAGACTTTGTCCACATATTGTACGAACGTTTCTAGAATATTCGAAACAGTCTCATTCAAATATTCTAAGAATGTTCTATGAATATTAACGAATCTTCTACGCTTTTTGTGAGAATATTCGATCAAGTACATTTGACGGATGTTGTGAGAATATTTTCAAAATATTCTGTGTTACATGGGGTATAGCACTTGAGTGTACTCAAAAATAGTATCAGCAGCAACAATTTTTCCAAAAGGGCGGAAACTTATTTCCATACCCAATATTTTATGGATGATACTGGAAATTTTGCTCGTCCAGCAAAAAGGTTGCTGCTTCAGTTGATCATGTTCCACACAGCACTACAGTTCCAGAAGGATTCTTATTGAATTGATTGTGTTCTTTATGAATTCTTTAAGAATTCTTCTGAGACTGTGGTGCTATGAGGGGTTGCTCTCTCCGCAAACCAGTTAGCTCTGGCAGCGAGTTTTTAGCTAGGTTACCAAAAGAATTTGTTATTCTGTACATAATACCTCGATTTGCTGCGTTCGATCTATTTACGTATTGAATTCAAATTCAATTAGATCAAAATAATTTTCACTCCTGGTGACGAGCCGGAAATGTTGAAATCTTTGTATCTGTGTGTGAAAATTCAACTTAACTACCATAGAAAAGTGACAGAAGGTAAAATAAATACAACTTCAAAACCTATATTTTATAATATTTGCGTAGTAATAGATCAAAGTCCTTGGAATGGAGGAAAGTATTTCGTAACTATTTTCGAAAGTTTATCTTATTGCGCAATGATTTATCTTCTTCAAAGAGAATTTGATAAAAGGAAATCAATGGAAATATGATAAACATTGTTACACGTTATGTTAGGGGTCATCCATAAACTACGTGGTCAATATAGGGGGAGTGAGGAGTAAGATGGACTGATACGTTAGGCTACATGAAGGAGGGGGAGGGGGTCGGTTCCAAGCTACGTGTTTTTTTATTTATGTTGTACTTGAAAGAGGATTCTATATAAACCCTCTAACCGTAACCCCGGTCTCACAGACCGCTATCAAAATTGTATTTGCTCGTAATTCGAACTTTTTTGGTTAAATTGTTCGACATTTCATTCCTACTCTGCACAGAATTGCTCAGAAAAAGTTCTGTACATAAGCCCACTATTCTACCTCGTAGACATTTTTAATAATCTAAAAAATGTTTTCTTCACTTCTAACAACTTTGAATATCTAGAAGAAGGTGATAGCGGTCTGTTAGACCGGGGGTTACGGTTGACGTGATTTTGAGCAGAGTTACGGTTTAAGGGTAAATATCCAGAAAAATTATGCATTTGAATATAACCCAAATAAATATTTGATTGGATCGAATGAGATTCTTTTTCATTCAAGTAAATCTCATTTGAAATGAGAGAAATTTTATTTCAATAAAATAAATTTTTCATTTCAGTTGATTTCGATTTTATTAAGGTCATATTTGAATAAAAATTCATTTGATTGAAATTAATTTAGCTGAACGTGAAAAACTACGTTCCCACGTGGGGGGTTGGGGATGTTCAAAGAAAAGCCACGGTAGAGCTACATGGGGGAGGGGGGTCAAAAAGTTGCAAAAACAGGGCCATGTAGTTTATGGACGGCCCCTTATGGATGGATCGAATCAAGAAGATAAGAAACCTATTGATGGATTTTAAAACAAATATAGACAAGGATTTCAAGAATGCCTCATTAAAAATGATATATTTGTTCAATTACTCAAGAACGGATATAAAATGGGAATGAGAAGGAAAAAATAGATTGATGGTAAGTAACTTATTCTAGTATCCTCTATTTCAGAACTTGTTTTTTTACCGATTTTGGCATCAATGATTAAATTGATTTCCACGTTTATAACCGAAAGCGGAAAAGACTTCTCGGATGATTCATACCTAACATACAGGGTATCATGTATATCTCCTCGCGTCGTGAACCGAAAACCTACATGATATATCTAACGAATGAATCAAGCGTTTTGTTTTCGCTTCGGGCAAGGACGAACATTTCCCGTCTGACTTTCGCGTGAGTCGAACGTGATGTTACTGAACAAATATACACACGTGGATATTCATGGTTTGGTTTTGATGAAAAATCAACTAGACTTGATGATCCTTTTTCTCCTTCGCTGTAAAAATCATTGCATTATTAAATGATGATATCACTTCTGGAGAAGAGATGGTTAATTCTCAAATTGAAATTGAATAGGGTTCAAATTCATTGAAAAAAACTCTTTGGTGAGGATAAACAAATACGACATTAAATGAAAAAGTTGAGCTGCTTGAACTCAAGTATTAGAATGAAATTTCCAGAGTTGTCAGAAGGTCCAGTACTGGCAAGGTTGGAGTCGCGAAAACAGCGGTCTCTAGTCAGAATAGAAACCCAAGAAAAGTGAAACTGTTCTATTATCCAATAGTATCCAATCAGAGTTAGTAACATTGTCGGGTAATACAAAAAATAAGATACCGGGCTAGTATTCATACAACGTTGTCTCACTACGGAGTCCTTACGCATCAGAATTTAAAAAATCACCTTCACGGCCGTACGGTTGTTATAGTGAAATAGAACAGTAGAACATATAAGAAACGCGATACTCTAACAGTATTACTCCAACATTGTGTCTGACTATAGAGTGAGCAGGGGACCAAATTTCAAATTCATTTTATAGTAATACGGCCGCTTGGATAAGATGACACTGTGCCAATAGTGAACCAGCATTGATAACACTGAGGAATAGAGGAAAAGACAATATCTTACCAGCATTGACACAATTTTGTTTTACCACGGAATCGGCGATGAATTCAACTTGAAATCAACTGCGTGTCGACATTGCTCTTTTGGCGAAACAAGACTGTCCCAGTGACGAACCATAAGTGATATAACAGCGTAAGATAATTATGAAACTATACCCAGCCAGCACAAATGATTAATTTGAATTTATAAAGACTTCCTAAAGACCTCTTGAATAGTTTTCGTTATGCTAATCAATACGTATTCATTATGAATATTTTGAATTCAAAATGAGAACGTATTGAATGCCCGCAGAATTCATTATGAAATCTCGATATGAATTCTTTCTGAACATTAAGTTGTTCATTAAGACTTCATTTTGAATTCAAAATATTAATAATGAATATATATTGATTAGCATGACGGGAGCTCTTTGCAGGAACTCTTGTGCTGTATGGGTAGTTTACCAGGATTTACACAACTTTGTTTCACTAAAGAATCGATGAGGAATCAGAGTTCTAATTAACTCCATAACAATGCAAAATACAACAAAAAACAATACTGTGCTATTACCGGTGGAACTTTGTTGCACTTCAGAATCGGTGGCGGATCTTAGTGCAAAGTGCAAATAAACTATGCAAGAACACAGCTCCTCTGTGAAAAAGGAACTACGCAAATAAACAGTTGGAGATAGTATTGGGTATGGGAATAAGTTTCCGCCCTTTTTCAAGCAAGGTTGATTTTTATTCAAACAATGGATTACTACATAATGTTATTCAAAGTATGCATCATTGGAAGCGACCACTTTTGCCCATCTTTCAGGCAGCATACGGATTCCTCGGAGAAAAAAGCAGGTGCTTTTGACTCGATCCATTCATTGAGCCATTTTTCGACACTTTCGTAAGAAGTAAACCGCTCTCCAGTAAGGGCTGATTGCATAGATCGAAATAGATGATAATCCGAAGGCGCAATGTCTGGGGAATACGGCGGGTGGAGCAAGATTTCCCAATTCACTCCTTCCAAATATTTTTTAACAGGTCTTTCTTTTAGAGCTCGATTCAAACGTATTAGCTGTAGTCTGTAACGATCGCCAGTGGTTGTTTCTGACGGTTTAAGAAGTTCATAATAAATGACAACTTTCTGATCCCACCAGATGCACAACATAATCTTTGAAGCGTGGATATTGTTTTTCGGTGTCGCTGGACCTGATACACCTGGGAGTCCCCAACTTTTTCGACGCTTAGGATTCTTGTAATAGATCCATTTTTCATTGCCAGTGACAATACGATGCAGAAAACTCTTTCTTTTCTGCCGTACAAGAAGCATCTCGCACGTTACCAAACGTCTCTCGATATCTCTCTCCCTTAGTTGATGTGGCACCAAATTACCTGCTTTTTGGACCATTCCCATCTTGTGCAAGCGTTTACCGACGGTCAACCTGTCAACACCCAACTCTTCAGACAACTCGTCTAGAGTTCGAGATGCATCTTCATTCAATAATTGTTCCAGTTCTACATCTTCGAATTTTTTCGGTGCCCCTCCGCGTTCTTTATCACTCACGTCAAAATCGCCACTTTGAAATCGTCGAAACCACTCTTTATAAGTTGTATTAGACGGAGCGTGATCACCGTAAATATTGCACAGTACACGATACGTTTCAGCGGCACTTTTCTTCGAAATAAAATAATGAAGCATAACTTCCCGCAAATACTGTTTTGTCGGGGGCGTTGTCATTTTTAACACTAGATAAAAAATAATGTTTACGCTTGTAACAAATGTCAACTACCGCAATCGACACCTTACATATACAAGTATAGCACTTGAGTGAACTCAAAAATAGTATCAGCAGCAACACTTTTTCCAAGAGGGCGAAAACTTATTCCCATACCCAATAACTTCATTCGGAACAAAATTTCTTTTCAATATCATCCTTTTCAATTATTACTGAAATTATTGTGAAGCTCTGTACAATGAGGAGAAATTTCCAGGAACAATGAAATATTTAGTTGAACAGTACATAGCCATAAAATACTTGATTGACTTGAATAAACTTTTATTGACTCGATGAAATATTCATTCTATCAAACAAATAATTAATATGCTATGAAATATTTCATCAATGCCCAACCAGAAATTTACAACAGGCGCAGTACTGCACCAGTACTAGCCAAGACTGGCAGGGTACTGGCATTTGTCTGGAAAGATAACGCTTTTCAGTACTGGGGATTGAGTACTGATCCCATTATTCACAATCAGTGCCGGGCCAGTACTGGGTTAGTACCTGGCCGGTATTAAGTTCTCAGTACTGGTTTATCAGTACAGTCATATTACTGTATTTTTATGTATCCAGTACTGATCCCGTACGTGTTGACCAAGTGTTGGAGACCCAATACTGGCACTGTACTGCACCTGTTGTCAACATTGGCATATTACGGATTTTTCTGATTAGTGGAAACCAGCGTTGCCAGTCTCCTGCTTTTTTCCGATGGATCAGCGTATCACGTCCAGCTGTTGATTGGAATGACCAACGATGGAAGTAGAAAAAAGCAGGAGCTGGCATCCCTGGTGGAAACAGTTATTCAATTGAGTCAATGAAAATATATTCAAATCAACTAAGTATTTTATGGCGACTATTCAATTAAATATTTTATTGTTCCCGAAAATTTTTTCTCTCAATGTATGCACCCAGATAGCACGACCCGGGAAAAAAATAATGCATATATAGTTGTGTATGAGCGTATATGATTCATATATGAATCATATATGAACATGTATGAAATACATATGAACATATATAAACATATATGAGATCATATAGGAACATACATGGATTTTTGCCATATATGATCAGGTATGAATGAGACTGTACATGACCATATGTAATCATATTCAATCATACATTATCATATACATCCATATATGGACAAAAGAATGTCACAATTTTTTATGCAATGTGATGAAAAATCAAAGGAGAGAAAAGTGAGATTAATGTTGATAGATTCCCCACTTCCATATATGACCATATATGAACATATATGATCAAAATCCATATATGCTCATATATGAATGCATATATGGAATTTTTTTCCCCCGGGGATAGTCCCTTCCGACTAACCGAAGAATTCAGGTTAAAGGATACTCATGTTATTCATGTTTATAACTTTGTAATAAAGATTTCAATTAGGATACACCGTATCCCAAAAGAATTCTCAAAGAATGCATATCGTAGTTCTTCAACTCTTCGTCACAGAACCATTACGTATTCTACACGGAGAAAAAGGTATCTTAAAAAGTACCATAATTTATGGATTTTCTGCGCTGGTCTGACCGAGTCTAAATATTTACCTGAAAAAAACCTCTAAAAGTACCATAATGTCTTGGACTTTTATACGGAAGGTACCATACTTCTTTGAAAAAGTCCAAGAAATTATGGTACTTTTAGAGATTCATGCAAGTGAATATTCCGACTCGGGTCAGACCAGCGCTGAAAATCCATAAATTATGGTATTTTTCAAGATATCTGTTTTCTCAGTGTATAACCCTGGTAGAAATTCTCGCTAGTAAACCATAAGGCACTAATCAGTTCATCCTTTTTACTGGTGAGGCACTAATCGGGAAAACTTACCAGTAACTGATGAGGGATGTAACACTCGCACCAACGAGGGACTAATCAGGTGAACTAAGCAGACACTAGAAAGTAACTGATGAGGCACTTGCCAGTAACTGACGAGGAATTTTTTGGAATAAATATGACTCTCTAAATTTCTTGAAGTGGAATAGCACTCTTGAAAAATGTGTATTTCAGGGGGAAAAAAATCTGTCACAGATTTTAGTTATTTTTGTAAAAGAAAATAAAAATAATCCATTTTTATCTTTCCACCAACATCCCCAAACCCCGCAATCTTCTGTAATTGCTCGTTGTACTGATGGGAATTTATTATGCACCTTCGAGGATTCGAACCGCTGTAATCAACCTACCTGAACGTGAACCTACATAACCTATGTCTAAACGACCTGAGCTAAACCGACACTTGCGTCTGTGGTAGAAAAAGTTGCAACAAGTGTTCCTGGAGTACCTCGGTTGATTTCCTGTAGAACGATGTGTTACAATAATAATCAAATCAGATTCGATAAATTTTTGAATCATTATAATATTGGGGATAAATATAGCGAAGTATTGAAAATTCTGTAATGATGTGCCAGTGAATAGAATTTGATTCCGACGTTGACAAATTTCCAATCCATGTAATTTTCTAACCTCAAAATTTTTGAATCACATATACTTATATGATATATGTACTGTGAAAGGTTATATAATTTTATCAATAAAATGAATTGAACTTACAATTATTGATGTATAATTTCATATGAAGTGAATTGTGAATTTGGAAGTGAATTTAATTCAATGTATATTAAATCGACGCCCAAAGTTTCTATTTTTTGCAATGCTTTGGTTTGAGTCTGTATCCAAATTTTTGTTTACTTTCAAGATCATTATTCCACTCTCTTGGAGACTTACAGAATTTCCGTATCGAAAGTGATTGTGCTGATTTGGAATACCTTTAGTTCTGTATGATACTAATAATTGATAATCCTAGGTGTCATTAGTCAATACCGCATATCTGAGTCACTGTGTTTAATACCATGTATTGATGAACAATAGTGAGTATACCCTGTAACAATAAACAATACTGGATATAGTTGATCAATACCATGTATCGATGAACAATGTTGGATGTAGTTGATCGATACCATGTATTCATGAACAATATTGGATACAGTTGGTCTATGCCATGGATCGATGAATAAAATTGGATATAGTTGATCGATACCACATATCTTTGTAGAAGATCATATTTAGGTTGTTTGAACTGTATATATGAACCTTAATGTTGATTTTAATTATGGAAATTGCAATTGTAGATCTCTTTCAATTTCATAAAACTATTTTGAATCAAATCTTACGAAAGCTTTTCAAATTGATATTTCAGTACTGGATGTACTATACTGAAAATCATTTCAGTTCTTTGGGTTGATTTTTCATAAAAGAGTTTGTTTTTTGTGATTTATCAAGTTATACAAATAATTTTTACAAAACCCCAGTAATTTTACACTTTTGAATCATGAAACATTTATTCTGATACATAGTTTGAAGTGTTTTGTTTTTTCAGATACCCAAGAACGTTTCAAACAAAAAATTTTATTTCAAGTATCTACATTTCATTGAAAATATATGTCATTCAATGGAATATTGTGATCACAGTCTTCTTGTATTGTAAGAGTTCCTTTCAGATTCATATACTCTTACTAAAATACATTGAAAATCTGAATTATTCTTTGACTTGTTCTCTTTTCATGGGCTTTTTTAATGGCTTATGTATATGTTTATTAATCGTATAACACTAATATACAACTATCCAATTGCATTGTAAAATATAACACCTTTTCATGTATACATCTCATACATCTGTACCGTTTACTGTAAAACATTCATTATATTTCGAACATTTATCACAATTAATGAAATTATTATACATAATTCAACTTAACATAAACAAGATATACTGAATGTTTCATAATGAAGGCCACAGGCCACAGATATATGAGATGGATACATGAAAAGGTATTACATTTTACAATAAAATCGGATAGTTGTATATTAGTGTTATACGATTGATAAACATATACATAAGTCATTAAAAAAGCCCATGAGAAGAGAATAAGTCAAAGAATAATTCAGATTTTCAATGTATTTTAGTAAGAGTATATGAATCTGAAAGGAACTCTCACAATACAAGAAGACTGTGATCACAATATTCCATTGAATGACATATATTTTCAATGAAATGTAGATATTTAGAATAAAATGTTTTGTTTGAAACGTTCTTGGGTATCTGAAAAGACAAAACACTTTAAACTATGTATCAGAATAAATGTTTCATGATTCAAAAGTGTAAAATTACTGGGGTTTTGTAAAAATTATTTGTATAACTTAATAAATCACAAAAAACAAACTCTTTTATGAAAAATCAACCCAAAGAACTGAAATGATTTTCAGTATAGTACATCCAGTACTGAAATATCAATTTGAAAAGCTTTCGTAAGATTTAATTCAAAATAGTTTTATGAAATTGAAAGAGATCTACAATTGCAATTTCCATAAATAAAATGAACATTAAGGATTCATGTATAGAGTTCAAACACCTAAATATGACCTTCTCCAAAGATATGTGGTATCGATCAACTATATCCAATTTTATTCATCGATCCATGGCATAGACCAACTGTATCCAATATTGTTCATGAATACATGGTATCGATCAACTACATCCAACATTGTTCATCGATAAATGGTATTGATCAACTATATCCAGTATTGTTTATTGTTACAGGGTACCCTGGTGAAAATGGGAGCGAGAACAAAGAGTAAACGAAGCGTATGCTGAAGGGTAACAGAAACGTTAATGGAAAGTATATGAAGCTCGAATGGAAAGGATATAAAGAGTATGTGAAACGGGAATTGAAACAAAGAAAGCGGGAAAAATGAGAAATCTAGACAAAAAAAATGAACCCTGTGGTGAGAATCGAACCAATGACATTCACTATGGTAGGGTCTTATCCACTGAGCCATGGATCGTCATCTTCTTTGATTGCTAAAAGATGTTATTTGAAGTCAGAATGGGTATGACTCGCATACGCTCCATATAACCTTCTATTACGTTACATGAAGCATATGCGAAACGGGATCGAAAGTTCATGAAACGTATACAGAACGTATGATTTGATGACTTTCCAGCAAGCGGGTATTATACGCTCCAGAAAGAGGGAGTTGAAACGTTTTTCGCTTCGTATACCTTTTCTTCTCGCTTTGTGTATACGCTTCATTTTCACCAGGGTATACTCACTATTGTTCATAAATACATGGTATCACACACAGTGACTGATGAGGTATGAGTCATGAGGTATTGGCTCATGACACCTAGGATTATCAATTATTGGTATCATATAGAACTAAAAGGATTCCAGATCAGTACCATCACTTTTAATAAGAAAATTTCATAAGTTTCCAAGAGAATGAAATAATTATCCTGAAAGTAAACAAAAGTTTAGATGAATATTCAAAACCAAGCATTGCAAGACATAGAAAATCTGAGCATCGATTTAATATGAATAAGCTGGGATATTTTACTCTAAGACAGGTGATATTTTAATTCACAAATAGGTGAAGTATAATTCACTCTCTACTTACGAGTGATACATTCCATTCTAGTTTGAAAAGTGGAGAGATTCACTCTACTAAAGTGATCTTGTCACTCTTGGAGAGTAAAAGTGCTAATGCATTTTACATTGAGAGTGGAAATTTCACTCTTAGAAATTTAGGGGGTATACTGTAGTAATAACTACAACTCTTCACTTAGAATATAGATGCAATTAAGAGAAATTACCTCTCGAGTCTTGGAATGAATAAAAAGTTATTTGCACTTATGAATCATGCCAATATTGTTGCTCAATCCCTACTCATTTTTAAAGTTAATCCATCAAAAATGTCGTCTTTTCTGATAAAAAGTGCAAGGAACATTTTATTCAATCCAAGATTGAAAAGCTCATGTCTCTTCATTCAATTTATACCTGGAGTGAATACTTGTAATTATCAGTAGAGAAGATTTTACTCTATTATTATTAGTTAGTTCAGATTATCAAATACTGATGAGTAACTCATTAGTTTGTCCCAATCAATGCTAGTTGGATCCAACTTATCAGTTATTGACTAGCCCCTTGCTAGTTTTTCCTAATTAGTTCTTCCTTCTTAGTGCCTCATCGGTCATAGGGAAGAACTTGTAACATTTCTACCAGGGAAGAGTGTCCATTAAGGGGTTACTAGCGCTTACCAACAGAGCACGTTGGATAGAAAAGGACACGCCTATACGATAGAGAGAGAGGTTTGGTACTATCGCTAGTATCCCGTTAGGACAGTAAATATGAATTCTAAGACGAATTAGTAAAGAATTCTGTGTCTAACCAAAGTTATTCATAGAAAGTTCTATAATTTGAATTCATTATCAATTCCAGTGAATTCTTTTATGGAAAGTGAATAATACATATTTTCAAAAGTTTTATATCCACAAAACATAAATATCGATAATTTTCATCATCATGAAGTAATCAGTCTTACGACTGGTTTGATGAAACCCTCCACCCCTGTCTATTATCCGCCACACGTTTAATTTCTACATATCTACTACATCCTTTGTCTTGTACGATTTGCTTCATATAACTTGATCTAGGTCTACCTTGACCAGTTTTACCATTCATTTTCCCTTCCAATATTGTTTTCAATAAACTCTCATGCCGTAATGTGTGTCCTATGTGATTGCTTCTCCTTTTCACGATGTGTTTCAAAAGATTTCTTTTTTCATTTATCTGCTCGAGTACTTCTTCATTTTTGACTTTGTCCATCCATTTTATTCTGAACATCCTCCTATAACACCACATTTCACCAACTTCAAGTCTTCGTTGATCAGTTTTCCCCATTGTCCAAGTTGCACAACCATATAATGCTGTGCTCCAAACGTAACTTTTCAAGAATTTCTTCCTTACTTCCAAGTTTATATTTTTTGAGCATAATAACTGTTTCTTTTGGTAAAAAGCCTGTTTCCCTTGTGCTATTCTTGCTCTTATATCTCTCTCGCTTTTGCTGTTTTCTGTAATTATGCTTCCTAGATATTTGAATTCTTTCACCTGTTCAATTGTCTCGGTATCTATTTTGATTTTCGTTCTTCTAGCTATTTTCGCTGCTGTACACATCATGAATTTTGTTTTGTCTTTATTTATATTCATACAATAGTTTTCCAATAATATTGTTCTCATAGTGTTGAGAATAGTTTCTAACTCAGTACTACTCGTGGCAAGTATAGCTATGTCATCCGCGAATCTCAACATACTTATATTTTCTCCCTGAATCTGTAATTTCGATTGAATTTCCTCCTTCACTTCGTTCATTGCTTCTTCTATATATAAATTGAAAATCAGTGGCGATAATGAGCATCCTTGTCTCACCCCTCTTCTTATGTGTGCTTCCCCTTCCTGACCCTTTATGTCTATTATTGCACTTTGATTCTTATATAATTCGTATATTATTCTTCTATCTTTATAATTTATTACCACCTTCTTCAGGATCGCAAACATCTTCTCCCAGTCCACATTATCGAAAGCCTCTTGTATATCTACAAAACCTATGTACACAGATTTCTTCAGCGCTATCCTTTTCTCTATCACTGCCCTGAGCGCTAAGATTGCTTCTCGCGTTCCCCTATTTTTTCTAAAACCAAACTGATCTTCTGCCAATCTACTCTCTATTTTATTTTCCATCCTCCTGTATATAATTTTGGTCAGTATCTTCGAAGCATGTGAAGTTAAACTGATCGTTCTGTAGTTCTCGCATTTGTCTGCCCCTTGTTTTTTCGGGATAGCGACAATTTTATTCTTTTGGAAATCTTCCGGTACTTCACCTTTTTCGTACATATCTGTAATCAATTCGAACAGTACGTCGCGAGTTCCTTCACTGGAGGCTTTTATAAGGTCCGCACTTATGCCATCTATGCCTGGCGCTTTATTATTTTTCAATTCTTTTAAAGCCTTGTCGAATTCTGATCTCAATATCGAATCTCCCAATTCTTCCTCATCTACATCCTCCTCCTTCTCTAAAAGTGCCATATCATCGTTTCCTCTATACAAGTCTTCCAAATGATTGATTCACTGTTCTATTTTCTCTTCCGTTTTTATCAATTGTCGTCCTAGAGAGTTTCTAATCTTATTGCTTCTAGATTTCATTTGTCCGAAAAATCTTTCAATAATCCTATATGCTTCATCTATTTTTCCTGAATGCAATCTTATTTCTATTTCCTGACATTTCTCTTCTAGCCACTGTTCTTTTGCTTTCCTTGATTCTCTCATTATTTTATTTCTCAATGATTTGTATCGTTGCTGGCCTTCTTGGCTATCATTATTCTTGTATTTTCTTCTTTCATTTATCAATTCTAAAATTTCTCCCGTTACCCATGGGTTTTTAGGTTCTACTCCATCATTCTTCAAAATCTTATCCGCACATTCTCCTATATTCCCCTTCATCTTTGTCCATCTCCTCTCTATTCCCAAGTCTTTCTCTTTTTGATCTCTCAATTTTTCATCCAACATTTTTTCGAATGCCTCATGTGTTTGTTTTTGCTTGAGGTTCTTCAAATTCCATCTTTTCTGCATTTTCCTTTCCTATTCCGAAAAGAATACCTAGTCTATCAAAAAAAAATCGCTATTGAACGCCATTATGCATACATTCTGGACACGTAATATATCCAGTTTTTAATACATTTTGCGTGAATGATGATATTAATTTCATATATATATTTCATATGAATAAAAAAATGATTTTGTGATTCATCCACTATTAACAATCACATTTGAATTATGAACTTTCCCAAGTATACTTTAAAAAGATACACGAAAAGATGCAAGAGTTGGACGGACTAGATACGTTGGAATGCTATAGCATCCGAAAGTCATGTGTATTCTATAAATTTTTCGTATTTGCATTGATTTTCTTTTGATGCACCCATCTTCTATATTTCACGACTCATTAACTCAATACACAGTTCTCATTCACAAAATAACGTAAATAAAATCCCTTAAGAAAATCCTAACCTCAAGATATTTCATTTTGATAGTTTATCTTCTATCACTTCAAATACTCAATCAAACATATGCACATTTCACAGACGTGGACTTATTCATTGATTGTGCTCGGGTTGGGAAGCAATTTTCAGTTAACATCGATTCAATCCCTAGTAAAAATGATTCATATAAGACCGCATATAAATCATATATGGATAGAGGTTTTATATGTGACCATATATAATCCATATGCGATCCATATTTAAGCCTTATAATCAGATTGCATTGTATTTCGTATATATAAGGTAAATGGCTATATCTTCGTCACTGGATATTATTTCGTCAGGTCATCGATAAAATTTATCATTAAGCAATTGTCAATAAATTGAGTATATTTTGTTTAATCATGAGTTGCATTTGTGACGTTATGTACCGAGGAGTATTCATAATTTGTTCACAAGAGCTTGATTTATCAATGTTATGATACCCTGACAAAATAATATCCATCTCACTAACGTGACGAAATTATAGCCATTTACCTTATATGGGCCTATCCAGGTGTACCTAGTACCGGATCCATTCATCCGGGTTTATTCGGGCCTTATCTGGGAAAATTTTCGGGGATAGGTTTTGTATAGGAGGCTATCCGGGTGGTATCGGAGGACTATAGAGCGTGAAACGGATATGTATCCGAGTTCATCCGGGATTAGTGCGGGAATCTGTCACCAAAATTCTTTTATACGTTTCAATTGGTATTCAATCCAGATTGATTCGGATCCTGTTTGGGAAAGGTTTGGAGAATGGTTTCGTATACGGGTCTATCTGGGTCTTATCCGGAAACTGCACACTGATTTGACGGATGATTCTCTGAGACTTAATCTAGGTTTGTATAGAGCCCAAATTTTGAATTTCGAAAAAATTGTTTTGTCCAAAATTGTTTTTTCGAAATTCTAAATTTGGGCTCTGTACATATCTAGAATGGGTCTCAGAGAATCATCCCTGAGAATTTAAGACTTTTTTATCGATTTAGTTTCGAGTATTTTAGTGCAAGAAAACGTGCTCCGATGGTAACTCTGGTATCCTCTTAAAATGAGCCGATATTGAGGTTGGAAATAAGTTTTACTTTTTACTGTGAAGAGAACAAATTATCAAAGTGCCTAGAGTTGTTGAATTTATAAATAAAAAGCCAATTATTGTACAGATTGATAAGTTACATTCCCTTGGATTTATTAAAATATAGAAACCCACTATTCGTAACCGTAGAAGACGAATTTATTGTAGACGCATTGTTACGAAAATATAGAAGATTTCTGCAAAGATCATCGAAGAATATCTTCACAATACTTTTCGAGAATCTCTCACCACTATCGACCTTCCAGTTAAAAACTAATTCTCAGCGTATATGTATACTTGAACAGAGATTTCTTCTATCATATTCTGTTATGAACCATCAATAGCACTCTTCCAGACATCTACCTTACACAAAAACTTAGCTAGACTATGTGCTTCAATACAAATTATACAATATATTCCTGTTTCAATAAAAAAATTACAATCTATTTGATACTGCACCTAAATTCTACAAAGAGGATTCATGAACATTTCTCAAACCATGCATCATTCGTGAATAAAAACCCTGACAAGCTTAACTGATGTCTTTTTATGAAGAACTATGGTATTTCAGTGCCCGGAACGTGAGACAAAAGTTAAATTCGGTCTAAAATTTTCCAAGGGCACGATACTTCAGGTCTTTTTTCTCCTCTTTCTTTCTTTTGAATATTCCAATAGGTTGACAAGATTCCTACTGATTTATAATCCTCGGGCAGACGTTCTTTTTTCGCGTCTCTCATCGTCTCCGCGTGTATTCTAATGACGTATACACACGATGGAAATATATTCAACGGTTTAAATTACTCACAGAGTATTTCAGTACAATGTCGAATGCTAACATAGCTGTTGTTAGGGTTTGGCGGTTATTGGAATTTATCCATCCATTTATAAGGTACATCATCATCATCATCATGAAGTAATCAGTCTTATGACTGGTTTGATGAAATCCTCCAACCCTGTCTATTATCCGCTGACCGCTTAATTTCTGCATATCTACGACAACCCTAATCTTGTATAATTTGCTTCATATAACTTAATCTAGGTCTACCTCTTCGAGTTTGACCATTCGTTTTTCCTTCCAATATTGTTTTCAATAAGCTATCATGCCTTAATGTGTGTCCTATCAGATTACTTCTTCTTTTCACGATCTGTCTCAAGAGACTTCTTTTTTCATTTACCTTCTCAAGTACTTCTTCATTTTTTACTTTCTCTATCCACTTTATTCTAAGCATCCTTCTATAACAACACATTTCAAAAGCTGCGAGTCTTCGTTGGTCCGTTTTTCCAATTGTCCAAGTTTCGGAACCATATAATGCTGTGCTCCAAACGTAACTCTTCAAGAATTTCTTCCTTACTGCTGAGCTAATATTCTTCGAACATAGTCACTGTTTCTTTTGGTGGAAAGCCTGTTTCCCTTGTGCTATTCTTGCTCTTATATCTCTTTCGCTTTTACTGTTTTTTGTAATTATGCTTCCTAGATATTTGAATTCTTTGACTTGCTGAATTGTCTCTGCATCTATTTTGATTTTCGTTCTTCTTGATAATTTCGCTGTTGTACAAATCATGAATTTTGTTTTGTCCTTATTTATATTCATACAATATTTGTCTAGTAATATCTTTTTCAAAGTATTGAGAGTATTTTCTAACTCACAAGTAAACCTACCTTTCTGTGACTCATTTTTCATGATTTCATTGGGACTCAACATACTTGTAGAATAGTGGGAAATAAGAGACACGTATTTTTTTATATCGACCATGGTGAAGGTTTAGGGGGTGAAACACCCCTCAGAAGATTATTTCGTATATTAGTTTTGGTAGAATATCATGGAAACTATGAGAGCTGGAGAAAAATGTTTGAGACCAAAGTTTTACTAAAACTACCATTCTCGAAGATGGCATTATCATATTTCGGAATAATCCGAAATTTTCAAAAATCCCTCCACCACCGCCCCTCAATTTTTCAAAATTCCAAAGTTGAGTTCACAATAATTACAGGAAATTTCACGACAAATCCATTGGTATGGTACAAAATTATTTTCCCCAATTTCATTTTCGAGGAACGAGCCGTAAATAATGCACTATAGTGATATCATACAAAATATCAAAATGTTGAACAATTGACATGACGGCCGGATTACGCAAAATATTAAGCTCGCTCTTTGCCGAACCCAGGAATAACCAACGGGGAGGTAGCGAGAATCTATTCCCATTTGGTTTTTTCTTTATTTCTCATCATTTTTTTTTATTTTTAGTATATTTGGTGTGTTTTTTTTATTTTTTATTTTTCATCATTTATTTTTTTGGATTTTTAGTATATTTCGTGTTTTTTTTTGTTTCTTGTTTTTATGTTTCATATTTCTGAAATTTTTCCAAATCCTAAATCCAAATACATCCAGAGGTTGAATCATTCCTGTTGTCCCTGGAGGAATCGTTAGGATTTTAATATTTTTGGATAATTCATCCATTGCATCGGATGTTTTCGAATTCTGACCACTCCAAGAATCTAAAAGTAAAACACTGTTCTCGTCACAATTAGGGAGATAATATCTCTGAACCACGTCTGAACAAGATTTGTTGTCATTTTACCCGATTTCGAAGCCAACACAAGAACATTTTCAGCCTGGAAGAGATTCGATTCCACTCGAGGCCCGAATTTCCCATCTTTTTCTTGTAAAATTATTAGGAGAGGTGACAAAAGAATACCACTTGCCGATATGATCGGTTGAATCGTATAATTGTGAGTCATAGAATTTTTTGATTGAGTTATGGTCTCAATTTTTTGCTGTCCTTTTTTGTTAGGTTTTTTTGTTATGAATTTATTTATTTTTCTAGAAACAATGAGATGACTCGTTTTGAAATTATGGATCCATTTGTCGAATGCTTTGAAAAAATCTTTCGATAATTGAAATTCATTTCTAGCCCTCAAGGCCCATCTGCGAATATCCAAATCATGAATTGGTAACGATTTTTCTAAAGATTTTTCGAATTCAGTCATTACATACTCTGATATTTTGCGTAATTTATCGCGCGTATTCCCACCTTCTGAAATTTCTTTGTCCTATCTATAAAGTTGTTGCTTTGAAGTGACACGTTGAAAGCTGGATTGTACCGTCGCCAATTTTAATTTATCTTTTTTTCCTGATTTCCAAAATCCAATTGCTCTGCGTTTATAGTCTAAACTGCATTCTTGTGTACATCCAATGGATACCGTCATATTAGAACTTGTAATATCTTCAATATAGTCATCATCAATTTCATTAACTGGCACTGTTTCTGGAATAACACTGGTTTCATCAAAAATCAAAGATTTATACGTTTCTAAATACAGAGAATCTTATTTTTTCTAATTTTTTTCTTTATTCTAATATGGCTGCGCCGCCATCGCATCGCATCGCAATAAACATCGAGCGAGCACTCCCTCCCAGTGCTGCCAGAAATGAAGGAGCTCCAGCGTTCTACCCTCTCCATATACCATTGCAAAGCACGCACGCTATAACTATAGATGTCATATATATAGTTATAGCGTGCGTGCTCTGCGATGGTACATGGAGGGGGTAAAACGCTGGAGCTCCTTCATTTCTGGCAGCACTGCTCCCTCCACAACGATCAATCTCGCACACAGTGATTTTCACATCACTAAAATGATGCTCAACCCAAACCCGAGTGGGAAAATTGATCAGGATTCAATTAGGGCTTAATCCAAACAAATCAGGGCCAAGTGAGGAATCGATGTGGAATGTGACGCATAAACGATCAGGTCCTAATCGGGTGCCCATGAGGGTACAATCAGGCCCATAACAATCATCTTACATCCAAATATAGTGTCCTAGCTAACATAATTGATGAATGAATCTTGAAATGACTTCAAATTCTGGAATATTATCGAAGCAGATGTAGTTGATTGATTCATAAACAATCAATTCTATTTTTTCCGAAAGAAAAGGGAGGTTATTTCAACTCTCTGAAGTATGAGTCAAGTTAGACGTTTCATAATTCACTGAAAAAACTTCACAGGCGTTATTCTGCAGTCAAAATTTAATGATTTCCTATTTGGCAAAATTTGTTCGAGGTTTAGTTTTTGAAATATTAGAATTTATATATTTTTTTTTTCGAATCCACATCATTCAAAAGCACTGTGTGTTACATACTTGAGCTTGACACCATTGGCTACGTTAGGAAACGGCGGATCTCTGGAAAAAATGTACTATTCTGTCATTTTTCGATTTAAGGTTATAGCAATTTCAAATTTTTTGGCTTCCAGCCGATCAGAATCCAGCAACTTCGAGTTATTATAGCTACAAAACATGGCATGACTGGATACTTTAATTTTTTTCTCAGAGATCCGCGATTTTCCAACTTGACGAATCGTGTCAAGCTGAAGTATGTAACACACAGTGCTTTTGAATGATTTGGGTTTGAAAAAAATCCTAAAAATGCTCCTAATCTCAAAAACTAAGACTGAACAAAAATTTTTCAGACCGGAAATACGCCTGTGAACTATGAAACACCCGGTGTATAGATATAAACATGGATATGGGTATGTATACAGGGTGTCCCATTTTAATCTGTCACTTAGAATATCTCGAAAACAAATAGATTCAGAAGAAAATGTTCCGGGAAAAAAATGTAAGAATCTGAGGGGGGAATCCGATGGTGAACTTGGCTTTGACCTCAGATCCCACTTTCAAGGTCATTCTGAGGTCAACTCATCTTTTTTAAATGGAATCCCCTATTTTTTACTACCGGTTTAGATTCTACGCTAAAAACCAAGGAACTTTTGAAGATTCTTACATTTTTTTCCCGGAACATTTTCTTCTGAATCTATTCGTTTTCGAGATATTCTAAGTGACAGATTAAAATGAGACACCCTTTATATGTGTAAATAGATGTATGAATGAATTTACGTGTGTATATTTGTATATTTGTATATGTATATATACATATATGTATGTATGTATGTACGCATGATCCACTAGAGCTCCCGAATTATTGTGGCAGATTTTGTATTCAAGATATTCCAAAATTGGTAGGGGGTCTTTTGGCCGAATCGACATGATTTGACAATCGATAATCGATTTCAGAGAACACCCCATACAGGAAACCCCGAGAATGTAAAAACAGCCAAGAATCGGCCCATGTATGGCTACCATTTAATGGCCAATAATGGATTCACATCATTGGCACAACTGTGGCCCACCACTGGCTGATAAGAAAGGCCAGCAATGAAAACAGCCGATAATCAGCCGATGTACGGCTACGGTAAACGGCCAACAATTGATTCTCCGTTACTGGCTGGAATATGGCCTATTACTGAGTGAAATGGATTCCAAAGTTGAATGTATTGTATTCGTAATCACCCCTGAAAAAAGTTTGTTTTGACCTTATTTCTATTACGTTGAATAAATAATTCATATCCATCAAATACGTTTTACATGATTCAAATGAATTCTTATTCATATAGATAATCAATTACTTTCTCATGTAAATAACAAAAAAATTTGAAGGAATAAGCAACTGAATTCAACTGATTTATCGAGAATACTTTTGACTCGTATAATTTTACATTTGAGATTGTCGAAATATCAGGCATGCAAATCTATTTGGAAAAAAACATCCATTTCTGATCTTGTGAAAACTGGAATGACAAACATCCCAAAAACAAAAAAGTGTTTTGGGTCACGCTTAACCACTCATTTGAACTAATACTGCACCGATTATTCTGGAACGCAGTCATATTACCATTGGATATCATTATTATTATGCCCTCGTAATCTGCCATTGATGGCTAACACTCGAACATTATCCCGAAATTTCTGGCCATAAATCGGGATCACTTAGCCCCATTACTGGGCCAATCAATAATTTTATACATGGCCCATTATTTATTGCCATTACTGGACCCACGTTATCATCCAGCAATTAACCATTGATGAGCCATTAATGGGCGCCATTAACGGGCAAAGAACGCCGTTTGTGGTCCAGTAACGTGCCATTATTGGGCCAATTGTTGAACCCTGTATGGGACTAAAGAATGACTAGCGATTGTCAAATCATGTCCATTCGGCCAAAAACTTTTTTGGTCAGGAGACCCCTTACCTCCAAAATTCAACTATAATTTCATTACTTTGTACTTTATTCTATTAGACAGAAAAATACTCTAAAAATAATCCTTGATGGTGAACATTATTATTGATCGTGTATTATTATTATTGTTGTTTTCATTATCATCATATTTTATTAACTATTCATACATTTTTATTTGTAAAAATCTAAAATCAAGACATTTTCCATAGATATCACTCAAGCTTGTATATGTTATATGATTAGTATACACAAGCTTTTATAATTCTTCGATTTGAAATATTCCTGTCATGACATTTTTTAAATAAATTGATATGAGATTGATGATTTATATTCATTCATCAGGAATTCATTTTTATATCAACAGCGTTGCTCAAATCTGTTCATGGGTCACATTTCTAGTCCTCAATTTCAGTCAAACCAAATTTCTAACGGAATCAACTCACCAAAAATTCACGTCGAATAGAATAACCAATGACGCACAGAATTTCCAGCCGATAGACACCCTGAAGAATACGAATGTTACCATCCGAGCATGCTTTCTTTCTACCAAAATACTCTAATTTGAATTCATAGGAAAATCCATACTTCAGATCGTTCGGATAACCACACACTTTTTTCGGTAGAGTGTCTCAGTCCCGAAGGTCAATTTTCCCGAAAGTCCGATACACCGAAATGCAGAATCCTGTTGTGTGTTGAACATCTACAAATCCTGGTATCACCCATACAGCACCGGGAGGTCTTTTGAATGTTCAAAAAACGTGCTTGATTACACAGAGAACGTGGAAATAACGTTTCGGGATGTTCTAAGAACGTCACATGTATGTCCCAGGTACGTGCAAATGTCCCGGTTCGTTCTATTCATTTGCACCGTGCGACGTTCTGGAAGCGTGTTTAATAAAGGTTTCCACACTGAAAAAAAAATTTATTCCAGTCAAATAAATATTTATTTGTCCTGTACCAAAAAAATATTTATTAGAATCAACAAAATATTCTTTGGAACCAAAACAATTTATTGGAATCAAATAAACTATTAAAACCATCTATTTAATTCAAATAAATTATTTTGGTTCCAAAGAATATTTTGTTAATTCTAATGAATATTTCTTTGCTACGGGACAAATAAATATTTATTTGACTGGAATAAATTTTTTTTCAGTGCATTACGTTGTGCGAAGCTGCGCATATGTTTTGAAAGGTTAGTTTTCATGAAAGTATGTTGGGAAAACATTATGAGAACGGCCCGTAGTAGATGAAAAGAACGAGTTAAGAACGTATTCAGGGGCATCCAAAATGCAGGTACTCTAAATATTTGAAAAACTTACTCCTCGGCGACCAAAACACGCAAAACCAAGTACATGTTTTCAAAACGTTGAGAGAACTTTCTGTGCTTTCTGGGTAGTGAAACCAACGATGCCCAGTTGGCTTGGAACACCCCAAATCTTATTTTTAGATATCCATTGTTTTCATAGGTATTGAACACACGATGGAAGCTACAATGTCGCCACAAAATTTCAGTACCCTAAAATATAACAGTTAGATGGCTAGTAACATCTAGGAATATTTCGGTACATTGAACTTCCGGGAAAATGGACCTTCGGAACTGCGACACTCTACCATTTTTTTAAATGCACGAAGCACTTGCAAGTGTCTAGTTTTAGGCTAGTCAAGCGTTACAAAACTCGCGAATCCCTAGATCATTTCAACTTGGAAATATTTGAAAAAGTAATATTTCTGATGCCTATTACACTTGTACTTGTTTTTTATTTTTTTCCCCGATGAAAATTTCATGCTTCCGACAATTACGCAACATTCGCTAGCTCCGCAAAAAGAAACAGACGCAATTATTGGTATTAGAAGTATGAATGATGGGAATACTCATTGTTGGATGTAGATTTTCGATAATAAGATTTGTTTTTTGAAATGGAATCTGACTTATAAATGAAACTGAAACTGGCACCCGTAAAGCTAGCAGCCGATTATCATAACTTTTTCCACAAAACTTTTATCAAAGATTCAAATATCTGAGACATTTAGTAGAATGCCACTCAATTGATTTTTGATATGAACACAGCTGGAACCACATTGAATCAAAAGTTACAACAATTAGCTGCTAGCTTTAGGTTGTTGGTTTTAGCTTAATGATTCATAACCTCCATTCGTATTATTCACAAATTTGAATGAGTTTGAATTATAAATAAAACTATGAATTACCCTTCAACTGATGAATCAAATTGTTTTTCTTCAATTTTCTTCATATTTTATCAAATTTTCTCCATGATTAATGAAAAAAGCAGGTATAAAATGGAATTATTCTGGCCCCGATGGGAGCCCTGTTGATACCCAATTAGGTTGTAATGATTTTTGCGTCACATTCACCATTTAATCCTTGTTAGGCCCCGATTATTATTATGGCGTTACTGATGGAATTTCTAAGAAAGTTTTGAAATTATTAACACAAGCCTTCGATTGTCCTCAATACGATATCGAATCTGTTATCAGCGAAGATTAAAGAATATTTAGTTCACATTTAGAGAATTTGATTGAAGATGCTATGCAAGATTCTTAATAATAGTTGGTAATAACCATTTTATGGCTTTCACAGAATTCGATTAAACGTTGTCCTCTTTCATTTCTTTTTCCTAACGCAAAATCTCCTATTATGTTGCCCTCTTTTCCTTGCCCTACTACCGCATTCCAGTCGCCTATAATCATCAAATTTTCTTCTCCCTTTACATATTCTATCACTTCTTCTATTTCATCGTACGTTTTTTCGATATCTATACTTGTATGTATACTTGAACTATAACAGTGTCTACCGGTTTCGTTCTAACTCTGACCATCATTACGCGTTCGTAAGGTACATCGCGTGAAATTTTTCTTCCGGCAGTTTCACGTTGAAAATTTATTTCCCAAGGTTAGAATTCTTCTCAATCGTTGATCGATTAACTTTGAAATTCACGTGTAGCTGAAACTTTCTTTCAATTAATATCGAGATTGAAGTATGAAAGTGTTACTCGGCATGTTTGAAAACATCTAGAAGACATTGCAGGACCACGTGTTACGACGTTCCTATGACTTTTGTATCGTGAAGATAATGTGTGCATGGGCAATGACTGTATTAAATGTTACATAGAACGTGTATGATCGTTGCGCAGTGCATCTCTTGACAGGAAAGTACGTGGGATGATGATGACCTGTTGAGCCTGACAGGCGATGCAGTGCAGCAGCTACTGCGTGACTTGATCTACCTCAATTATTTTCACTTGGCCTGAGTCTCTTATGTACATTGGCATGTAAAGATTGGTATCTAAAAACACGAATCGTCGAAGGAGTCAGGAACGGTGAATACAATCGAATAAATCATACCAAACCTTTACCTTTTCGTGTTTATTAATTTCTACATTTTCGATTTCTCCAAACAAAGTCTTCCCAATCAAATTCGAAATATTACAATACAAATATCTTCTTCGTAACGATAAGGATTATGTATATATATGTATGTATATTTTTTTTCTTGACTCTTGACTTGACCTCGTTAACATTTTGCGGTCAAACGGCGCCACCCAGGCGCCATTTGCAACCTAGTAATATTTTATTCATCGAGTCTTATGAGCGTGATGATTATATACAGAGTTGAGATTTTAACCTTAATTTGTTTATGCTTTGAATATCTTGAGAGATTCCGCAACCAAGTATAAGTGCTTCGAAGTTCGATTTTATGATGCACAATTCACGTCAGGAAATATTTTTATCATTCATAAATCAGATGTAAGTAGCGCATCGAGGGGAAAAATGTATTTATCGGAATATTTCATCGATATTGTACGGTGAGAAATTGTCAGAGTACTAATTTCTGCTTTGTTAGCATGACTGGGGCTGTGAATAATTTTGATTATAATCAGGCGTCAGGGCCATCTTTAAGGCAGAGCACACCGGGCCCGAGCCCAGGGCCTCCTGCAAAAGGGGGGGCCTCTTCGTAGAGAATGGATAAGATTTTTACATATTTTCTTAAAAAGGTTACTTGAACAAAATGAAATCAAGTTATTTTTAAAATAAAACTAATTCTAGATATACGAACAAGTGGAAATTCAGTCAATACTTATTTTAAAGAAAAATCATAATGATTAACGTTAGAGTGGTTTTTGAAAAATTTCAAGATTTTACGTCTCCTTACATGGGCCTCCACTCTAAGTCGGCCCAGGGCCTTGAAGCAATGAAAGACGGCCCTGTCAGGCGTTATTCTGACGTGCGATATGAACTGAACTTACGTTATACCAAAATCATTGAACACTCGAAAAATTCAGAATTCGTTTGAGCAAGATACGAAGAATATTATGAGAAGAATGAAAGTAGTACATATGTATCAGCAAAAAAATCATTAGTAAAAAATGAATATAATCAGACGTCTAAATGTAAAATTTAATTATTGAAATCATACCGTGTTATGAATAATTTTGACAAAAATGAAAAATGACTTCTCCTCCTCAGTTGTTGAGGAATATTTCAAGAGTTCGATATCTTTTGAATTAGACATAGAGGGTCAGGAAGGGGAAGCACAAATAAGAAGAGGGGTGAGACAAGGATGCTCATTATCGCCACTGATGTTCAATTTATATATAGAAGAAGCAATGAACGAAGTGAAGGAGGAAATTCAATCGAAATTACAGATTCAGGGAGAAAATATAAGTATGTTGAGATTCGCGGATGACATAGCTATATTGGCCACGAGTAGTACTGAGTTAGAAAATATTCTCAACACCATGAGAACAATATTATTGGAAAACTATTGTATGAATATAAATAAAGCCAAAACAAAATTCATGATGTGTACAGCAGCGAAAACAGCTAGAAGAACGAGAATCAAAATAGATACCGAGACAATTGAACAGGTGAAAGAATTCAAATATCTAGGAAGCATAATTACAGAGAACGGCAAAAGCGAAAGAGATATAAGAGCAAGAATAGCACAAGGGAAACAGGCTTTTATCAAAAGAGACAGTTATTATGCTCAAAAATATAAGCTTGGAAGTAAGGAAGAAATTCTTGAAAAGTTACGTTTGGAGCACAGCATTATATGGTTGCGAAACTTGGACAATGGGGAAAACTGATCAACGAAGACTTGAAGCTTTTGAAATGTGGTGTTATAGGAGGATGCTCAGAATAAAATGGATAGACAAAGTCAAAAATGAAGAAGTACTCGAGCAGATAAATGAAGAAAGAAATCTTTTGAAACACATCGTGAAAAGGAGAAGCAATCTTATAGGACACACATTACGGCATGAGAGTTTATTGAAAACAATATTGGAAGGGAAAATGAATGGTAAAACTGGTAAAGGTAGACCTAGAGCAAGTTATATGAAACAAATCGTACAAGACAAGGGATGTAGTAGATATGTAGAAATTAAACGTTTGGCGGATAATAGACAGGGGTGGAGGGTTTCATCAAACCAGTCGTAAGACTGATTACTTCATGATGATGATGATGATCTTTTGAATGAAAATTTTGTGGGAGGGATTTTATAAAACAATTCGTGAATTCAGTTGAGAGCATGTTGAATCGTAATCGTTTCCATTCAGCATCCTAAACCGTCTTTCTGGTTTGTTATTTCAAATTCTGTGTGTCATGGGAAGTTGTCTCACATGATACAAAGTTGCACGTGCCTTTTGCATCGTCTGCATTTGAATACGAATTATTCTGATTACAGGAAAATATAAATCATTGGGAGACGATATATTAATGTTCAAAAACAGTGCAGGTGTTTGGAATTAAATCACTTAATTCAACGAGTCATGTGGTTATGAGATTTTACAATCTTAAAAAAAGTTCATCGTTAAATAGGAATGTATTAGTATTGAGCTGTGGGGATGACTCCAACTCAATGAATGATGCTAAAGGAGGTCTGGGATTGTCATTGCGTTCGTTAAAGAATTCGCTTCAATAGTTAGTAAGGACAAATCTACACGGAGAAAAATTTGGGGTAGCAGATACAGCAATTGCGATGAATTTGACAAAATCTACATGTAAATATAGGGATAGCATTTCTGCGGTGGAAATCCTACATCATTTTTGCTGTAAATTGAAATCGTCGCAATTCTACCGCAATCTGATGTAATTTTAACATACGCACTTCATAACTATCACATACATCAAATGTAAATTCTATTGTCGTGATGAATGGAATATAAACAGTATGACAAGCGATATTTACTTCAAACTTATGAAATTTGTACATCAGTCTGATGTAAAATACATGTTAGGATTTTTGAATAAAATTTCAATCGCTCATTCATATATTTTATGCATACGCGAGAACTACGATAATCACTACAACAATTTTTGTTAATTTTCCAAAAGCCACAAAGATGGGGATAAAATTTAAGTGATTAAAATTTTACATTATTTGCGCCGCATTTTTATGAATTTTCACTGACAATTGAAATAAAAAAAATTGTATCTTCCCAATTAATTCTTGCTGTTGTGTTTTTTGTTGAATTTGCAATGAGACAATATATACAAATGCAGTTTTGAGCAGTGAAATGAACTTTAATCACTCAGCTTGAATTATCTTACATCTCACATATTACATATTACAATAAGATACAATACAATGTTATGTCGCCTTATTCTATCATTATCACTAACCGTACGCTATGGGTGGAGATTCAAGTTTTTAATATATATCAAATGTAGGAACAAACTGATACTCGCGGAAAACTGTTGAAACTGTTTGCGCCATCTTTGTGACGCGATTTTAATCATTTTGAACTAAAAGGAGTGTTACAAAGCTTCTCAGTAGTATTACCAACCCTGCTTAAAGTGTCAAATATGATTCAAAAACATGATAGAAACTGTGAATCTTATCATGTTTTTGAATCATAATCTATGATATTCTATACGATTCTATATGACACTTTAAGCAGGGAACACAGGCGAGTGGTTTTTGCAGAAGCAATTGTTGAATACACATCAGATTGCGGTAACTGTATATTTGAGAATGAGAATAAAATTCCTGGGAAATAAATCAGAATATCATTCAAAAAAGCATGAGTAACATTAGCAACTGTACTTGTTGAATGTACATTGGATTGCTGTAGAATTGAATGAGTGGAAATGTGGTTGAGCATGCCTTATGGCATCACGTTCGTGAAAAATAGATTCAGTCGAGTGCAATGGAAAATTTACATTGTTCGTGGTCAATAATATCATAATAAATATATTTTTGGATTGGCGTAATTTTTACAATCTTCCAAAGCAATGATCATGTACGTATCATGTGAGTTTCATCAAAATTAATGTAGGAATTACATTTAAAGTTTTATCTATGCACTGATGTTAAAGTTACATTATAATTTTTCTCCGTGTAAATACAAGGTAATAGATCGGAACGTGGGAATGGCATTTGAGAGAGTTCACAAGTTCAAACATTTAGGAAGTGTGCTGACCAGTCGTAATGATGTAAACAGAGAGATTCAGAAAAGATTACATTCGGAAAATGCATGCTATTTCTCAGTTAATAAGCTGCTGGGAGCACGATTATTATTCAAACGATTTGAAATCAGAATTTATAAAATAATAATTTCAACAGTAGATCTAATAAATCTCGAACAAAATATTCTGCTGAGGTAAATAAGAGATTGAGAAGAATGAAGAAAATATCATTAAGATAAAATATAATGATATCGTTTATGCGATATCCTGAATATAAAATGATTAAAAGTCGTAGATTAAGATAGGTGGAACGCGTATCGTGGATAAGGAAGAAGAAAGCGCCTATTGGGGTTTTGTTTGGTAATCCTAATGGAACAAGATAGTGTGAGATTCAATCGGGTGGATTGACTTGTGAAAAATTCACATGAAATTAATTGAAAAATCTAAATTGAGGTTTATCTTTTTTCGAATGAGTGAAGTAATCTTCGCTGACGAGTGCAAGATAAATCAACATCTTATAAAATTTCATCGAGTTCCTCATTCTGAATAGACTTGAAAAATCTCATAATATTCTATCAATCTCGTGGAAGTAATAGTATGATTTCGTTACCTCACATCACAGCATTGTTTTCGGATATTGAACAATAGGGTACGAAGAATTATTGAAAAAACCAATGCCAAAATAAATGACGGTACACGCAGAATGGAAGAATCGATCATATTAAAATTCCTGTTTTTGTTTATGACACCAACACATTACATAATTTGATGAATTTTCATTTAAACGTATGTAACTTCTTTGAATAACCCTTTTTATCACTTTCGTATGCCATTTGTGAATAAATCATAAATAAACATTTGTGTTGTAACTGATAATCGAAACGACAAATATCTTTGTTCCTCGGTGTGTATGAGATTTGTATTCAACAGAAGATACGGAAGGATTGATGCGAATGTGAAGTGCGTTCGAGAATCGACTTTCCTTTTCAATTGTCTTTCTCAAAGATCTCAAGCTCTGACCCGACTCTTGACCTCTCTTCTTCATTGTTTACGAAGATCCTTTAGATACGTACATACAGATTTGTAATTTGATTACATACAGGCATATTTACGTAACAAGATTTTCTATCTGGATAATAGGCATAGTTGAAAATATTAAGTATCTATCTGAAAATAATATACGATGTGTTTCGTGACTGGTTTAGATCTCGTCTTGGATTGCATTTTGGTTTTTTTCCTCGTTTTCATAAATCGTAAGTAGAGGGGATAGGAAAGAACTATCAATGAATTGTCGTCGATTGATTCTTGGTGGCTTCGAATTGATATGTGATGATAGGGGACCGTCCTAGATAACGATGTTTGTATAACAGAAGCAAATGCGTTGCAGTATTGCGAGCAGGAGACTCATATTCTGTGCCGACATCCATGTTAGCTTAAGGAGATACCAGCGCCGTAACAATCACCAAATCTATTTTGACAAATTATTCGAAAATTCAGCAATCCGAGTGGAAAAAATTTTCGAAGTTATAAATATAATAATATAATTATGTATAATTTTGAAAATTTTTTCCACTTGGGAATACTCGTTTCTCCGATCAGTACTTATACATGCATTGGTGAAAATGGAACGTGCAACGAAGAGGGTAGGGAAAGCTCTTCTAAAGTCAATCAGGAGAATATAAAAAGTTTGGAAAGCGTAATTTGGCGCTTCGAGACGTGCACCAAGAGTGATCGAATGCGTGACGCGCAGAAAGCATCGACAAAATATTTTTATAAAAAGGTAATTTTGATGGAGTTCTTAGGACGTTTATAAAACGTAGGAATCCAAGCGTGCTAAGCTTTTGTATGAACGCTGATAGCACTTTCTGCCAGGAAGAGTTAATTGGCGCAGATCATGCTGTCTGGGCGTTTTCCTTACTTCAATAAACCTCTTTCTCGCGCTTGGCGAACATTATTTTTTCACTAGTGAGAAAACCTCCCCAGAGCGATATTTTGATTATACATTACTTTATTTGCGAATAATTCGTCAGTTAAGGGGATTCATTACTCCCTGCAAAAGTTACTAGATTCCAAATTTCTCCCCCCAGTTTTCTCAGAAACGAACACATAAAATGAAAAATAATGAGTAGCTGCATTTTTTTCAATAGCCTAAGAAGATGCACCTGCTCATTAAAATTGAGTCTATTCATTGATTACTGAGAAAACTGGGGGGAGAGATCTAGTAACTTGGCTTGTGGTGAATCGCCTTAAGATTTGGCTAATATTACGATACTGGTCTTTCCTTCTCTCTAAATCTGAAAGAGTGAAAAATCACGTGTTTCACTCCACTAAGTCTCAGAAGTGAGCCAGTCCGCTTTGAGTGGAATTTTCACTCGTTTCGAGTGAACCCTCACTCTTTTAGAGTGAAAAATTGACTCTAGAATTTGAGAGGCTGTGGGTTTCTAACCTCAAACCTTAGAATATCACTCTAAAAGAGTGGAAATTTCACTCAAAATTTCGACAAGCTCACTTTTGGCTGACTGAAGAGTGAAATCTCACTCTAAAAATTTTAGAGAGTTGAGGGATTAATAGCGCCGTGGTACAAGTTCGTTTATTTCACATTATCCCAAGGTGTCCAGCTTTTAAGAATTGCAACAGAATCAATCAATTATAAAATCAGATTGAACAAAATAGTTAATAAAACAAATAGAGAAGTCTCGAGCCACACATCTTGTATTCGAAAATGTTTCAATAGAATCAAAATATCGTTCTGTATAGCAATTTTACATGCTTCAAAAAATTACTGTACAGAGTTATATTTTGATTTTCTCGAGAGGTCTTTGAATAGTTTGGGATAAGCCATTTGGTTGGTACCGCAAGGCTAGTATCTTCCCAAACTTTAACAATATTGCCTTGACCACTGGTTCAAATTTTGAATTGAGTTTTAGAATACTTTTAATACTCTTCAGCATAGTATACCGTCGATTCTTCACCTAAAGCTTCGGTGGAATGAAAGTGGAACATTAGTGAAGGAATGGTCCGACTAAAAATGCCCAACAGAAACGATTCGAAAATTTCTATCAGTTTCTGATCGGGTTTTCTCACGGGAATTGCTAATAAAAAATTACAGAAATTCTACCAGGTCCAATAAAGTTCCAAATTTGGTATGCACAGTCAGATCTAAGACTGGACTTGGTCCCAGCTCATAAACTTATACAAGGCGTAGAATAGACCCTACACGGAAAGAAGAAAACAGCACTGGTTACTGTCCATAACAGCAATCAGTTGAAAAACAAATGAAAACACGCTTGGATGATAGAGGTTAGCGCGATCACAGTGATGTGTACTGCAGTGAAATTCGTCAATGCTGCTTGGACATTAACGGTTACTGGGAGACGCAGTAATGAACAGCGTGAATTTGATTTTTCATTTTTTTTTAATGAATTACTGCGATTCACAGTAACCATTGCTGGTTTCTTTTTTCCGTGTAGGCTCAGACCTGACTAAGCATGATATCCTTAAAAGTATGGGAAACCGGGCAAAAACTTCCAGAAAGTGTTTTGTACTGAGAAAAAAGCGACGTGGTTATGAAAACCTTGCATGGTCAAGGACTCATGGTTGCTGTGACCTGAAATCTGATTATGATAACCAGGAAAACAAGACAAAATCGCGTGAATCTGGTTGTGGCAACTGAATGGAATGGTTGAAGCCAAAAATAACTACACGGAGAAAAAAATATCGCTGTCATAACGATACTGGATAGTTGTGATGACTATCCAAAGTTTAGTGGTATCAGTATCGTTGCTATGATCATACAAATCTCCGAGGAACGATATAGATCGCCAGCATAGCCATCTGTATGAAGCTGAAACTAGCGAACCACATCTAGCAGACCAGTTGTGAACTTTTGGTTGAGACTGTACTTTTGAGTTATTACATATTTCCAACGGGATTTTGGGCGAACGGGCAGTGCTGGTAGGATGAAAGTGATCAATCTTAATAGATTTTGATACGCTGAATCGAATGAGATGGGTTTCAAATCGATCCGAACAGTTTTGAGGAAGATATAGAGGTTTTGAATGAAGTGGAAATTGGAAATGGTGTCGGCGATTGCGATTTTTCCATGCCTTCCCTTATTCAGAAAGGGAATTTCCGGTTCGCTGATCGTGTTTCTTATGGTATTTTCGACGCTGAATCGAATGAGATGGGTCTCGGAATGGTACGCGGTCGTCTTCCATGGATTTGGGAGGATTGAAGTTGGGAAAACTTGGAAACGTGAGAAACTGTGCGTCCAAAACAATAATTCCATGCCTTCCCTTATTCAGAAAGGGAATTTCTGGTTTGCTGAGGTTGTTTTTTATAGTATTTTTGACGCTGAATCGAATGAGATGGGTCCCGAAATGGTACGCGGTCGTCTTCCATGGATTTGGGAGGATTGAAGTTAGGGAAATTTGGGAACGTGAGAAATTGTGCGTCCAAAACAACAATTCCATGCCTTCCCTTATTCAGAAAGGGAATTTTTGGTTCGCTGAGGTTGTTTTTCATAGTATTCTCGACGCTGAATCGCATGAACACGATTCCAAAATGGTACGCGGTCGTTTTCCATGGATTTGGGGAAATTCAAGTTAGCAGAACTTGCAAACGTGAGGAACAGGCCGTCCAAAGCCACAGTTTCCATGCCTTGCCTCATTCAGAAAGGGAATTTTTGGTTCGCCCATGTTATTCTTGATGGTATTATCGACGCTGAATCGAATGAAATCAGTCTCAAAATGGTACGCGGTCATTTTCTATGGATTCGGGGAGAATGAAACAACTAGAAAGTGAAATCGTGAGAAACTGTACACCCAAGTCAATGTTTCCATGTTTCCGCTTACTCAGAAAGAGAATTTTTGGTTCGCTGATCTTGTTTCTTATAGTATTTTCGACGCTGAATCGAATGAGATAGGAGTTGAAATGATACGCGGTCGTCTTCCATGGATTTGGGAGGATTGAGGTTAGGAAAATTTGGAAACGTCAGAAACTGTGTGTCCAAAACAATGTTTCCATGCCTTCCCTTATTCAGAAAGGGAATTTTTGGTTCGCTGATCTTGTTTCTAATAGTATTTTCGACGCTGAATCGGATGAACACGATTCCAGAATCGTACGCGGTCGTCTTCCTTGGATTTGGGGGGATTGAAGGTAGCAAAACTTGGAAACGTCATAAACTGTGTGTCCAACACAATGTTTCCTTGCCTTGCCTCATTCAGAAAGGGAATTTTTGGTTCGCCCATGTTATTCTTGATGGTATTATCGACGCTGAATCGAATGAAATCAGTCTCAAAATGGTACGCGGTCATTTTCTATGGATTCGGGGAGAATGAAACAACTAAAACGTGGAATCGTGAGAAACTGTACCCCCAAGTCAATGTTCTACAACAATAATTCCATGCCTTCCCTTATTCAGAAAGGGAATTTTTGGTTCGCTGAGATTGTCTTTTATAGTATTTTCGACGCTGAATCGAATGAAATCAGTCTCAAAATGGTACGCGGTCATTTTCTATGGATAGGGAAGGCATGGAATTATTGTTTTGGACACACAGTTTCTGACGTTTCCAAGTTTTCCTAACTTCAATCCCCACAAATCCATGGAAGACGACCGCGTACCATTCTGGAATCGTGTTCATCCGATTCAGCGTCGAAAATACTATAAAAAAAAACCTCAGCGAACCAAAAATTTGCTTTCTCAATGGGGGAAGGCAAGGAAACATTGTGTTGGACACACAGTTTATGACGTTTCCAAGTTTTGCTACCTTCAATCCCCCCAAATCCAAGGAAGACGACCGCGTACGATTCTGGAATCGTGTTCATCCGATTCAGCGTCGAAAATACTATAAGAAACAAGATCAGCGAACCAAAAATTCTCTTTCTGAGTAAGCGGAAACATGGAAACATTGACTTGGGTGTACAGTTTCTCACGATTTCACTTTCTAGTTGTTTCATTCTCCCTGAATCCATAGAAAATGACCGCGTACCATTTTGAGACTGATTTCATTCGATTCAGCGTCGATAATACCATCAAGAATAACATGGGCGAACCAAAAATTCCCTTTCTGAATGAGGCAAGGCATGGAAACTGTGGCTTTGGACGGCATGTTCCTCACGTTTGCAAGTTCTGCTAACTTGAATTTCCCCAAATCCATGGAAAACGACCGCGTACCATTTTGGAATCGTGTTCATGCGATTCAGCGTCGAGAATACTATGAAAAACAACCTCAGCGAACCAAAAATTCCCTTTCTGAATAAGGGAAGGCATGGAATTGTTGTTTTGGACGCACAATTTCTCACGTTCCCAAATTTCCCTAACTTCAATCCTCCCAAATCCATGGAAGACGACCGCGTACCATTTCGGGACCCATCTCATTCGATTTAGCGTCGAAAATACTATAAAAAACAACCTCAGCAAACGAAAAATTCCCTCTGTGAATAAGGGAAGGCATGAAATTATTGTTTTGGACGCACAGTTTCTCACGTTTCCAAGTTTTCCCAACTTCAATCCTCGCAAATCCATGGAATACGACCTCGTACCATTTCGAGACCCATCTCATTCGATTCAGCGTCAAAAATACTATAAAAAACAACCTCAGCAAACCAGAAATTCCCTTTCTGAATAAGGGAAGGCATGGAATTATTGTTTTGGACGCACAGTTTCTCACGTTTCCAAGTTTTCCCAACTTCAATCCTCCCAAATCCATGGAAGACGACCGCGTATCATTCCGAGACCCATCTCATTCGATTCAGCGTCGAAAATACCATAAGAAACACGATCAGCGAACCGGAAATTCCCTTTCTGAATAAGGGAAGACATGGAAAAATCGCAATCGCCGACACCATTTCCAATTTCCACTTCATTCAAAACCTCTATATCTTCCTCAAAACTGTTCGGATCGATTTGAAACCCATCTCATTCGATTCAGCGTATCAAAATCTATTAAGATTGATCACTTTCATCCTACCAGCACTGCCCGTTCGCCCAAAATCCCGTTGGAAATATGTAATAACTCAAAAGTACAGTCTCAACCAAAAGTTCACAACTGGTCTGCTAGATGTGGTTCGCTAGTTTCAGCTTCATGCCATCTGTATCGTCACCATAGCGATACAGTATTGTCACTACAGCTATCTCTTCTTAACCATACTTCAGATCGTTATAATAGCCATACTTTTTTTTCCATGTACGTTGCCTGGTTATACGGACCAGATTTCTCTCCGAGTGTGCTCGGTTCTATGAGCTTTTCATATCATATACACTGTTAAAAATTTCTTGAAATTTCATTCATTTTTCAAGTACACTTGTGAATGAAATTTCCAATTTTTTGTGGTTGAATTAAGAATTTTCAATTTTTGCTATATTACACTCGGGGAAAAAAAAAGTTGCTCAAACAGCAAACCTCGAAAACTTGCTTTGCTGATATGGTAAAACTTGCTGCTGGATTAGCAAAAAATTTGCTATTAAAGCAAAAATCTTGCTGTTTTAACAAGCGCTCGCTATTCAGCACCCGGAATTGTAGATATACAGACGGCTAGAAAATTTTGCTAAATTAGCGAATACCTTGCTGAAATAGCAATATTTTTGCTGTAACAGCAACTGTTTTGCTAATTTAGCAAAGCAGATTTTTCTGAATCGTTTTTTCAGCAAGAATTTTTGTCTGCATGTATATTATCAACTGAATTTTGATTCAAATGTAATTGAAATTTCAAGAACTTTTTCAATCACGTGAGTGGAAATTGCTTTCATCGCATGTGGTTGAAGCTTCATGCAGAAATTCCCAACAGTGTGAGAAATTTACCGGAACGGGAAGAAAATTTGCTCCCTGAAACAAAGAATTTTAAAAAAATTGTAAAATTGAGTGAATTTTCAATCACTTTAGAAAAATATTCCCTATAAATTTTACACACTGTTAGATATTTGACCTCTCGTGACCGCTTTTTGGTGTGTATTCGCGTCTATCAGTTCTGTAATAAAATTTCGTTTACAATTTATGTTGACTTCACTCAGATTTCTGTTGTATTTTGAAAATTGCCATCAATTTGAGTACATCATCATCATCATGAATTATTCAGTCTTATGACTGGTTTGATGAAATCCTTCAACCCTGTGCATTATTCGCTAAACGCTTAATTTCTACATATCTACGACAACCTTCATCTTGTATAATTTGCTTCATATAACTTGATCTAGGTCTATCTTTACGAGTTTTACCATTCATTCTTCCTTCCAATATTGTTTTCAATAAACTATCATGCCTTAATGTGTGTTCTATCAGATTACTTCTTCTTTTCACGCCATGTTTCAAAAGACTTCTCTTTCACCTTCTTAAGAACTTCTTAATTTTTTACTTTCTCTATCCACTTTAGTTTAAGCATCCTTCTATAACACCAGATTTCAAAGGCGTCAAGTCTTCGTTGGTCCGTTTTTCCCATTGTCCAAGTTTCGCAACCATATAATACTGTGCTCCAAACGTAACTCTTCAAGAATTTCTTCTTTACGGCTAAGCTAATATTCTTTGAGCATAGTAACTGTTTCTTTTGGTGGAAAGCTTGTTTTCCTTGTGCTATTTTTGCTCTTATCTCTTTCGCTTTTACCGTTTTCTGTAATTATGCTTCCTAGATATTTAAATTCTTTCACTTGCTGAATTGTCTCTGCATTTGTTTTGATTTTCGTTACTCTTGATGTTTTCGCTGTTGTACAAACCATGAATTTTGTTTTGTCCTTATTTAAGTATATTCATACAATACTTTTCTAGTAATATTGTTCTCATAGTGTTGAGAATATTTTCTAACTCAGTACTACTCGTGGCAAATATAGCTATGTCATCTGCGAATCTCAACATACTTATATTTTCTCCCTGAATCTGTAGTTTCGATTGAATCCCTCCTTCACTTCGTCCATCGCTCCTTCTATATATAAATTGAAGATCAATGGTGATAGTGAGCATCCTTGTCTTACCCCACTTTTAATTTGTGCTTCTTCTTCTTGACCCTCTATTTCTATTATTGTGGTTTGATTCTTATATAATTCATATATTATTCTCCTATCTTTCAAAATCATTCCTACCTTTTTCAAAATCGCGAACATTTTCTCCCAATAAACATTATCGAATGCTTTTTGTATATTCACAAAACCTATATACACAGACTTCTTTGACTCTAGTCTTTTCTCTACTACTGTTCCAAGTGCTAAAATTGCTTCTCACGTTCCCCTATTTTTCCTCAAATCGAACTGATCTTCTGCTAGTCTACTCTCTATTTTATTTTCCATCCTTCTGTATATAATTTTTGTCAGTATTTTCGAGGCATGTAAAGTCAAACTAATCGTTCTGTAGTCCTCACATTCGTCTGCTCCTTGTTTTTTTCTGGAATGGCGACAATTTTATTCTTCTGGAAATCTTCCGATACTTCTCCGAAAATAATTTGAGTACAATCTCTACACAATTTCAGTTTGTATGTAAGTCAATCATTCCGGTTTTAATTGCTCTATGAGTACCTCGATCACTGCAATTTCACAGTCATTTTTTTAGTGAAATTCTTCCAGTGTTTCTATATGGTTTTTCTTCAGATTAGTTCAAGATTCATGAGAATTATTCTGGTTTTACGGGAGCATGAATAATGAAATTATAACTTTCATGTAATGATTTTTTTAAATCCTTATACTAAAATTTCATACTTCTCTGCAAGTCGACAAGTTCCTCTCAATATTCTCAACAACTGGAATTCTTCATTTCTAGGCATTTACTAATGAATGAAAGATCAATAAGAGGAAATTATCTTTGTAAAAAATTGCCCATAATATCAATAGCACAGGATTCCGCAAGCAATTCACGGAAAATACCGCGGAACTAAATGCATAATAAGACGGAATAATTAACGCAGATTCTTCGAATAAGAACTGATATTGCTTCACTCGTCATCCATCTAATGATTCATGCAATGTAGTTTATGATTTTCGTTTGTTAAACAACGCTGATCTGACAAGTAAATGATTATATTCATCCATGTTACACAATTCGGCAATATTAACCAAACGGTATTATGAATGATTATTCACAATTTGTATTCAAATACTTGGGATATAACTTTTTAATTTCAAGAAATCTGTAAAACGCATCTTCAATGATTTGTTTATTTTCTCTCAAATCATTTATACACAACATTTAAAGTTCAACCAAATTTTCTTTTCTAATTGCAATGCCTCTGTCGCTCTTACCTAATGAGCATTTCCTTTCAATGTGGTAAGACTTAATAAAATATTGCCATGTCATCGTGATAATGCTGCGTTACCACCATGAAATGATTGAGGCCAGTAGCCGGGCTATTATTCTTGTCACGTGTCAATACAGACCTCCCGTGAAGGGGATAGCATGTCGTTGACCAATCCGAAAATACCATTAGATATAGACCTATTTGACTCTGGTTAAAGAAAGAATTAATGTGATTATTCTTGGCTCGTTCGAATCATGCCAACAAACGATAGAAATTGAGTATATTCTCATATAAATATTATCATCGCTTTAAATGTCAATTTCTCTACATTGCTGGAATTTTCATAAATATTGAACGAGTTGAAAAAATAAACTCTTCGCAATAATCGCGAATCGTGTGTTATGAACACGTGTGCGATTACGATTTCGTAAAATTCCTTGCGTTATATGAGTTAATATACGAGCGTGTGATTGCTTTCGCATTTGGAGAATTGAATCGCTCATGGTTATATAATGCTTTCATTGAATATGAATGAATTACAATCGATGCAGCATCTCGATGGGACTATTATTTTTCAAACCATAAAATGAACGGTCATCAACGTCCACCAGGTTCTCAAAGTACTTTTTGGGGAAACACTCATGATTTCATGATTGAATGTTGGTGGAAGAGCTTTCATCGAGATCTGGACAATAAATAAGAAATAAAAAAAAACAATATTATATTAAACGTACTCTGAAAAGACCTCCATCCGGTTGTTTGAGCTGTCACATGTTACGTCCCTACATGGGAATGCATTACCTATTTCGTTCGAATACGATTCCCTTCCACTAATGGAGAGCGAACTTCGCGAGAGTCGCGAGGTGAACCCAAATATTAGCAATCCCGTGCACACGTGCAACCATCAGAGACAACTGAACAGCACACACGTTTTATATACGATTTATTATCACCGGTGTATAAGCTCTTTTGTAGTTTGTTAGTTCGTTGTTCTTTGTTACCCAGCTGTGGTTGTGCTGAATCTGGGTATTGTCAGTCTCAAGTTATATTTCTTGTAATGCACGGGAACATGATGTGTCCCCTCCACAATACGCCTGAAATCGACCTCTATCTGGATCTAATGAGAAGTTCATTTGGATATCGTTGAATAAATGTTTTGGAATGATTGGAAAATCGTTCATCATTGTAGAGAAACGAAGAGAGGGAGGTTTCAAAAGTCTTCAAAGATTGGAAACTCCAAAGGGCTTGGTTGAAAAAGGGTAACTTGTTGCAAGTACGATAAATGTGAAGGTTTCTCAATGTTATTTTAATGATACGATCTTTATCTCCATTCGGTATGCATTGGAATTTGTGGAGAATCATTATGTATAATACGCTGCAAGTGATGAAAAGATAATAACATTGCTCGGACCACCTTTCTTTCTTCCCTCTTTTTTGTTGATTGTATAAGAATTAAATAAAAGGTAAATGTACTATGATGTATGAAGTATATCGAAAGGTTCTCAAACAGAATATTATAATTGAAGCGGTAATTATTCATCACTTTGATCTCAAAGGTTGCGATTCCATAGTTCTCAAAATTAATTCTAAAATTATTTGAATCCTACTATTTTCTTAGTTTATAAAAATTTTAAAATAACGCAATTCACATACTCCATTATGGAGTCGTTCAAAGATGCTTTACTGTACGGAAATCACAAAGTTTTAGTACACATAACAAGATGAAATAAAAAAGAATATTCCGAAATTTCATTTGAGTTAATATTCTATCCCAACCAGCTTGAAATGATCTATTCAAAATAACCATGCAAAATATTTTTTTTTCTCCCGAAGAAATTTCGGTCGTCGCGTCCCTCTATCAATCAATCTTCTATTGTTTTTTCGACATACATCGACTGTGTGAAGATAGTCCCCCTGAGGCTGGTGCTGACGACAGTCAGCGCTTTTTGGAATCGACACTGGCGACAGCCAAAACCTCTTTTGTTGCAAGTGAAAGACGTGGGAAGAAGGAGGAGGAGGAGGAGGGGGAGGAGGGGCAGGAGGAGGAGCAGTAGTAATAGTAGTCGTAGTATAGTGGGCTCTCGTTATAAGCGTCGCTATAAGCTATCTGCGTCTTTTTCTCGCATACAATTGGGTACTGAATGGAACAAGGACACAGCTTACGCTTATAACGAGAGGCTACTGTAATAATCCTAAGTATGTATAAGATTACGCACACCTGTATACGTAAGCGAGAGGAGTCAGCGATGTAGAGAAGGACGTGAGGAGGGATGAATATGAGAAAAGAGGAATGAGAACGCACGAGAGACAGAGAGAGAGAGAGAGAGAGAAAGAACAGAGGCGAGGTCAACAAGGTACCCGATATGGTATCCCACGTCGGTCGTGAGTACCGATTTGTTTGTGTAATGGTAAACACATTCATACAATGCCTTGTGTCTAACTATCGATTGAACATAGACAGCATAAGTGTAATATCTTTGTCTATTCAAATAAAGCTGTCGAGTGTGAAAGAGAGGATGAAATGAGGATGGAACCTATGTTTCATGGATATCAAGACACGTGGCTTATGGAAATAGGCAACAGGTACAATCTACGAGTAAATGCTCTCGTTATTCTAATCAATCATTTGATTAAATAATAAAAAATCGCAAATTAATGATCGTGGATGCGTCGTACCATTTGAAACATGCTAATCTGCGTAGTCAATCTTATGAAAATTTCACGAATGCATATTCCATAGACTTTATAAGATGATTTTGTGAATTTAATGGGGTGCAACCAAGACAATAATTTCATACGATTTGCGATTTTACATTCGTTGCATTTCCCTTCGGCTGCTGTATTGGACGTGTTCCCTGGAGAACCTGTTTTCTACATTTCGACCTTGCCCTTGTATTTTTCATGAAAGGAAAAACTATTAGGAGCTCTTAGCGAATTATAAATTAGCAATACACTTGCCGAATGAATCGTAAAACTGTTCGTATATTGAACAATTCAAATTCATTATCTGAACGTTTATGAATATATCCATCATAAACATGAAGTTTTCGCATCTTTTATGTCAGTTGTGATCATAAAGTCAGCTGGTTGATTGACATTTTGTTACTTAGATTCTGCTGTTCAATCAAATCATATTCAAAATATGATGTAAACTTCACATTCAGGGTCATATTAATTAATCCTTTTCATAAATCAAAGTTGTGCAAAATTCACATCATAGATGGTATATTGTTCTTACAATATCACGTACGTTGACGCTTGCTATGGTGAAATATAACATAATTCTGCAGTAGATTCGACATGAAATAAACGAACCAACTCTCATGACCGATTCTTCTTCTCTATACCACCCTTCATGAATATGGATTTTTTTTCTTCAGTATATTTTACAGAATAAAACCTTAAAACACCTCAGTCATTTCAAAATCCAATGAAAATGGTATTCCATACTTTTCGTGTAGATTGTGTAAATTTAGTACGCGATTCAGCGATTCTTCGTGTAAAAAAATATATACATATAAGCGATATCAGATCAAATTATTGCCTTGGGGTGGAATCGAAGGGACACACAGTACATATGACTGCACCGACAGAACTCGAGAATCGATCTTTGTTCCCGTCTTTCTTCATTGAATAAGAAACGCTGGAGGGATAGACTTAGATAGCGCTATTGTCCGTGCCACATGCTTGAAAACATATAGAATAGTTGTACTGTATAAATCTACAGTTAACTAATCGATTCTGCTAACCCGTCAATTACAATTTCATCTCATGTCGGTATTATCACATGAACTTATACAAATTTACATACGTACATACATGTACGTATTTGCACGAGAAAGATATATCTCCAGACCTTTGCCATTTTCTTGTAAATTTCTCAAACTCACGATGGATCAATAGATTGTCTTCCCATATGTCATGAAAGATCGGAAGGTTTATTAGAATATCTACGATAAACGTTTGTATGAATCCTTGAGTCACGAACGGTACTATTATATTGATAAGAATGATTGAATATCGGTTTTTGTTATTTAAAAAATTATACGTCAGTCATTTGTCAAGCTTAAGTGCGCTCAGCAGGATTCAAAATATCCCGCCGTTCGAATCCTAGCATCCTCGCGTAACCATCAGATGTCTCGAAAATAAGCTGTTTCTCGTGAAAAAAATTCAATTGCGCAAGTATAAGAGAGGGTCAGCGTCATGTACAAATCGTGCCTTAAACTAATGAGTAAGGAAAATATAGAGCTTTGGTAACGCTTAGCTACGCTCTCTTAAGCGACCATATTTTTGAAGAGGTACAGGTCGTCCCCAAGCTGCCGAACTACTTTTTCGTGCTGGGTGAAGCGATCTACCTCGTTAATGTCAAACAAACAATCACATTATTAATTTAACTCCAATTCATTTTTGAGATTGCGTTTAAATGAGAAACAGGCTCGAAATTTAAGTGAAAGAAGAAGCATTTAAACCCATGTTGACAACATTTTGTAAAATCGATTTTACATTAAAGAGATACTAACATGCTCATGTAAATGCATATAAATGAATATTGTCAGACTTTGACGTCAATAATTGAAATTATGAGTCATTATAAAGTTACACGAAAAATAACTGACAATAAAATGAGCACTCATTTTCCACGTGCATTGATTGTATATTGAAATTCGGAGTCTTTTGCGTATCAGTCGATCCTCCTCCGTTTATCCGCCCGGTGCTAACCAGGGCCTTCCTAAGATGGGCATCATCATTATCATCATCTCATCATCATTATTCTCATACAACATCAATGTATATATGTGAGTGTGTATGTATGTAAATTTATATATATACATGCATAAATGCATATATATATATAGACATGAATGCATAACGCAACCACGTTCGTCCTCGAAGGTCGTTGAAGGATCGATGGTCGACTCAATGCACGTGGTAGTAATACTTTCATTTTACTATGCGTGTTATGAACCCTAACAGAATAACTTGACCAAATTTATTCCTGATAAAATTCCATCGAATCACAATTTACTTCGAACAGAAGAATATACTGTACTTCATTTTCAATATAAATGTTTTCGTTCGTGGTAAGTTACAGTGATGTGAGATTACAAAATTTTGCTTATTATTTTCAAAAGTTGAAAGCAGACTCAAAAAGCGATTGAAATAGAATAAAGATCGTATGCTTATAAACTCATCCAGTAAGGATATATGGTGGTACTCGTGAATACATGACTAAATAATCAATCTTGGAATTGTCCTTGAACGACGAAGATCGTCAAGAAATTTGGGGGACGTGTCGTGTTCAAAAGAACGCTCGAGTAGGCTTGGCAAAACAGACCTGCATCCCAGACACTTGTTATCGTGTTTCAACTGGCGCCATGGCGGTTGGTGGCCGTCTGATAAATCTGAAGGAAGATCTTTATTCCTATATTGTGAGGAGAATTAGTCTATTTCATATCCCTGGTTAAAAGAATCCATTAAATCTGACAAATGAAATTCAATGAAATTTGGTCAGAACATTGTCCAAATTTAATCGTAATTTGGTGAGATTTGGCCAGATTCAACGAGATTCACATGCAAGTTCTGACCAAATCTCATTGAAAAATCACCGGTGAGATTTGGTCAGAACATTGTCCACGTTTAATTGTAATTTAATGAGAATTGGTCAGAATCAATCGCTTTTTTTAACCAGGGATGTTCGTTTCGATCAATCAACAATTAAATCATTCTCAAAGTTATAATTCATATAATGGATATTAGGGATGTAATGGAAGTTATGATATTCTGGGATCGAAGGTAAAAATTCTTCCAGTGCACGTGGAATATTTATAACAGCGATGAGGAAGAAACCAATGGAAGAATGACGAGAATACGAAGGAAGCAGAGCATTCAAGATCAGAAACTGGATGAAAGGAAGAAGAAAACGTAAGGAGAAATACGATAGTATTACGTCATTGCGTGTACATGGTATGTATGCGCATACCTCTAGTCACGTTTAAAAATAGAATGTCAGATTATTGAAAGAACCCCCATGTAAAACCGTTGTAAAATCCTACAACAGCAGAAATGGAATCCACGCATCAGAACCCCAAGACTGTATTTCAAGTCAATTTTGTCCGACCGATATGGTGTAATCTGAATGCGTGTGCACTAATTCTTTGATCGTACCGCGCATGCAATGTGCAGTATTTTGGATAATTATAAGCTACACGAGTGTTCTCTTATCTTCATTACGGCAACCCGTTTACCGAGTATTTGAGAAGCAGGATCAGAACATGGATATTGTTGGATCTTGATTAACGATTTCTTGTACTGTTATTGAAACAGGGATATAGTTGAATACAGTGTTATTTCTTTAGTTTTTGATCGATATAAAACGTAAAAATAACAAAATTTATATCCGAATAATTTGGAAACTTTGAGAATATGCTACGACACATGCACGGGAAAAAATGCAGGTCGATAATATAGTAATCTATAATAAAAATTTGAGAATATTTCTTAAAATCTGAGAATTTTTCTTAAATGCATAATAAAGACAAAACGGTCCACTTTTTTGTGGGATTGTATTCGAAAAATAATGAAAAATTATCAATACTCAATAAAGAAGTATCATACAGAGAAACATATGAACTTTCTAAAAGTCGCATATGAAATTTCACAAACTGAATATAGTAGGATATTGAAATTTTGTTACTATTTTTGTAAAATTTCACTCGTGACTTTTGGAAAGTTCATATGTTTCTCTCTTCTTCATCAAGTATTGAGAATTTTTCATTGTTTTTCGGATAAAATTCCACAAAAAAGTGGACCGTTTGTCTTTATCATGCATTTAAGAAAAACTCTCAGATTTGAAGAAATATTCTCAAATTTTTATTAAAGATTACTATATTTTCGACTTTCATTTTTCTCCGTGTGGTAGTCCCGAAGATTCACTTATGAATGCTCAATTTATTTGATGGTGAATAAAAGTCCTCAGAAGAAGAACAAAAACAGGAGTAATACCCTGATTAAACAAACCGATTGATTTTCGCAGTATCTCATTGAATCTTGCACAATGTCCTGACCAAATCCTATTCAACTATTTTCAATTAGATTTAATCAGATGAGTGTATTGTTTCAATGCGATTCTGATTGAATCTTGCACAATGTTCTGACCAAATCCCATTAAATTTCATTTCGTCAGATTCTATGGATTTTTTTAACCACGGTCATCAATAATAATGGTAACGTGAGATACAAAATCATGCACAGCCATCCTAAGGAAAATTAACTTCCTCAGGGGAGTGCAAAGTTCCAATGAGAACTTCTTTAGGTTGTTTTATATTGACAAAACAACAAACACTAACGATTCAATCTCACTATTCATTCAGTAAAAACATCAATGGGTGCTCTTGGAAGGGAACTGTATGAATTTGGAATAGTGAGAAGTCAGTGATTGGATTAATGTAAAGTATTCCCAACAGGGGCTGAACCAGAGGCTATTCACTAATTTTGCACACTGAGAGAAATGGATTGGTGAAATACAGCATTGATTTTCATATTATTCAGTAGAATTGTCAATTGCTGAAATATTACTAATAGATCTTATAAGTTCATCCAAATTTACCTAACTTATGCAAAACTTGAATAAAATGTTCAATAAATATTATCATACGTTCAGTTTTGTAATCATTACATATTCAAAAAGGATGTACAACGATATTTCTTATAAACTACAGTAAACACTTCATCAATTGATAGTCTTATGATGTGAGAAATAATAGTGTCACATAACTACGAATAATAACTCCATCAAAAAGTAAAATATTTGAATACCTTGTAGCTTTCATTCCTACTTGTGGAATTATTTTTCCCAAATTACTGAGCAATGTCCAATATGAACATTATATATTCATGTAGCTTTGTTGTGCGTATCTCTATCGTATATAAATATGTATTGTCTACGACAAGTATTTCGGAAACATTAGTGAACTTTCAAGAATATTCTTCTTTTCATGTTTTCCAGTGATTGGATCGTCATCTTTTGAATACAGGTTACTGCCTAGTTCACTAAAATCTGCGCTCATCCCCACTACCACCTACTCTAGATCAACGCTTGTGCGTGCAGTGCGTGCTTCTAATTCATTTCTCATCTACTTGTGTCGACCTTTAAGAATATTTCCCTCTCATTCTCAGATCTTCATTTTGAACTGACAGCATATTCTTTATGTCCTAGTGTAGTATATAAATTCTTGGCATATTTTAGATGCAATCTATGTCAAAAGTACAGGGTAGTCTTGATTTTAGAATTTGATTTTTTCGTTGAAATTTATTTTGCTTATAACTTGAAGACGAAGCCTCCCACAGTATTTCGACAAAGGAAGATTTGCTTGATTTTGCTTTGAAAATCACGTACTGGAAGAATAGAGTTGGTCTAACATCTTATTGAAACTTGATCCAATTGTTTCATTACATATTACACAATATTAGGTTTATTTAAAACCCATACAACACAAAAATTCCACCTGTATCCATATAGAATTCTTTATGGATTCTCAGAATCCAAAGAGTATTGAATATGAATTCTCTCTAAACTGTATTGCTGTCTAGGGGTTCTTCGAACATGATTTGAAACACTGAAAAAATGCTGTATGGAGAGATATTTTAAATAAACTCACGCATTTTTGCGTACATTATTCACAAAAAATTGATTTGAGTCCTAGCGCTTGTGTCACATTAATGCAATTATTATTATTTGTGTTAGGGAATCGATCTTTCGAAATTGATATTCAATTACTGGATCCATTAGAATTTCACCTTTCCTACTGCATTATATTGGTTGATCAAATGCCGCATTAGTGCGGCATTAAATATGCCGCAAAAATCAACAAGTAGACCATTATATTTCAATAAATAAGGATCGAAATATTCGACAGGCATGAGGGTGAAATTTTACTACTTAGTGAGGATTCGTTCAACTGAATTTACATACTTCTCTATATTGTAAAGTGATGGACAATATTTTATTGTGTAGCTTATACTCCAATGTATATAAAATAATCCTTTTTCCTCTCAATATCGCGTGGTATATTGGATATGGGATGATTATAATTGAGAAGAAAGGAACGTTTATCTAAAATCCCCATGTGTCACTCATTTATCATACTTCTCAATAACTATAACTGGAATTTTGGTAATGTTCTCTCCTCTCAGTGCAATCAAAGACCATTCTGGTTCAAATGCTGAACAAGAAGGCTGTTTTTGTAAATCTTTTCAACGAAGTATCATTATAGATATTTAAATAAAGTTTGTTGAGGTCAACAAATATACTCACAAAATGTATTAAAAAAATTTATGTTATTATTTATGTTTTCAAAACTGTTTATTTATCAAAATCACAGGCAAGCGCAACTTATCGAAAAGTTGTTATGTCGCTGGCGGCGTTGATACTTCAATAATGGTTCGATAAATCAAGAGGTTGCGGAGATCCAGAGAAATCGAAGTTTTCTGCACTATTTTTGACAAAAAAAATTGAAATTCTAATGATTGTAAAGTGCTCTGAAGCTATTTATGTGTAAAATATATGGGTGATATTTTATGAAGATTGGTCCAGTGGTTCCGAAGAAACCTCCGCCATTGAGCGAAAAAATTGTATTGAGAAAAAAACGTTGAAAATTTGTTAAGGTGACACGTGGGGCGATGTGTCCACGTTATTAATTTGAAGGGGGTTGATGTTTGAGGAATTTCTAGGAAGCCTTCACGTCAAATACAATAAACTTTATTCGAAAAATTGTTGGAGGAGATACATGCTGACGGTTCGGGGTTACAAAATGTTCTGCCTAGGGAAGCGTCGCTTCCCTCTGACCCAAACCTTGGAGGGGTCAGTTTCTACCAGTACTTTAGAAAGTTGGAAAAACCCGGTGATGTCTGGTTTTCCAGTGTCAAGATGTGCTGTGTGTATGTGTGCGTGTATTTGTGTCTGCTAGGGGGCACGGCAGGGCCGTAACACGCCCCCCTTCCGATAAGAAAGATGTTTTCTCTTGGATAACATCTTTCGTATGAACAATTGTTTTCGTCTTTTCTATTACATGTGTTGGTTAATTTCGATTTTCTCTTAGTATATTGTATTTATTGCTTATTATTACTGTTTTTTTTCAATAGCTATGGATATGATTATAATGGAATCTGAGAGTATATGTTATTTTCTTTATTCAATTCAATGTGGATATTGATATTTCGAGTAATTATGTGTGATTACGATTACCATTAAATATTTGATGATAGGGATAGCATATTCTTTTTCTCATTTGGAATTCGTTATCTTTGGTGAATATGTGTGAATACGATTGTGATTAAATGTTTGAATATGAAAGTAAAATATTTTGTTCGTCCCCATTTGGGATTCATTATCTTTGGTAAATCCGTGTGAATATGGTTGATATTTGAATATATGAAAAAAAAGGTAAAATATTTGAATCGTTCCTATTTGGGGTTCATTATCTTTGGTAAATTCATGTAAATATGATTAATATTTGAATATAGACAAAAAGTAAAATATTTGGATCGTTCCTATCTGGAATTCGTCATACTTAGTCAATATGTGTAAATACGATTATGATTTATTATTCGAATATAAAAGATGAAATATTTTGCCCACTCCTATTCGGAATTCATTATTTCTAGTAACTATATGTGAATATAACTTATGGTTTAATATTCGAATATGGGGAAAAAAAAACATTTCATTCATCTCTGTTCGGAATTAGTAATGTTTGGTAGATTTATGTGAATATAAATGGATGGTGCTCCCCCGAAGAGGTGTGAGGAAGGCTTCGAAACCATTTTCTTCTTTTACAATGTTGATGCTTCTTCGTGATCCTTTCACCATCTTGTTATAATTTGTCTTCTGGTCAGTGTCTCACCCTTTGGTAAGAAGAGGATGTCTTCGATGCATTCTCTACATCTGCTCGCAAATCTTGCTACCGCTGCATTGTGCACATCTCGGGTCCATCGGGTTTCTGTATGATATTGCATGATAGTTGAACTCCTCCATGTTCTCTATGTTAATTTCCTTTTCCCTTATGCATTTTCCGCACGTGATGCGTCTACCATGTATCCAGGTTCCTTGCTCCATAGTGGTATAGCATATTGCTTGATTCAGATCTGCATAGTGATTGTGTTCGGCGAGTATTACCTCATCGATTCTCCCTGGGTTTGCATCTAATGCACTCGATATTAGTCCGTGTTTAATTTCTTCCTCTGTTGACGTTTTTGCTCTCTCTGTTAGTTCTCCCTCTCCTCCTGGTAAAGCCAGCAGATTCCTATATTTTGTTAGCAACATAAAAGAAGGGCAGAAGAATTCATTATCATTTTCCCTCCACCATCGTGTGACTCGTTCTCCGAGTATGTTTCCTAAGGGGGAGGTAATATATTTTTCCATTTAAGTTATGATCCACTAGCTGAGGTGATGAGAAGGTGATTTTTTCCTTTTCATTTATCAATTTTTCTTTGATGGGATTTCCTTGAATTTCTTTTTGAGGTGTCGAAGTCAACTTGCTTATAGATAGCGGGGTAATTGAGTGTCTCTCGGTTGAAGGTCATTTCCTTCTTTCGGATGTGGTGCTTCGGAGTTTTCTTGAGGAATTGTTTCGACTGGTGTTACACCTTCTTCTCGTGTGTACTTATGCTTCGTGTCTGTGTAATATGTTGTGTATTTCTTGTTACATATTTTGTGAAAGAATGCCAAAACGCAGATCGGTGCACATTTATACAATAATGCAGTGATTCCTATTATCAACAAAATAGTTCCTAACCCATAAAATCCATTCTCTATTAACGATAGTCTTCTCACTGCACGCTTCCGTGCCTGTATTTCTCCTATTTGCTTATTAATCTCTGCTAATTTTGTGTCTGCTGCTGCTAATTCTATCGCATTTATTTCGGTACCCTTGGTTAGGATTGTTGTGTAGACTTCTGATAAGTCTATTTCTTCTAATGTATCATTTGAAAATGTTGTATTCATTTCTATTGGGGGTACGTACATTTTATTTACTGAGGATGAATATGTAAGAGATGTCGGTAACGAAGTTGAAATAGAATTGTCGGTACATTTTGCTTTGATTTTCAACAGCCCTGTGTTTTTCAGTGTGACGGTTGTCGTATCTTCATTAGGGAATTCAATATGCATTACTTCTTCATTCGGGACTGAATATACTCAAGTATTGGGTTCTTTCAATTGGGTCCAAAACGGAGCAATCAATGTAATTATGCGTACATCGCAAGTTTCTAAATTTATATCATTTGGGTCGATAAATAAGTCAATTTCGCATATTTTCTTATTATACACATGAAACAGTGGTTGTGTTCTTTTGCAAATGAATTGACCCAAGGAAAATTTACATTCTTTGAAGTCGTTCTCTGAAAAATGTGTGTAGGTCAGTCTGTTCGTCGTAATCGCTAGGTATGTGGCTATTGGTACAATATATCCGAATTAATTTTCACCCATGTTCGTCGGTAGGGGTAATAAACGATATGTTGAAAACACTTGTGGGTTTACTATTGGGGTTGTGAGTATGTAGATCAGCCTATTTTTTGAATAAGTAACTTCTAATTTCGAAATCCGTACTATTTCTTTCGCGTATTTTGGTTCTAATGGTATCGGGGTTTTTCCATTATTACTCGATTCGCTAACTTCTTTCAGGCTTTGTATAATTTGCGATGGATTCAGAACTTTTGAGTGGATAATTCCTTTCTTTGCAAATAATATCGCGGTAATAATGTGGTTGAGGTCTGTTTCGTATTCGTTCACGTAACCTCTAATTCCACTAATGCTGCTGTCATCTGTGTTTCAATTGCATTGTGTATTATCTGTCCTGCCATTCGCTTCATATATCCATTAACTCTTGTGAAATGTTCTTTATTTCTCTTTATTTCGGCCATGATTTGATCTGATGCGTTTTGGAATATACTAACTGAAGATTCTACTATGTGTATTTGTTCTGATACTAGTGATGCAAGTTGTTTTGTGTTATTGTAAGATTTATCTATTTGCTCGTTATAGTATTTCGCGTCAGTCTTATCCGAGGTGCCAAAGAGCGCCCTTGAGATTTCTCCAATCCCCCGTCCCACAGTGGGGCCAAATGCCAAAAAGCTGGACAAAATTATAAGGGGCTCTCAAATTCGCTTGCGACTTCGTACTCGGAAAGTTCATGGGGTCACTGATTACGAATCCGTTGTCAGAATTTCAAAATTCAAAATGGCGGATCCAATATGGCGGACGAAAATTGAAAGAAACCATCGGATTTTCTTCAAACTTGGTGATCAGGGGTTTTTGGGGTCGCTGATTACGAATCCGCTGTCTGAGTTCCCAGATTTAGAATGGCGAATCCAATATGGCGGACAAAAATTGAAAAAATTATCGGATTTTTTTCAAATTGGGTACCCAGGGATTTTTGGGGTCGCTGATTACAAATCCGTTGTCTGCATTCCGAAATTCAAAATGGCGGATCCAATATGGTGGAATAAAATCGAGAAGATCATCGGATTTTCTTCAAACTCGGCATCCAGGAGTTTTTGGGGTCACCAATTACGAATCCGTTGTCAAAATTTTGGAATTCAGAATGGCGGATCCAATATGGTGGACAAAAATTAAGAAAGTCATCGCATTTTCTTCAAACTCGGTACTCAGAGGTTTCTGTGGTCGCTGATTACGAATCCACGGTCTAAAATTCAGAATTCAGAATAACGGACCCAATATAGCGGACGAAAATTGTAAAAATCATCGGATTCCCTTCAAACTCGGTACCCAGGGGTTTTCGGGATCGCTGATCACGAATCCGTTGTCAGAATTCCGAAATTCAGGATGGCGGTTGCCAAAAATCAAAACTTCATTCATAACTTGATATTAAACAAGAACTAAACGGCCCATTTTGTTGTTCCTATTATGATCATTATTATTATTATTTCCAACATTGAATCATTATTAATATAATTATTGAATGATATTAACACACCAAATGTGTTAAATCGAAAGATATATACATTCACAATATATACAATAATATAAAAAACTGAAATCGTAATGGTTTTTACTTTTGCCACACTTTTTTTACTCAGATCAGTCTTCTTCTTCACTCTCAGAGGAAGATAATGGGAAAGTTGCGTTGTCTTTATCAAGTATATCCGGAGTTTTGATCAGGCTTAACACGTCTCTAGGGAGAAACTTTGGTTTTTTCTTGGGCAACTGTCTTTTACTCGATAACATTGGATCAGAACTCAAAAGGAACCATTTAAAAATGTCTTCATTCGTTTTTTCTCTACTGCATTTCCTGGAGTGATGCTCTCGGTACCTTTGGAAATGAATGTTGTTGAGATATTTGAATATAATTATGTATTCATCGACACCGTTAAAGCTTTTGATCTCAACATGACAAGCAAAATCAAGGAAAAACAAAAAGCAGCTGCACTTTGGGGTCATCAGTATAAAGTTTTGAATAAATCCTCTAATTCATAAGTTTACTTGATTCTCAAAATTGTTTTCTAGTCTATGAATTTATGTTTCCAGAGGATGAACAATGTGGCTTATTAATAAAAAAAAGTATATGAATATTCATAATTCCCCGAATTCCTTACCAGAACAAAACAATCTTCGCGAACATATATTCTCGTGGTTACCATAAATATATAGTTTGCCTAGTAGTCAAAAACGTATTGTGCAATGTATCAAACTGATTGCAGTACTTGAGAAGTCGAATTTTTCCCTTCAAAATGTCGAGTCCACTGTGACAAATATAGACTATTATTGAGTGATATACATCATTTTCACCTTTTAAAATCTTTGTTACGAGCCTCTTGTGCTTCCTCAGTCAATTGGCCTATAGGTAGAAGAGCAGATGCAATGATTCCAGGTCCGTGGATCAAAAACTTGTGCATCGTAGGTGACATTGGGTACCACGGATATTTTGTCGCGTAGTAGCGTGCCGTGTCTAAAGCGTAACTCCGAAACTTTTCAACGTCTATTTCATGGCCACTTGAAACGGTAGCTAATACTACATGAAGTCGTTGTATTAGGTTGACATCCACCCCTGTGATTTCGGCAGAAACTTCGGGTTGTGCGAAAAATCGCCTAGCGGTATTCCCATCATTTGAGTTCCCAAACCCTGGCTTAGGAACATCGACAATGAGGCCACATTTTTCTTTGAAACTTTTCTGTACAACCTTTTTTCGTTCTTCCACCAAAGCTTTATCTTGTTTTCGTGCTTGCCACTTCTGAATAGGTAGCTTATAAGACAAATGCAGGAGGCCCTCGAAAAATCGTATCCAGCCGTGTAGACAAGACAAACCAAACTGGAGGTTTTCGGTTTTGACCGGCCTGGATACTATATCATCAATTTTGTTGAATTCCTTAGATGTGGCACCACATATATAGCACTTCTGGGTATAGGTTGTCTCAGTTATGGCATTGCATACCTTCCCGTCCACCATAGAAAAAATCATCTCATGTTTCACTGAAACATGTTTTTCATCAGTTCTGAAAGAAGTAGCCCTCAGATTTTCTATTTCATTATCAACCCGTAGCTTCTCTGCAACCGAAACTTCATTTGATTCTTTCACAAACTCTATTTTGATTGGCCTACAAAATCTGGTTGATGATGGCCTTGGATTCTGCCAAATTATTTTTGAATTGCAGTGTAGGCGGAGAGGCACGAGTGAAGTAATGAACACAGCGGAATCACTAGCTTCCGAACTTTGATATGCTTGTTTGTATGAGGAGTGGCCAGAGCTCCCATCAAACCCCCATTTGGAAATAAGTACCAGGTTTTGTAACTCTTCATCAGATAAAGTTGACAAAACCGAATTCTGTAGCTGTAAAATACGTGTAGCTGTGTGATCAAGAAGTGCTTGTAGTTGCACAACAGCGCAGGTTTCTGTTATTTGAATAAATTCCTTGTCAGGGAAACACATGCGTTTGGCCAGTTGAATTTTTTTATAAGGTGGAAATTTCTGCGGATCAGCTTCACGCAATAAGCAGTACTGATGTTTTGAGAGCTCGGCATCTACTAGGAGAGCTAGAGCATCTTCATCATTCAACATCTTTGGCTCATTTCGCTTGAAAGTTTGATAACCTTTCATATACATTTTGGCAAGCTCAGGATCAGAAGATGTAACATCCTTTACAATTTTTGCGGCTTCGATCTGTCCAGACGCTCTCAAACACATTTGTGTGGCGTAAGACAGCTCTGAGATAGGAGTATTTACTCTGATATTCTCCGTTTTCCTACGTTTCGTTCTTTCTGAACATTCGTTGAATTCAACAAGAGGTCTCCCCACTTGCGTGTGAACAGTTACAGAATGGGGATTCCTGAAAGTACAAAACACTACCTCTTGTTTTAACCATTCTTCATTATTTTTAAGAAATCGTTCTTCGGTCCTTTGAGAAGATTCCCATCTCTTTTTAAATACACATTCAAGAGTAGATAAAAGGTTAGAGATCTCTGTAGTTTTGTTATCCGGACAACACGTGATCTCGATGATTTTTCCTTGAAGGAAAGTGAACTTTTCATCCAACGTAGGTAGAGGACTGCTCCTTAAAATATTGTACATCTCTCTCCGAGTCATAGATATTGAATCATCTTTGAAATCTACAAACGTTGTAGAATTCGATAAAATTCGCTACAGAAACCCCATGTGTTTCTAAAAATTTTCCTAATTTTCTTGGGTTGGATTCAACCCTCTTAAGCTAATTTTTTTTGCAGTCAACTGTTCAAATTAAACTACTAAGAAAATATAGGTTGTTGAAACACTCACCTATGGCAGCGGAATCCATCACATTTGGAATTGTATGTTAACATTGAATGATTTTAAAAAACGAAAAATATTCACCAAGCTCCAAACTTGCACGCGGAAAAAAGTTTACGGTAACGATTACTAGCGAGAGTAAGAATTCGGTGACAGCTATTGCACAATTGTGATAAGCACCATTTGAAATCAGACCGATTACAACCAACTATTTACGTTGCCATGGAAACGATAGGTTAACATAAGAACGATCACCAAATCGCGAGTCATGATTCAGTTCACGAAAAGAAAAGAGATATCAATACTTGAATAACATTTATAAACATTTAGGAAAATGACGGTTACTTTAGGGAAAAAGAGCATCGCTGAAGAATGTTAGCAGTGAAGTTACCAAAAATTCGTAGTAATAATACTAAATGTTGGTAGTTTTATTGTCATTTCCCATAGTGAATTCATCAACTCATAGTAAATTCACTACGAATATTCTCCAGCAATACTGTTTTTCTCTCAATGGTCCATCATCTTCCTAAATATCAATGATTTCTGGCTTTGTGTACCCTAAGCCCGCGATGAGAAGAAAAACGAATGGTAATCAATCTCATACAGTTTTCCTCGTGCAGCAAATGTACACTGGAAATAAAACACATACTAACGTTGAGATAAAATTCAGAGCGAATCTACTGAATTCTGAGTTTTGTGTCCACCATATTAGATACGCTATCTTCGATTCTTGGAATTTGACAACTGATTCGTAATCAATGACCCCACAAAACCCTGGATACCGAGTTTGAAGGAAATCTGATGATTTTTTCAATTTTTTTCTGCCAAACTGGATCCGCCATTCTGAATTCCGGAATTCAGACACCGGATTCGGAATCAGCGACCTTAAAAACCTCAGGGTACCGGGTTTGAAGGCAATCCGATGATTTTTTCAATTTTCATCCGCCATATTGGATCCGCCATTTTGAATTTTGAAATTCAAACAACGGATTCGTAATCAGCGACCTCAGAAACCCCTGGGTCACGAATTTGAAGGAAATCCGATGATTTCTTTCAATTTTCGTCCGCCATATTGGATCCGCCATACTGAATTCCGAAATGAAGACAACGGATTCATAATCAGCGACCCCACAAACTTCTGCATATCAAGTTCCAGACGGATCTAAGGACTCCTCATCACTCCATCTAATTTTTGTGATTTCCTGCACAAAAACATGGCGGAATTGCTTAGGGGCAGACATGGGCAGCCGTTTTTTTTCTGATGTTTAGGTAAGAGTCCCATCTACTACCTCCAATAAGTTAAGGGGCACACCTAGTGTGACACTTTGAAAAAATCGATTTCTTTTTTTTTTGCATATTTCGATAGTTTGTACCTTCAAGAATAACATATTAAAATTTCAAACGAATATCTCAAGCAGTTTTCGAGTTACAGCCTTTTAAAGAGTAGCTGCTCAGTAGTCAGAAATTCGGGTTTCGGAGCTATATACATTTATTTACTATGACCGTTACACTGAACACTTCATGAGTTATTTTCATAAAAATCAGTGAAAAACTTGTATATTCAAACCGAAAAGGTACTCATGACGGAATAGCAGATTAGCTGTAAGTATGAGTTTTATCTATTTATAACAATGAAATCAATCATTTTATCTTCAAACGCGTTTTTCTCGAAACTACATTTTTCAAATTTGCTGGAGTTGGAACTCCAAGACAAATTGCCGATCGCTTTAATTTTTGTTTCGGCGCATTTTGTATATGTTTCTCCGTACCATGAACCTCCAGTTTTTCGATTGCATGAAAAATATAATTTTGGCAGGCGAAAAATCATCTAATTTTCGAGCAAAATTCGACATTTTTTTTTCAAAACTCTGCCATTTTGTTGGATTTCAATTTTTTTTCAAAGTGGAGGTTCATGGTATGGACAATACCTTCTAGTTTAATAATATTTTTACTTTTTTTTATTTCAGCCACCGGGAAGGCCGGAATCACCCCAGCAGTGGGGCAACTTTTGTTTTTTTCCATTCGGGAGATTCCTTATAACTCCTTGCGATTTGAGTATTTTGTTCCAAAAATTTCACTAAATATTCATTATTAATGTATAAATAAACCCTTCAAATTTTAAAGAATTTCATGCAGTAGTTTTTTTTTTTTAAATTCCCAAAAATCACCTTTTTTCTAGGCGGTCACACTAGGTGTGCCCCTTAAACGACGTAATTTTGCGTAATTCTCTACTATTCCTTCAAAAACCAAACACATTTTCTCATTTATAGATATAGAAATTACATCCAATCATTGCTCTGTCAGTATTTTCCACTCATCACATTGATATTCTCTTAATTTTTAGTGTATTCTACATAGTTTCAGTAATAGACTCCAATTTGAGAAAGTTAAATCGGTTCATTTTTCGAGACACAGCGTTTCTTTGAACATGCTCGTTATTTTACTGTCTTTCAATCACGCGGATTATACTTCAAGGAGGGTATTTTGCAACTGGTACACAAGGGCAGGGGGAGGGGATCAGATCTTCTTATATCAAAATTCCAATACTTGGGACATCACCTTACTTATCCCAAGGGTCAAATATCCCCAACTACAAACTTCATTTTTGGGGTCTTGGCCAGCTTTTTGGCATTTGGCCCCACTGTGCGTCCGTCGGGCGTCCCGTTTCACACGCGTTCCTATTTTCTGTTCTGGCGTGGTTCTGTGGCCCCCACTAAGTTGCCAATTTGTTCTCGGAGTTCTTCTATTTTTTTTATTTGATTTTCCAATCTTCTCACCATTATGTATCCGGAGCATCTATGCTTTTCGGTTCCACATTCTTCGTGGAGTTTACAATGTCAGGAATAGTGAATGTTATTCCGAGAAATTTCTGCAAATCTAAGTGAGTTATTATTTTCCACTGGTTATCATAGACGTATAGGTTTTGGATTTTTTCATAATAGATTCCTGGGTAGTACTTGAATTCTACATTTGTGAACGTTGTCTCCGCTGTTTAGGACGTTATTGCAACTCAGCAACATGCGCGAGTTTTAATTTATTACTATGAACCGTTTTAGTTTTTGTTGGAGTTAGATATATTATGACATTTGTTTTATTCAAGACTGCTCTGATCTCATATGGCCCTAAATATTGGTTGTCTATCTTAGTTTTTCTCTCGTTTATTAAAAACACTAGATCCCCCGGTTTGAATTCTTTTTCATTAGTTTTTCTGTCGTAATATTCCTTAGATTCTTCCTTCGCTTTGTTCAATCCATGTGCAGCTATTCTACGTGTTTCGCTCAGCCGAGAAGTTAAATCTTTCAAAAAGTTTTCGTACGTAATCCCTACCGTTTCTTTACAATTGAACGCGGATGGAAGTCGTGCTGTCTTCCCAAATATCAATTCAAATGGTGTAAAGCCTATTCCTTCGTGTTTCGATGTGTTATACGCGAAGATCGCGTATCTTACCCACCTATCCCAATCTTTTTTCTCGTTTATGTAATGTTTTAGATACTCTATTGGGCCTAAATGGGTCCTTTTGAGTGATCCATTCGATTGTGGTCTATAGGGTGTGGTCTTTATTTGTTCAATTCGAAACAATTTCGTGAACCGTTTCATTACGGAACTCATGAAATTTTTCCCTTGATCCGTCAAAATAGAATTCGGAGCACCGTACCGACTGATAAATTCCTCGGCTAAGGTTTTCGCTACCGTTTTTGCTGTCTGATCTTGAAGGGGGTATGCACCGCAATATTTTGTTAAATTGGATTGTATGCAGTGATGCCAGGAAAAACGGTGCGGACCGAAAAATCAGCCCCTCCATTGTTCACACAATGACACGTTCGTATACGTGCGACTCACATGTATAAGAAAGTTTCATCGTGTGCACGGTAGAGGGGCTGATTCTTCGGTCCACACCGTCTTTCCTGGCATCACTGATTGTATGGTCAATATGTACTTATTTCCGTTATCCGTTTCTGGTAACGGCCCTACGATATCTAACGCTACTTTTTCAAAAGATACTGTTGGCGTGTCGGTCATCATCATAGGTTGTTTGGTCTTTACTCGGGTTAATTATGTTTTTTGACAATTCATGGAATTTTTAATGTATTCGCTTATTTCATTCTTCATATTTTCCCCTGATTTGTTCACACGTTTTAGCTATCCCTTTGTGTCCACCCAGCAATGATTTGTGGTTCTCTTCTATGATTTTGATTTTGTCTCCCTCAGAGGGATATATTATTTCATCTAAGCAAATTTGAACGATGATCCCCCTATTCAAGAATACATGATCGGAAATTTTTTCCACGTGACAAATTTGCAATTTTGTCATGGGTAAATCCTTTATCGCTATTGATAATAGTCTCCTATGGTTTTCTATGCAAATATTCTTTAGAGTTTCCAGCACGGTATACATTGTTTCTGTTACTAACTTTTCGTGTTCGAAGTTTTTTATTATAACGGTAAAAACGTATCTTTTCGCGGTTTTTGTCATTAATATGTCTCCAAGTTTGAAATCATTCGTTATTAGTGGTGTTTTGTCAATGTATTTTTTCTCGCATAATTCTTCAAAGGTTTCCGTTTGGGATTTGAAATCTGCCGATGTGAAATGAACGGAATCGTTATTTGTGAGGGTTATTTTGTCTTTAGTTTCTGTAATATTAGTATTTCTTGTCAGAGTTGGAAATTTTTGTAGAAATTCCATGTATCCCTTCTTGTCTTCTTCAAGATTGTATATTTTTGATTCTGTGGGTATTTCTGGTTTTTTCTTCCTCATGTTCTTTCCCCTATTTTGTTCTGTGTTCCTTTGCTTTCTTGTATTCTCTTCGAGATTTTCCTCTGACGTTCTCACGTTCTGTACTTTGAGGAGTTCCAATACGTCCGAGTCATTGTGGTGGACCATAGCATGAGTTTCTCCAATTTCATGTATGAAAGAATCGTCACTCATTTCGTCGCTATTGACTATTGGATTTCTATCCTGTTCGTACCGATCAGTTTGTTCGTCGCCGTTCCTGTCCGTCTCCATTTCATAGTTTGTGTCGTATACCTCTGTTTGGTTGTCATAGTTCTCCATTTCTGCTATTGATTCTAATGAGGAATGTATATTAACAACCTCTGTCGTTGTTGATTCATCCGGGTCATCGTCACTTGAATTTTCCGTATATGATTCCCTTTTTGCTCTCCTGGAATCTTCGTTCGGTTCCTTCGTTTGTTTTCTTTCATCGTCATTTATTCTTTCTCGCTGATCCTCTCCTTTGTTTCTTTCCCCTACGTTGCTGCTGTTTTCGTTAAATTCTTCATTTTCCTCAGATTCCGTCGAATCGGGTAACGGTAAATTTTTTAAATAATCCGTCGATACGTAGTTTGGTTCCTTCGAAACGCATTTTGTTTTTGGTATCTTTTTCTTCGTTGGGTTTCCTGAGTCGGTGCCTGTCGATCTCGTGTTCCTCTTCCTTAGGCCATACATGTGTGTGGGTCTTCTTGTTGCTGTTACTTTTGGACGGTCTGTCCAGCATTTATATTTTTTCTTTTCTGGTCTAACTGTTCTCTGCGTAGCTGTGTCAGTTTTCTGTTGAGCCTTGTTTGTTTCTGAGTTTGTTTCGGACGTTGGTAATTTCCGTTTATTTGTTATCGGGAAGAGTTTCTCTCGCTCGCCCGGGATTCTTGATAGTGCGTCCGGGTTTGCGTTTGTTTTTCCTTTCTTGTAAACGATTTTATACGTGTATTCCTCCGGTAGAGGGTCTTTTAGCCGAAAATGTTTTCGGCCGAATTTTCTGCATTGGAAAATCACTAGTATTTCTTGGGAATGTGTAGTTACTTCTATCAAATCTGCCAATGAACAAATTTTCGGCCAAAAACATTTTCGGCGAAATGACCCCCTACCATTCCTCCAATTTCAGTCTCCAACGCATGAGCCGTGAAGATGGGTCTGTCACATTATTTAAACATATGAATGGTTTGTGGTCGGTGATAAGAAGGAATTCTTTCCCGTACAAATACGGTCGATGCGTTCGACAGCGTAAATGATTGCCAACAGTTCTTTCTCCGTCACCGAATAATCCATTTCTGCCCCATTTAAAACTCTTGATGCGTACGCGATAGGTAGGTCCTTTCCTATTTCTCCTTGGCTCAGTACCGCGCCGACCGCGAATTTCGAAGCATCCGTGGTTATCACGAAGGGTTTTGTGGAATCAGGATACTGTAGAATTGGTTGTTTACATATTATATCTCGCAATTCTCCGAATGATAATTGTTGTTCGGTCCCCCACCTATATTCCGCGTTCTTCTTTAATAAACTATTTATCGGCTTTGCTATCCTCGCGAAATTTGGAATGAATCGTCTGTAATATTCTATCAGTCCGAGGAATTGTTTTATCCGTTTCTGATCAGCAGGGATTGGATATTCTTTAACTGCTTTGATTTTTTCGGGGTTTGGTCTCATCCCTTCTCCGGTTATAATGTGTCCTAGGTATGCGACTTCTCGTCGTAAGAATTCACATTTCTCCGGATGCAGTTTTAGCCCAACCATTTCTAATCTATCCATCAAATTGTTGAACCTACTTCTGTGTTCTTTTAGAGATCTCGCTGTGATGATAATGTCATCTATAAATGTTTCTGTCCCTAATAACCCTTCTAAGGCCTGATTAATCGTCCTTTGGTACGTCGCTGGGCCATTTTTCAACCCGAACGGCATCCTGAGGAATTCATAATGGCCCTCTGATGTTGAGAAGGCGGTTCTCGGAATGTCTTCTCCTTCCATAGGTATTTGATGAGAACTTGAAGGCGAGTCGAAAACCGAAAAGTATTTAGCATTTCCCAACTGTCCTAACAATTATGTTGTGTTAGGTATTGGGTAAGCGTCAGAAATTGTTTTTTCATTGAGTTTCCTATAATCTATGACAACTCTCCATTTCTTTTTTCCGGTGGCATCCGGTTTCTTGGGTACCACCCATACTGGCGAATTATATGGGGAAGTCGATGGCCTGATTATTCCATCTTCTAATAATTCATTTACTTGATTTTCAATTTCCTCTTTATGTATTTGGGGATGTCTATATTGTTTTGTATTTACTGGAACGCTATCTATTGTTGATATTTTATTTGCTGGAACTTTAGCGGCTGTCAATTTATCCCCTGGTAAGTAGAATAAATTATTTCTGCTCCGAGTGATGTCTAAAACACGTTCTTTCTCTTCATCGTTCAAGTGATCTAATTTTAATTTTGATGGTAATAATTCTATCCTTTTCTTAGTTATTTGGGAATATTTGTCCGCTAAGTTTTCATTTTCTTGTCTGAGAGGGATATTTTTTTGTTCGTTTTTGTCTGCCTCCCTCATTTCTTTGTCTTGTATATACATTATTCTTCCGAAATTTCTACAAGTTTCCTTTAGGGTTATTGAAGGTTTCTTTTTTTTGTTTTGTTAGTTTTCACTGTCGCCAGTGCTTGTTTCGGCTGTCTGTTTCCTTGTTACTCTAGTGATGGTGCAGTGTAGCCTAACGGTGTCGGGTTTTCTTTAGTCCTTTCGGTTAATTCTATGGTGCTTTTACTTGCCATTTTATGGTTTTGGGTTCTCGCTATGAATGTTTCTCCGATTTCTTGCTGAATTTTTTTATGCGTTTTCGATAGTTTCCCGAATTTGCTGCTCCTACAATCTCTTTCAATGTTTTTGCTATTACGGTTTGTCACGTCGGTCTTTGTCAGGTTGTCTGTCGTAAACTCAGTCTTCTGACCAGATGTCTCTCCTGTGATATTATTTCCTCCTACTTCTATCTTTTCTTTTATGTTGGAATTTTTTTGGATGGCTGATTCTGATTCATGTTCATGATTTGAATATTCCTCCACTAGCGTTCACTGATATACTCGTAAATTCACGTTCATTCGATTATTCCCTGTTCCCTGATTCTGATTCATTATCAATTCTTTATTTATTATTTTGTTTCCATCTGCTGATGTAGGGAGGTTGGTTGGTATGTTTTGATTTAGGCTTTCGCGATTATATTTTATTTGGTATTTTCGTTCCGCGACTGTTATTAAGTGCACTTCACTGGTGTTTCTTATTGGCTTATTTGCATCTTGGGCTTTTTCCATCTCTGATATTGATTTGATCCCATGTATTCGTTCCATTTTCACCCGGGGGGTTGGAATATTTACGTCGAATTCATTTGGATTGAATGCGTATGCAAAGGCTTTATTGCTCTAATTATTCACTAATGCTCTTTTTGTGAGAATGTTATTTCCTAAGTCTAAGTCTCCTATCACTCCCATATCTATTTCATTTGCATTCAGTAGATGGACTTGTATTTTCTTTTTGGAACTCGCTGGTATTTCTATTTTCTCAGATTCAAACGGAATTTCGACGTTCCCTTTTGTTTTCAATGAGTTCGTTGTGAAAGATAAAGTGGCTTCTTCATCTCTTCAAAATTTTACCCCGATGATCCCGTCCTGTTCTATTGGGGAATCATTCAGGACTATTTGAGAAATATGTTCATTATTATGAGTTTCAATCTCGACTTCTGCTAGTGTAAAAATTAATTGATCCGTTATTCCTTTCAATGCTATTATATTTTTTGGGTTCCAAGGGGTGAATGGAGCGATTATATTTTCTTTTATAATGTTCAATTTGCGCCTGTATCCACTGAGAATTTCTGGTCGCCTTTTACGAACCGTTTTGAATTTGAAATGACTTCTACACTTTTTTCCTCATCTATTTCAGCAATTTGGAATACTGGTACTTGTGATTTCAAGTCAGATCCCGAATCGTACCAGTGTTCAAAATCTAGTTCAAGTTTAAATCTCTTACATTTTCATCCTTTCCAATAAATTCAACTGTTTCCCTACGGCATTCTGTACTATCATGCCCCTGGGAATTGCAATTTATGCAAAATTTTTTGGACCTAGCGAAAGATCTACATTCTTCTATCACGTGTCCGGTCATATAACAGGATGTGCAATTCTTTTGTGATCTAATGTGCGATCTGCATTCTTGTATAATATGCCCCATCTCTTACAAAATATACAATATTTTTGGTTCTCGAAATTTCTCGGTGGGTGTTGGGAATAGCTTTGATTCTAAAACGTATTTGTTCGAGATTGTTGTGAATGTTGTGGTTATGAATTGTTATCCGCGTTTTCAGTGTAATTTCTATCTCTACTAATGTTCGTGTGTGGTTGTGTATAATGTGGTGGCTGGTGTATATTTTGTGTATGATTTGTGTGTTGTCTCGTGTTTTGTAAATATATATGTGGTTGTTGGACGTGCATTTCGTGATTCTTTGTCCCTGTTCGTGATGGACATTCCCTATGCGTATGCCCTACCATGCCACAATATTGACAATCTTCAATTTCAAACTTCGTGAATTCATTGGTCCCTAATCGTTTTGATCTGTTTTGTAAATATTCCCATGATGCTACTGCTCAATCCATCGCTCCTCTCAAATTTCGCGGATCTGTACTAGCTACTTTAGTTTCTCATTTGTCGTCTAACAATCCTGCAATGAAACTCGTTAACGCGGTCGTTTCTGAATTCATTATCAATCCTGCTGCAATATCGGGTGTATTGTGTTCTTTTATCAATTCCCTAGCTCTCTCTTGTATGTTCTGAATTCTCCTTCCAAACTCTATCGGATTTTCCCAATGTTCCTGCTTTGCGAAAGCTAATTCTAAGTGCCATTTATTTTGGGCTTTTTTGAGCACATATATATTTTTTATTTCTCTGATCAAGTCGTCTACATTCGAAAATTCGATGTTACCAAGGTTCAAATCCGCGTCCCTCCTTATTTATGTTCTCACTATGTTTGCGAATACTTTTTCGTGCTCTGATTGAACTAATTCTTTCACTATTCTACATGATCGAATGAAAGAGCTTGCTGGGATGTTATTCCCGTAAAAAATTGGAACGCATTGTGTTCCGTCTTCCAAAGAAAATGCAGCCCCCCCCATTTGATGCACTTACAACGTTAACTACTGGTGTAGGATCAGGCATTTTGTGTATGTGTATTTATGTGTCGAATTGAATTTGAAAATTTCGAATTTATTATTTCAAATTTCCCTTTTCCGGGTAAATATTTTCGTTCTTTATTTTTCCCAACCACTGGCGAGAAATTTCGAGTTCCGCATTCCAAACAGTGTAGGTGTGTTAGAAAGGTATTTTGATTGAAATGAAAGAAAAATTTATCAACAAATAGATAATTAAAAGTGACGACTAGATTCCTCTTGGTATTTATTTCGTGGTATAGCTGAGAATTTTCCTTCTTGGGTGAACTTCTTATCGACTATGACTTGAAGGATTTAACTTTGACGGGAACTCATATTTCTGAATTTGTGTTTATCAAACAGTTATCAGCAATGAGCATTGATACATATACATATATTTTCTTCTTTTCTCTCGTGCCCTAGGCGCTTTCAAAGAATAATCCCGTATATCTGACGTGTGTGGAAATATACCGCTTTTTTTTTAGAAAAATGGAAAGAAAATGTTCAGCCAGATGTGTTGGTTCATCAAAATAACTTTTCTTCACGCCAAAGTATAATGTTTTATATCAAATTTGGGAATTTGTTTCTAATGTTTTTTTTTTCAATTTCAAGCGACATAATGAAAAGAAGTAGTGAGAGTGTACATTTCGCGTCAAAATGGGAAACCGAAGAGGGAGAGAGAAAAAATTTTTGTTCAGTGAAGGGGAAGTTCTTTTGTATCTCGTCAATATATGGTTTTCTCTCCATAAAGTTCCTATATAAAACTGCAATTTCCCAATTTCGATGTAAAAGCCGAAGAAAATGTGTGTATGTGTGAAATTGTGTAAAATGTTTGTATTCCGCTTACATTAGTAGACCGATGATGCACCACATCCTGTTGTTTGGCGTCGTCCTACTCGGTGGTTTGTGGGATGCGTTGTTGTTTTCCCCCTTTTTTTTGTTGTTGTTGTTGATGTAGCACAATCTTTTTTTTACGTTCACTTTTTGTATTTTGTTCACTTCAGTTCTGCTCCCGTTTATGATTTTTGTTTCACTTGTTTGACATTTTTATTCTTATTTCAGTTTTATTCAAGTTTCGTCAAATTTTATTCCACTCTTCCCTTCAGTTTTTTCCCTTTTTCACTGAGTGTATTGTTCACTGTTTGTACTGTCTTTTCACTCACTTGTTCGTTCATATGTTTCAGCAAAGGAAATTCTTATCGATTTTAATTTGTTTTTATTCGCGCTCTTGGGGCGAAATAACTGCCACCAAATGTAACGTGGGGCGATGTTTCCACGTTATCAATTTAAGGGGGAGGGGGGGGGGTTGATGCTTGAGAAATTTCTAGAAAGCCTTTACGTCAAATACAATAAACTTCATTCGAAAAGTTGTTGGAGGAGATACATGCTGACGGTTCGGGGTTACAAAATGTTCTGCCTAGGGAAGCGTCGCTTCCCTCTGACCCAAGCCTCGGAGGGGTCAGTTTCTACCAGTACTTTAGAAAGTTGGAAAAACCCGGTGATGCCTGGTTTTCCAGTGTCAAGATGTGCTCTGTGTGTGTGTGCGTGTATCCGTGTCTGCGAGGGTGCACGGCAGGGCCGTAACAAAGGGAACAAATCTTCCTTGAAGTCAATTGGCGATGTCTCCACCATACAAAATACCTTCCCAAGAAACAAAAAGATATCTATCACTGTCTAAGAGATGTCTTGGAAGACTTTCGCGGAGATATCATTTCGACGCCTAAAAGATGTGTTATGCAACAAATTTCAACAAGTTTTAGATATCTCTAGAAGGTCTCGCAAAAGATATGTTTCAGATATGTGGAAGACATCTTTGAGATGGTCCCAAGATATGTATTCGATTCTTTGAATATATGTTTTAGGTATGTCGAAGACATTTTTTAGGTACCTTAAGATATGTTTTTGATTCTTTTAAGATACGTTTCAGATTTTTGCAAGGTGCGTTTTAAATATTTTCAAGATTTTTCTTGGATGTCTTTAAGATGTCTCTTTGAGATGATTCAGACATCCCAGACAGCACAAAAGGATCACTAATGAGTTCTAAAAAAGGAACATGGGGTGACTTTTGCCCTTCTTACTCAGACAACTTTTAAGATCTGTAACAGATATATCATTTTGATATATCTTGAAGATATCTCTCTTGTGACTGCGTTTATATATCTAAAAGATGTCTTCAAGACTTTCGGTGTTTCTTGGGTTATGCATCTTCGAGAATTCCATTGTCTTCAACGTGAGTCGAAATCGATTTCTAGAAAACTTCAAACCAGAATGATCCTTTGAATTCTTCATGCATTAAAACTGCAGAAATAGTGACAATTCATTAAATTGAGGGAGAATGGTTCCAGGTATCATTTAAAAGTGTATGAAATAAAATACCGAAAATCACCGAGGATCACTGTAAAAAGAAAGTCTTAAATTCAGCACATTTCATGGCTGAATCTATGATGCAAACAAATTAAGCCGAAAAAACAATCGCCGACACAATGGAAAAAGTATTGCCTGAAATTAAGATGCAAACAGATTAAGACTTTCTTTTTACAGTGATCGTTCAGTCATTAGTCAGAATGACATGGAGTTTGATGATTGTTGCCTGCAGCAACGTTGGGAATCAGCTTTAAGGTTAACAATAAAATTTTTCACAATACTGGTATAATTGCACTCGAAATTCTTATATTGCGTCACAACGTTACTTAATATGACACACGTGATTGCGAAGAAAAAGCCTCCAGTAACAGATTTCAGGTATTTAAATACCTGAAATTATATGTTTCTTTTCAAAATAGAGATGATTGTTGTAATTATAGAGTAGAAATGATTCCCACGCCACTGCGTCACAGTGTGTATTAAAGGTAATACCTTTTTTTCTCCTGGCAAAATCTCGATAATTCCCAAATCCAGGGTAGGAATAATTTTAACGAATTGATGGATCAATTCGGTTTCACGATTGCGCGAGAAGATTGTATGCTTCTAATATTCAGACGTATAAACCTCAGGGAATTTACGTGAATATCATTAACTTCAACAAAGTGGTAATGCATTCAGATGAATAGCCGCCAATTAGATGACTGATTTTCCTGACGAGAGTTTTTTTCATTCTTTTTTAAGATTTCAAATTCAGCCTCGTATGATTTCCCGTGACCAATAAACGCATTACCCGTAGAAAGCGGACTATGACATCGGAAATACTTAGTTTGTACAGAGACTCGCTGGATTACCTCGAACAACGTACCTATCCTCAACTCATGCTTTTAAGGACGTTTCAAACGTGTTCCGTACTATGTTTAGAAATTATGACAAAGTTTACAAGGGGATTTCATTACGACAATAGGGTAGTTCGCATGAATATATAAAAGCCATTCAATGTCAATTTCGTGTTCATCAAAACTTATGTTTACGGAAAATAAGAATGTTTAAAACATAACTATATTTCTGCCAAGTTAAGAGTCTCAGTTGAAGTATTACTGTTATTATCAAAGAATTACATGATAAAAATTTTTTCCAATAAATTCCATAGAATCACGGATTCTCCTTTCTGTAGTTGCATCGTCGTAAACTTGTTTTTCAGCTTGCTACGAAGATTCCTCCCTTCTTTAACCCTTCGACGGTCGCGTGGGGTGTATTCTAAACCCCAGACACTTTCTTTCGATTACTACAGTGTTGTAAAATTAAATTGAAATGCTACCATCTTCAGTATTCTGAAGATATTCTATGTATCTTCAATCGCATAACTTGACAAGTACGCACATGTATTTTTTTGTTTAGTTATTAAACATCAAAGTTGACTGGGGTGTAATTTACACCCCACGTGACTATTCGTGTCGCAGTTTTGAGTGTCATGGCAATCACCGAATGTGAAGTGATATTTAAATTTTTTCGCGGGTTCTTTTACTTGACTGTACTTTTTTCTCTATGAAATAATAACCTTTTCAGACAGCCACGCTTGTACTTCATATAACTACAAGGTGTGATGAACATAATATGAACACAAGCATGCATCACATGATTCCCTACATTATATGTATCCTTTTTGTACAATTGAAACGTATATGTGTTACATAAAATTCTGAACTTCCTAATCTGAGCGCAACTCGACCACAAGTTGTTCAGAAATCGGAATTCATCACAGTTTGAACTACATATGCACACGGAAAAAAAATAGCAATGGTTACTGTGAGTCACAAAAATACATCGAAAGTCAAATTCATTCTATGCAGTACTGCGTTTCCCAGTCCTCATTACTGTCCAGTCAGCGTTGAGGCATTTTATTACAATACTCATCACTGTGATCGCGCTAATCCTCATTATCCAGGCGTGTTTTCATTTGTTTTTCAACCGATCGCTGTCATTCACAGTAACCAGTAGTGTTTTCTTTCTTCCGTGCAGTACGAATGCACGTCACAACTGTGTGTTATTTTGTCGTCAAGACGTGATGCAAATGAAGTACAAATGAGCGTCATGTCGTTAACTGGGTTATCTCAACTCTCATCGAATCTGAAGCATTTTTTGATAAATAAATGAAGGATACAACAGATTTCTCTTTAAACTCAATAAGTGCGTGATTTTTTGTGACAATTTGAATGAGATTCTGCTGATTTATACATCCTATCCACGAGGAGATATCGAATGGATGCGAGAAAGATAATTCTATCTAGTTTTAAGACATGTTATTATTCAAGAAAGATATTCTGTTTCCAATTCTTTTATTGTCCTATGTATTTGCAGCCTTTAAAATATGTGCATTTCCAGTTTAATCTGTTGACACCAAAATAAGTATCAGATACAATAAATCTGATGTCTGATACTTGATTTGGCTTCATTAAACTTTCCTTCCAGGGACCAACTCTTCTGGAATAGAGTTTTGTAACCAAAAGTTTTGGGTACCCAATAAACATTTCTATGGAAGTCTTCCGGAACACTCTAAAAGATATCTAACAGAGATCTAACAGATGTCTTATGCAACACATTTAGATATGTTTTAGATGTCTTCCTCCAAGATGTCTTTTAGATTTCTAAAAGATGTCTTTCTGCAAGATGTCTTAAACATATCTAAATTTGTTGCATAAGACATCTTTAAGACCTCTTTTAGATATCTTTTAGATTGATCCAAAAGACTGACCCAAAAATGTTTATTGGGTACGTTCTATCCCAGACAACACAAAGTTCTTAAAGATACCATATATGTTGTGCTGTCTGGGATTATTTCAAAATATATGAAAATGGAGTTTTTCTAAATGATTTATTACATCAGCTTGTTTCCCATTCACAGGATTGAAAATTTTGTGAGAAAATGTAGAATCCTATGAAAAATATGTATGAACATCTAAAATACTTTAGGACAGTAAGAAAAAATCTTATCTGAGCAGTACTCACAGCCAGAATACCGTTGGGTGTAACTTACACCCCACGTGACCATTCCCGTCGCAGATTTTGACACGACCGTCGAAGGGTTAAGGAGGTACTAGCGTACCATCCGAGTGAAACTTTTGTCTTCAAAAATACTCCCAACTGAATTTATGAAACAGTCTGAAATTTTCAGGGAATAATCTTTGATACTTCATCAATTGCTGTAGTCTCTAAATTTCTTATAATTAAAATCCACTCCTAAAGTGTGAAAATACTGACAGTCCAACAAGAGTGAGATTCCATTCCTAAACAGTGAGTTTTCACTCCATGAAAGTGAATTTTTACTCTGTTGGAGTGAGGATTCCACTCTTGGAGGAATTCTGAATTTCACTCTTCAAACCGAGTTGAAACTTCACTCTGTTGGAGTACTCTTAAAAAAGGCTGCTTGCTGCAATCGGATTCTTCTTACCACAAGTGGAAATTCCATTCAATATTTCATCAAACAGATTTCGGATTCGCCGAAGAAGAATTTCTACTTATGGCAAATCCGCTTGTGAGAAGAAGATGTTAGATTGCATGAAGAAGACATTTTGGTTCTTTGTAAGAAGAAGCTTTTTGATCGTTTTTTTTCACACACTAAAACCAGCGCTGAGTTATTCCAAACCAAACGTGTTAGTCGTTTCAAATAGATTTTGAAATCCACGTCAATGCGAAACACTTGACGCGGCCGATGAAGATTTTATTATACAACTTTTTAATCACATACTTTCAACAGAATTGTTTGAATATACTTGAGGCTCAAAACTCACGTAATCGGCCGCGCCAAGTGTTCCGTATTGACGTGGATTTCAAAATCTATCTAAAACGACCAACACGTTTGGTTTGGAATAACTCAGCGCTGTTTTTAGTGTGTGAAAAATTTCAAAACATATTAGAAACGATCAACACGTTGAGTTTCAAATAGGTCAGAGTTGTTTCTGGTATGTCAAATGCTTGAACCTAATTTTTGTTTCACTCCACTATATATTTTTAATTCAATACAATAATAAATCACTTTGAATACAATTTAGCAAACTGAAGTTACAATATACAAGAAATCGTTCACATACCATTTGGAGAACCGAATGTACTTGGCAGCTCATATTGATTTCACAACTTTTTTTTTTCAAGTGAAGCATATCCTGTTGTATCTTATCGAAATTCTTATTGTAGGAGGATTTTCGTTTGAATGTTCTTTAGATTTTTCGTTGAGGATTAACCGCGTTTTCATGTACTTGGCGTCATTTTTTTACTTTGTTGAAGTTTTTTATTGGGATTCCATTTCTTTTTCTAATTGTGTCCTTAACTAAACATAAATAAAATTCGAATGCTCATGTCTAATTCAATAGCGATCGTAGCAATCAAGAAAATGTCCTCAGATCATTTGTGATATGAAAAGCCCACTTGGTTTTCCATCAGTCATCTCATCATTGGACAACAATAGATAATCGACATAAAGAATGCAGAACAGAAGGAAAGAAAAGTGAATTCCCATCAATTAATACATATGTGCAGGATTTCGAAAAGTAAATATTAGTTAACCGATAAGTTGGCACTGAAAGCAGCTCACAGCGCTGAAAGCAGCCCACGATTTTGTTTCAAACATGTATTGTACAAAAATTCCCATTGTTTTTGAAATATCATTGTTAGGAAATCGAAACAAAACAGATCTCACAGACAGGGAAAACTTGCACACAATATAATAACAAAAATAAAATGAGATACGAGAAAATTTTTCGGACAAAAATTGTAGGGTATCGAGGGGGACATCCGATGGTGGCCTTGGCTTTGACCTCAAATCTCATCTTCAAGGGCATTCTGAGATCAACTCTTGTTTTTTGAATAGCATCTCATATTTTTCACTGCAGATTTGGATTCTAGGTCAAAAACCAAGAAACTTTTGTCTGAACCATTTTCCTGAAATCCGCAAAAATGGCGCTCTAATCGATATTGTTCCATTTTGAATCTGACATTCGAATAACTCGAAAACGAAGGGTCTTGCAAAAGAATGTTTCGTACAAAAGTTGTCAATACACAACACATTTCAATCGTCTACATTACCACCATTCAGAGCTCACGCGATGTAAACAAACGACGGGGTTCAGTGAAAATTCACGATTTTGAAAGTCAGTTTGTCAGTTACATTTGATTATTACTTGGTTTATGACAAATTGAAAATCATGGATATCCGATACACGGTTTCTGAAAAGATCGATATGATCTACATTTACGGTGAAGTGCATAAGAACCCCAGACAAGCATATGACTTGTATGCAGAACGATTTCCTGAAAGAACAACGCCATCCATTAGGTATTTTCAACGCATTACAAAATTATTCTCAGAAACGGGAAGTGTTACAAGGGAAAAACGACATCGAATGAGAACTGTTAGCGGAGAAAATGCGGAAGTTAATGTACTAGCTGCAGTAGCCAATAATCCACACGTGAGCTCTCGTGAAATTGAACTCCATTCGGGAATTTCTCGAAGAAGTGTTCTTCGAATACTGAAACGTCACAAATTCCATCCGTATCACATTTGTTTGCATCAAGACCTTCACGGTGATGATTTCGAAAATCGTGTACAGTTTTGTCGATGGGGTCTAGCGCAAATGCACAATAAAAACTTCATCAACATATTATTTTCTGATGAGTCGACGTTCACCAATCATGGTCAAGTAAATCGACATAATATGCATTACTGGGCGACAGAAAATCCAAGATGGTTACGTCAAGTAGAGCATCAAAGACAATGGGCTGTGAATGTTTGGTGTGGTATTTTTCGATCTCGAGTAATTGGACCGTACTTCATTGCAGATACGCTAAATGGAGAGAAGTACAGACATTTCTTAGATCAAGTACTTCCAACATTACTTGAAGACATGCAGTCACAGCTCGAGAAATATTGGACAGAGATTATCCTGGACGATGGATAGGACGTCGTGGACCAGTTCATTGGCCTGCCCGTTCTCCGGATCTTACTTCTCCAGATTTTTTTTTATGGGGATACATAAAAGATACAGTTTATCAACAAGCATCGACTACACCTGAGAATATGCGTCAACGAATCATCAATGCATGCGCGAGCATCAATGAAGATATTTTAGCACGAGTTCAGCAATCTTTTGTAAAACGTTTTGAAATGTGTATTGAAGTCGAAGGCTATCATTTTGAGCATCTACTGCATTAAAATTATCCAAGTGATGTAGACGATTGAAATGTGTTGTGTTTTGTCTGTTATACCCCATCACCTCCGTTTTAGTTCAAGGGGTCCCCCTTGGAATCAGACAACTTTTGTCCGAAACATTCTCCTCCAAGACCCTTCGTTTTCGAGTTATTCTAATGTCAGATTCAGTATGGAACAATATCGATTAGAGCGCCATCTTTGCGGATTTCAGGAAAATGGTTCAGACAAAAGTTTCTTGGTTTTTGACCTAGAATCCAAATCTGCAGTAAAAAATATGAGATGCTATTTAAAAAACAAGAGTTGACCTCAGAATGCCCTTGAAGATGAGATTTGAGGTCAAAGCCAAGGCCACCATCGGATGTCCCCCTCGATACCCTACAATTTTTGTCCGAAAAATTTTCTCGTATCTCATTTTATTTTTGGAAAAAACGCCCGCGACACTTTAAATGCCCCACCCTGTATTCAAGATTTCATCACTGCCCACATGCAATAAATATTTATGCAGGTCTCTGATAAAAAACCACGCTAAAGTACTGGGAATAACTATTTTCGGTCCGTCTTCCATTGCCATTCGAATTATTCCGTTTCTGTAATTTGAGACTTGCTTTATCGTTGATTGTTTCAATTTAAAAATTTCTTCATCCCTTTTTGATGCAGCCTTCAAAATTTCTACCCATTGGAAGAAATTCCTTCTATCCGCGTTAACTTTTGCTGCACCCACCATTATGGATTGTTTTTTAATTTTTCGTTCCTGCATATTGGCGATTATTATTTGATATCTTTCTTCATTTCCCATGTTGGGTATTCGGGATAACGTATCCGCGATTTCATTTCTCTTCCCTGGAATATGTTCTATTTGTAGGTTAAATTTCTGCAAAAATTCCGGCCACGCCGCCACTCGTTGACTGGAAAACACACAACTTTTTAGGAATTGTAACGCTCGATGGTCAGTTCTGATTGTAATTTCTCTTCCCAACAGTAAAATTCTCCATTTCTTAAGTGCCCACACAATCGCTAAAGCTTTCTTTTCTGTAGTCGTATATCTTCGTTCGGCGTTTTTCAATTTTCTAGAAACATATGCTACCGTAGTTTTCTTCTTGATTTTTTGATCTTTGGATCAGTCTTGCTCCAATCCCCAACGTTGAAGCATCGGTTTCTAGGATAAATTGGCTGTCTTCCTCAACTAAGAACAATTCATTTGCATTCTTAAATGCTGCTTTGATGGTCTCAAAAGCTTTCGATTGTGAATCTCCCCAATTGAATTTGACATCTTTCTTCAATAATTCTTCCAACGAAGACGTATGATTGGAAAGATTCGGTATAAATCTTCTATCCCAATTGATCAGGCCCAGGAAAGCCTGAACTTGTCTCTTATTTCTTGGTGTTGGAAAATTTACTATATTTTCTTTCGTGTCGTCGTTTATTTTAACAGTCCATTTGTCAAACGTATGACCAAGAAATGTTATCTTTTTTTGAAAAAACTCACTTTTTTCTAAATTTAGTCTTACACCCGCGAGTTCTAATTTTTCGAAAATTGTTCTCAATTGTTCTTTGTGTTCCTCCTCGATATCTGAATATACTAGGATATCATCAATATATATCATTGTCCCTTGGTTTACGCCTTTCAATATATCATTCATAATACGTGTAAATACTGCTCCCGAAATTTTAAGCCCAAATGGCATTCTCGCAAACATATATGTCTGTCCTTCAAACTGGAATCCAGTGTACTTTCTGCTTCCCGGTTCCAACTCTACCTGCCAGAATGCATGTCTGATATCAAGTTTCGAAAAGACTGATTTATTTCTCATGTTTAATAATATCTCCTCAATGGATGGTGGTTGTGCGTAATCGCTTTCCATACGAGAATTTAATGTTCTTGCATCCAAACACAACCGTATATCCTTCGTTTCTTTCTTTATCACAATCACTAGTGGGTTTAAAAATTCCGTTTGTCCTTTGATAATGACTTCTTTTTCTTCAAGTTCCTTGACCATTTCACGTATTTCATCCAGATACTTTATTGGTACCGGATACATTTTACATTTATATGGTTGAGTATTCTTCATTGGAATTCTACACTTTTCAGTTTTGATCCTTCCAAGTTCTTGTCCAAACAGATTCTTGAATTCATTTTTGAACTGTATTATCATCTCCTTTTTTGACTCTTCTATCTCCATGGTATTTATCCATTCCGTGACATTATCCCTGGCAAATTTCAACTTGAATTGTCCACTGGATAAGTCGATTGTGGCTCCGTATCTGGATAAAAAATCCATTCCGATTACTAAGGGAAAGACTATTTTTTCCACGATGTAACAACAATCGGTGTATTTTTCCCCTTCAATTTCGATTTCTAGTTGTGCCATTTTCTTGATATTAATAGTTTTATCAGAAAAGGCACCCACCAAATTAACATTCTTTACAGGAATTTTCTCAATTTCATATTGATTCCTTTCCAGATGATCCACAAGAGAACTTGAAATTGCAGAAACTTTGGCACCCGTGTCGATTAGTGCCCTTGTTTCGATTTTGTTTATTTGAACCATAATAACCGCACTGATTTCATTGACTCTTTCCTTTTGCGGTATTTCGTCTACAGTTTCGATTATACCTTCCAGTCTGATACTCGATATATCTGTTCTTCCAATTTCTTCCCCGATTGTTTCAATCACTTCGATATCTTCGTATTCTTCGTCATCATAATCCGTCTCCTCTTCATTGTTATGTATTGTTGAAATTATCGCCTTCCGGCTTTGTACCCTAGGTTCACCTTTAGGTGTGTATCCAGTTCGATTTAAATTCTTTTCTGGTTTTTGGACTTTCTTTGGCTCGTCTCCCTCTTGTCGATTATCCTCATTCCAGTTTGCTTTTCTCGGTTGTTCTTGATTGGTCTTGGATTGTGGTCGAACTTCGTTCCTTACTATTTGCTCTGGGCAATTTTCATTTTTTGTGTTCTTGAATGTTCCTTTCTTTTCACTTTGCTGCCGTCTGTGGAAAAACTCATGCTGATTATGAATTTCTTCAAGTATCGTAGTGGCTTCAGTGATGGATCTAGTCAATCCTGGACGTAATTCCCTTGCTATGTCCTGTGGGAAATGTCTCTTTAGTGAACGAATAATTTCATGTGTACCCATTGGCGGATTTAAATTTCGGGCTTTTCGTGCCAACCGGAGAAAATATTCAGACATTGTTTCATCCTGATCGAAGTAGAAGCGTCCAGTTAATAATTTTTCTCGGAAACGAGCCTGTTCCTCTTCACCCCAGAAAAATTTGATGAATTCGTCTTTCGTTTCTGGGTAACCGGTGAAATCGTGTAATTCGTACCAATTTTTCGCCTGTCCAGTCAGACAACGCGCTAATAAAAATTTCTTTTCATAGTCTGAGATGTTTTCGTAGGCTAAAATCTCCTCGAATTTGTTTATAAATCTTACAGGATTTATTTTATCCTTTTTTCCACTGTAAGGGATGTCTTTCAATACCGTGAGTACACCACTATCTTTAAGGCTTCTAAAACGACCAGAAATTTCTCCTGAGTCAGATCTCGTGGAATTCGGTCCTGAACGATTACTTTGATTCGAAAGTCGCCTTCTGTTCTCCACGAAATCATTATTTACCGGATGTCTCGATTCCCTTGGTCGTTCGATGTCGTTTATTCGGCGTTCAATGCTTTCAATATTCTGATCCATCATGTTTAATCGGGTATCCAGACTTTGCTGAAATCTTTCTAATAGACTGGACATCCGATTTTCAAACTGACGGATTTCATTATTTTGTCGATTATCATTTCTGCTTCCAGGATTCGCGTTTCGGGGTGGTCGTGCCCTGACCCCAGTTCGCAGATTTCTACTTGGAGGTTGGTTTTCTTCCATATCTTGCATGAGATTTCCTCGCTGATCCTGGTTTGATTCAACGATGTTCTCCTCATTTACCTGATCCATTACTGGATCAATACTTTGATTCAAACTGTCCTGTTGATTATTATTCTCTTGTTGATCGTGAATCGAGTTCCTTCTTGACTGGTTTCCTCTTCCCCGTCCACGATTCACAGGACAATGACCAATCATTTTCACTTCATCACTTTCACCTTTAGAAAGAGAAACAGGCAACTTTCGTTTCAATTTTCAGTGAACTACGCGATACGTGGAATAGGCCTCGCTCGCCTAAAATTTTCAATATTTTATCTCGACGCTAGAAAATTTTTTAAGAAACTCGCGCCGTCCTGTCACGGTCGCCAATTCTGTAATGATACCGTTTTCCCATATAATCAATGCGAACAGTATCGGCAGGTTCGTTCAACTAAGATGAAACGGAACTCCAATCCGAAAACACGACACACTGCAGAAAACACCACCCTCGTAGGAATGACTTCACAGTCGCCAGCTTATTTTATGGAAAAATAAGCAAACCTTCTCTTGAACAATATATGTTTGGAGAATTTATCAAACACACCTCTTATCTCATTAAACACAATGATAGGAACTGCAAATGATTTTTTATTAAATATTAAGACTAGTATTAATATTTGTCAACATAAGTTTATTTCAAATCAAACACATATTCACTTTTACATTATTTCACAAGATAAATATTGAAACTTTTCACTATGATTCCGTCGTCGCACCGGAGCTCTGCCCTCTACTGCGGTAAGACGTTGAATGCCTAACGGCGCTAGCGGCGCTCCTTATATAATACTCCCGAGCGATTACGGTAATTCTTAATCATATGTTAATCATAAATTTTGAGCTCCATACCGGGTAGATAATACTTAATTTATCCCCCTGAGCGTGTCCTAGCAATTATTTTATTAAAATGATGCAATTTAAACAATTTCAAATTTTTTGACATATGATACCGTGTATCAGATGTTGATTGTGACTACAACATGCGAAAATAAGTATATCTGTGAACGGTCCGTGCACACATAATTGAATTCACGATTCCGTAAACAAACTTAGGATTCCATGATCAAATCAGTAATCGCATGGAGACATCGAGTGCAGCAAAGAATCATTAATTGCATGAATAAGCAATCCAGCAAGTTTCGGTGTTTCCACATAAGTACCAGACTGTTATTTCTCTGCATTTTTACCTGCACTTGAACTGCTTTTCATTACGCATGCTGCAGTTTATCGAGGTCGTTTCCCACCCACCGGGGTAGACCGCATAATATAATCCTTACCCTTATCGTATGCACTCTGCTCGGGGTAGACCCCATACAAGAAGCATATAGTAAGCAGCTTGCGGTCTACCGGGGTAGACCGCATACAGCAACTGTATGCACTGCAGCATGCGGTCTACCCCGGTAGACCGCATACGACAATCCAAGGACCTACGTAGACCGCATACGACAAGAATACCAATTATTCTGGAAATATCTGAGAATCTTTGCATAACTCTCAAAATTATAACAAAAAACATCAATATTTGATATAATCAATATTCATTTAAATTGAGATTCAAAATGATCAATTATTCGTCGATGGGGAAAACTTTTCTAAGTTTAAAAATTCCGCACACACAAAAATAGAAATATAATTGAAAATTTCCCGGAATTTTTTTCAATTCCTGACGTTTTCCCGACTTTTCCCGACGAAAGTACAGTTCCTGACTAATTCCCGACTTTCCTGGAATTCCCGACTGCTAGACACCCTGTTTATCGCATGGGTTAATGACTGCTCGGTGTGTTTGTTGAGCTTAGTCCAAAAAAGATGATATGATTGAACACCCAAATCCATCTCCAAAGCTTTCATAATTTGCAAAATACTGTTCATTCCGTTATTAAAATAATATATGGCGATACGTGAGTGATATCTCTAATTCTCAAACGTGTACTAACTTCATACTAACGTACTTTTGCTTGAAAACTTTTGAAATATGATAAACATAGTTCCTAAAGATATTTTTCAGTTCTGTGAAATGGGGTGGATAGGATCATTTTGGGGAGAATAGATCACCCAGAGAAGATGGTAAATGAAGTTATAACTAATTATGTGATTATTAGGGATGTGAAATGCTTATTATTCACCACTTTCAACTTTCGAACAATTAATTACGAATTCATCCAACATCTTTTTCATCACATGATCCCATTTAACCCGCAGATCCTATTCACCCCGTTTTACGGTGTATTACAGGAGTTAGAAATCTACACGGAGATAAATTTATAGTTAAATTCACTATGTTATTATTGTTCCCGAGGAACAGACTGAACTATGACGGGTTCCCCCATAAAACATAGTAAATATGATCAGCATTCTATTATTGTACCATAGTAAAAATATGCCCTTCATAGTAAAATCCGACAGAATTCAGTCTGTTCCTCGGGAACAATAATAACATAGTAAATTTAACTACAAATTTCTCTCCGTGTATAAGTTAGGCATTCAGGCTCTTGGAGCAAAACTGGAAATTTGAAAAAAACCACAACTCTTTTCATCTTTTGAGACAGAAAAATCGATTCTTTAAAAATTATAGTGACCATACCCCTTAAGCAGTGTAAGCACACATTTTTATCGCACTATGCAATAACATTGATGTTTTCACATGCTCTTCCAATTTAGTAATTTTTTAAACGTTGTGTTTTTTTTCCATTTATGCATTCTTATATTTTATTGAATCCTCAAATCGTCCAGTTCTACTGCATGGGAACACTTTGATCGCGAACTAATTGAATAAATTGTCTCAATATTTATTGCAAAATAAGAAATTATGAACTAGAGAATGGAATTTGTGGTAATTACTACTTTAATTCATCTGACCGTTGATTCTGATTACTGATTTGAATCTTCAAATGACGTTAAAAAAACAGGTATTTCTATAATGAATTCATCAATTCACACCTGATGTAAAACATATCGGACTCAGAGGAATGACCTCTGTATAAGAATAATTTCGATCCTTGATAATGTATTTTTCATATGTCTTCACGCAGCTTTGTTCATCCAATGACCATTCTTTTTTTTCAGATCGGGACGAAAGTATTCACAAATGCAGTCAAAATGGATTCACACGTCGGTCTTGACTACATTGTGGACAACCCTGATTACTGTGTCAAACTCGCTTCTGGTAATTAATATGCTACACTGAAAGAAAACATTGCCGGGAACAATAAAACATTTAGTCGAATAGTCGCCATGAAATATTTAATTGATTTGAATAAACTTTCATTGACTCAATTAAATAACTGTTTCCATTGATGAAATATTTCATAGCATATTAGATATTTGTTTGATTGAATAAATATTTAATCGAGTCAATGAAAGTTTATTCAAATCAATTAAATATTTTATGGCGACTATTCAACTAAATATTTTATTGTTCCCGGAAATTTTTTCTCTCAGTGTATCACTTTACAGTCATATTAACTGTCGTGACAGCTGTCATATGAATATTACATACATTAAACAATTGGAATACAATTCCTGCAAACGAAAAGTCATTAAAATCATCCCGTTTCAGCCCTAGATACCGCATGTACGTCAGTGAAGAAGCAAGTTGTGGACTTATTATCAGCCTTGTGTGTTTACAGTCAAGATGGTAGACAAAGAGCAATTGACACTCTCCATATCTATCAGGTAATTTCCATATTCAACCATATTTCTCATTCATAACCAACGCATACATTATTGCGGCGATCGTAGAAAATATGTGATGAATTTCCTGAAAAATACATTTTCCTTCACACTGCATTACTATAATTCACAATCATTCAAATAATTAACGTTTCAACTGAATTTGAATCTTACAAAGACGTATGAAATGAATTTTTGTTGTATTTTTATCATGGTAATTCAAATATTACGTAACCAGATGTTTATACAATATTTAAATCATTCAATAATTGTCCAAGAATACAAGTTTCATATATTCATCTTCATTCCTTTTTGAAAGTTTGAGAAAATGTTCGTAGTTTATGAAGTTTGAATCGTTTATTGAAACGAATTAATTAGTAATCAAATGATAAAATCCTCAGCTCGTAGAGACTCAAAATCTTGCAGTACATTCTTTAAACTATATTTCCAGTTCCAAATACTCAATTTTAAAATATGAATAATGATAATGCATCCGATTTTTTACTTTGAATTTTCATTTCGTTTGTATAAACGATCCGAACTTTGAGAACATGTTTTCAACAACTTCTTGTTATATTCGATACAATTACGCGTGGAAAGTATGTTCATCTACAATCATACACACGAAGTCACACACAATTATATATATAAATTTATGTACGATTTTGTATCAGTCCGAATATGGATCTCATCGTGACGTCATGCATAAGCCTCTTACACTCTGAGTTGCTTTTTTTTTCATTAATAATTTCTTCGTTAAAAGAATTTAGAAATCCGCGCAGTTTGGCGAACGGAGTATCTCAATTAACTAATAATCATCCCATAAATCATAAACGATTTTTATTCAGAAATTTTTAAAATGCAAAGAGAAGATATAATCTAAACCTTCGCGGCACGTGGGCTGGAAGAGGATAAGGAGGAGAAGAAGAATGAAAACAAAAAATGCAAGATGTTTACGAAGGACATAGAATTCGTATTTCGGGATAATTTTTGTTTCTCTTTTCGTTTTAAAAGGATATTATGTGCGTCGTAACGGTACGAAGTGCCATTCAGATGCAAAAGTGGTATATCCAATGATTGTAAAGAAACGCATGCTAAACACAGGTAAAAGTCACGGTTCAAGGTCTTTTTCACAATGAACAAAAGAATGATATACCTCTTGCAGTGTCCTGATCTCTTCACTCTGACATCAACAACTCGTGTATCATTCGCTTAATTCTATGAACTATCTCGTATTCGTAATTACACGTGATCTTATTCAATTGGGAAATCATTTAAACGAGATCTCTAATGAATCATATTTCTGCAAATCCCCTGGGATCAGATTAACGCCGAGACAAAGGCGGGGGAAATTAGAAACATTTTTTGCGTTGCTTTTGATGCGAAGAGAGAGAGAGAAAAAAAATTAATTGTCAGTCTTTGAATGCTTCAGGGCGTATGGAAAACATTATACACGCGCATCGTAAAAGGGAATTGTCATTGTTTACAGCTGTTCGATTTGATACTTTGAACGTGGGTGGATTTTGAAAAGTGAAAAATTATAAAATCCTGTGTGGTTTGTTTTGGACCACTTTCCTCGTTTTGGAAATGGGGGTGGTAGTGCCAGATTTCCTATTTAATCATTATCAATGATTTTGAAACTAGTTTTTATGAGAATTTCGACCTAGTATGTTTGAGAAAGTTTTACCGATGAATATTATCAACTTGCCAACGATGTGGAATGAGTTTGTTTTATTCTACTTTTCATGTGAGTGGGTTTAATTATTTTGTCACTTCCATAGTTTGTTTCCGGGCATCCAATATTTCTACTTGTTTATTTTCACATAGCATGTAAATAAGCATCTACAAATGCACGGAAAGACCGGGTCTATTGATATTTAGAAAAGTGACGGTCAATTGAGGGAAAACGAGGATCGCTGGAAAATATTCGTAGCGAGTCTACTAAAAATCCGTAGTCGATGTATGAACCAGTTGATAGTTCCACTGTGAAAAATATCAATGAAACTATCAATTGTTAATACTTTGACTACGAATTTTTGGTAGACTCACTACGAATATTTTTCAGCGATCCTCTTTTTCCCTAAATTGACAGTGATTTTTCTAAACGTTGATAAATTCTTTATCCTATTCAACTATGATTCAATAAGTTACCTGGGCGTCCAAAAAGCATTTGCAATGGAACATCATTCCCGATTTCAAAGTATCAGAGAATTGATCCACTCAGTCTGTAACACTTCTTTCATTCATGAAATCATTGTGTCTTGGAAATTAGCTTATGATCTCACATTTCGACATTCACAAGAATGAAAATTGTCCTCGTTGAAGAAATCTATTGAATTTTGCAAAATTTAACTAAACTTTTTACAATGTTTTGGTTGAAGTCAGTCTAAAAATTTTCAATTAGATTTGGTTAGATTAAATGGAATATTCTAATGTAAAGCTCTTTGAATCTTGCCAAATCTCACTTGATTTAGTTTGATTCTATTTTATGGATTTATCTAACCAGGGTTCATATTTTCCAAATTCTTTGAAGTGAAAATCCATCTTCGAAGAGTGAAAATACCACAACTCTGATAAGAGCCAACTGTTCATTTTTTTATAAGATGCAAATTCTCGCTCCAATAGAGTGAAGATTCACTCTTATGGAGTAGATTTTTACTCCAACAAAATTAAGGGAGCATAATATGTTTTATTTCAACAGAATAATCAACTTCAAGGTATTTCGTTGACTATGTTATAGGAACGCAAAGGCGAGCGGTATCGGTTGCGAGTCGTGGTCGATGAGCTGCAAAAAGCAACAGCCGAGGATTACCAGACGGCGCTATTCGCATTCATCAACTGTCTGGTCATCTCCACACCGGTACTCAAGGACCGGATACGAATTCGCAACGAATTCATTGGTGAGTATTTGGGAAAGAATAAAAAAAAACCATACGAAAAAATGTATTTATTCGTTCGGCGGAGTAAAATGTAATCTTATGAATTCGAAGCAGTCAAAAGATTTATATTCGAATGGATCGTGAAGACTTCATAGTATAAATGAATTAACAGTAAGTTTTGAAGTTCAAACAAAAGCTTAGGATATAAAATTCTTCAATCTGATTGAGGATTGGTGAGAGCACCAGTAATGGAACGAACATCAGTGATAAAATCCTATTCTTATTTTTCCAATAATTAACGTATGCAAACAGTTCGAAATATTTTCGATATGGAAAAAGTTTTATTATTCAATTTTATTGGTAGTGGATTTGTCGCCTTCGAGATTACAATGTCATATTCTGCTGAACTAAGGATTATTGAGAAGAGTGCATTGATTTATCAATTAATGATTCTTCTTGAACGGTTTTATCATTGAACGCTTATTTGATAAAGAAAAACAGGACTAAATAATATCTCTGTGAGGTATATGAATTTCCATTTCGCTCCGTTATTGATGGAACTGCATTTTTCAGTCTTTGTTACTCTCTTTTGTGCACTGAGAAAAAAGTATTCCAAATTTATTTCAATCAAATAAGGTTTGTTAACTATTAAAGAATCTTATTTGACCCAAAGATGGTTTGTTTATAATCAATAAGCCTTCTTTGTCACAAACAAACTTTTCTTTCAGTGTGTTTCGTATTTTTGAATAAGTGGTTGGTTATTCCAAAAAATAGTACACTTATGGTACAAAATTTGGACTAATGAGAAAATACAAAGTAAAACTTTTAGAATATTGTTCCAGGAATTTTTCTTGTTATTATTCTATCGATTTGTTATCGTTGTTGCAGGTCTGAAACTTCTGCCCATTGTGAATGAGTTGCGGTAAGTCGAAAGTTGAATAAAGATTTTAGATAAATTATTCCAAATGAATTGGAGAGGAATTCAAATGTGATTTTTAGATACTTCGTGTGATCCATCCATGAATTCCTATCCATTACTTAAAAATTTCATCGCACATGTGAATCATAAATAAATTCAAACAGGGTTGTAGGATTGAATATTCCAGAAATAATGCTTAAGGATTTTCATCACAACAATATTATACTCTTCAATGTACAATATTATCCGAAAATAGAACTAGAACATATAACTCTTGTGAGGTTAAATGTCGCACCATTATGGTAATTTGATACAGGCAACTGCTATATACAAGCCAAATCGCTCCGATGTAAATGAGAGTACGCAATAAATTTTATAAACAAGGAGTGTTATATTACAGGATACAATTGTATATCGTGATTGGAATGTTGAAAACAAAGTCAATCCGGATTTGATATTTTCCTCCTTATTTTCCAGTTGTACTGAAAGTTTCTTTTTGAATCGCGATTTATGAATAAGTTCGTTTTTTTCATTGTTGAAATTTGGTTAGGGAGAAAAAAAAGAGAATTTCAATTCCCTGTTCTGAAAAGCGATCCACCTAAACGTTTTCCATAAAAAACGATAGGTTTTTCTTATCGTTTTGAACGTGGTTTTGTAATGTTGTGGAATATCATGATGGGAAGATTAACCCCACGCTGTAAAAAATATTCGAGAATTTCCAAGCAGAAAAGTATGGTGAAAAACTTACAGATTGATAAATTTCCAAATTGTTTGGAAACTCACAAATTTTTTGTAACGTTCCTAACAATTTTTGTGATTTCCCAGAAAAGATTTGTCAATTGACAAAAATTGTTTGTAATTTTACCCACGATGTTTGTGAACTTACCAAAAAATGTTTGGTAAAAATCTTCCAAACCGTTTTTTGGAAGTTTTTTTTACAGTGTACACGGAAAAACCGGGTCTATTATTATTTAGAAAGAATTTGTCAACGTTTGTAAAAATGACTGTCAATTTGGGGAAAAAGAGGATCGCTGAAAAATATTCGTAGTGAGTCTACCAAAAATTCGTAATTAGAATATTAACAGTTGATAGCTTCATTGGTATTTTTCGCAGTGAAACTATCAATTGTTAATACATCGACTACGAATCTTTAGTAGACTCACTACGAATATTTTTCAGCGATCCTCGTTTTCCCTAAATTGACAGTCATTTTTCTAAATATTAATAGACCCGGTCTTTCCGTGTAGAACACGCACAGGGGCGGCCTTTCAGACCCTAGAAGGTTTTTTTTTCATCAGCATCTGAGCGTCTCTTGATTGAGGATAGTCTTCAACCCAAATATTTTCAAACTAGACACTCTGAGGAACACAAACTACCTATAATGAGTTAAAACCTGTTTAGTTTCAAATGGGTGACAGGCATTTGAAATTTTATGTTTTTTCGCGTTCGTATTCTATCTTTTGCGCGAGATGTCTTATCGGACATATCACGTTCAATATGATTCATCAAAGGTTGTATAGAATTTTCGGAAAAAAAACGACAGGAGAACTATGGGAAATTTTCTGCAGAGTTAAAACCTTTCCAATATCCAAGTCTTCAGCAATGAAACGAGAAAATATAAATTCATTCGATCGTGGAAATCGATGATTATGCGAGTGTATTGAAGAAATAATTGCAACCTGCGATTATAGACCTGCAATTTTATAGATACCGCCCTTCAGAGAACTATTCATGCATTGTGCATACGAGCGAATGATTCAATTGGAATAAGTATACCATATCCAATTATTCAACGGAAAGACAGTCCAATCGTACGAAAGAGCCAACAGAAGAAATCTATTTCTCAGATTTCATAAAAAATACGGGGAACGTAAAGAATCCAAGCACCACGACGTTATAACACTTGTCTCACACGTGGTACGTATAGCAATTCATCCAAAAGGACCGACGTGAGGAAGGATAAAAGAACAAAGAAAGAAACAAACATCTTTTGGCGATAGGATTAAGGGGCGCCGTCGGTGCAGCCGCCAATGAGCGAAAAATAGAATCAAATATGCGACACATACGCGCTCGATTTCTCTCACACTTGGTATTCTCTCCTTCCCTTTTTTTTATAGAGATAGAATGAACGACAGTCGCGAAAAAAAGGGGAAAAGCTAAATCCTCTTTAAAAGCGGAGGGAACAAAGAGAGAAAGCAGAAAGTACTGGAACAAGGATGGAAAGTATGAGGGAGAAAAGCGAAGACAAGCCCGAATTAACTTCTCCAAGAGTCTCCTAGTGGCCATGATGGCTGGGGCATAGGACGATGCACCTGCCAACGGAGAACAAGTCAGTTCATACTATTCGTATGCTGGAACAAAAACGTCGCCGACGTTCAAGGTGTGTGTTTACGTGTGTGATGTATGTGCATGTTACACCCCAAGTCCAATATCCGGTCCCTCGATTAGGAGAACAATAATCATCGATTATTGATTATCATATTGCGATCGTATTTCCTGCGGGTAAGATTGTCATCGTGGATAACGTCATTTCCGCTTTTCATCGCCACAGAGGGTAAGACTAAAACAAGACAAGACAAGCAGAATTGAAGTGAAGAGGTATCTATGATTTAAATCAACTTGATTCACCGATTCCTCTTCGTAACTCGTAGATCACTTTGAATGCATTTTCAAGTCTTACAAAAAGTTTGTAAGATAAAATCAATCGTATGCAAGCAAAAGGTGAATGGAATGGCAAGTGATATGAGATATTTTAAACATCGTAATTCATTATGTATACGCTTTAGGGGAATTAATTTTTTTCTTTCTTAAGAAAGATATGAAATTTGAATCAGCAAGATGATTTCACAATTGATTGGAATCTTAATCGATAGGTTTGGATCGAAAAGGTGTACGAGGAAAGAAGAAGTAAGAAGTCGATGAGATTTTTTGGAATCTGATGTAATAAGAGGTTTATGCAAATCTCTTTGAATGTTCTACACTTTTATTACGGTGAGGCTGTTTTTAGTGGATGGAGATTCTTAGAATGCTTATTTTGATGATCAGATTTGCTCGTTACAGGATCGCGACTGAATGGAATTGCAAAAGTGTATGTTGGTATTCGAATATCTCACGGGAGAATGGATCCCAATTCTTCCATATTTATATCATTGGTCAAAATTTGTTCTTCCGTTAGCGAATCAAACAAAATTTCACTGTTCTTTTAATTAAATTATAATATATCATCCTCGCATTGGAAACATAGAAATAGGGATTTTCAATTTTTCTATGTACAATACCGAAGGAATGCTGTAAAAATATATTTTAAAAATTCCGAAAGTGGGACTGTAATTTTTTACAGCCATTTTCTTCAGAATTTTCAGATACATTTTATGAATTTGAGGAAACTTCAACTGATTTTTTAAGAATCCAGTGAAGTTTTCTAAAATTCGGCAGAACTTTTCTGGAAATTCAGAAGGAATGTCTTGGATGACGGTAAAAAATTACAGTCACATTTCCTACATTTTCAGGAGGAACTTGTTTTCACAGTGAATGTATATCGGAAGACTGATGAAGACCTTCAAGGCTCACTATTTGAAAATTTTTCGATAGAAAATGTATAGAATAGAAATCTTTAAATTCTTCACCAAATACTTCTGCAACAAATTTTCAATTCTAATGATGACGCATGAACATTCTATGGATGATAGAATAAAAGATACCAGTTGAGAATATTCTTAATTTTTTTAACTAAGAAATCATATACCAAACTTGAGCAGATGTTTCATATAAAAATTGTGATCATCTTCCGTATGCATTTTTCTGTTGATTCATGTACAGTGCCGGATTAAGCACTAGGCCTACTAGGCACAGGCCTGTGAGCCCTCACCATTGAGAAAAACATTTTTTAATATAAAAATCAAATAAAAATTCAATATTGATTTGAAAAAAAACTAATACATAAATTAATGTGTTATTGTGCTGATTGATTTCATCACTCACAGTATTTTAAATCTAACGTTGAAGAGTAGTTAACTAATGTATTTATTTGGCCGATGAGTTTGGATTACAGCACGTTATTTTTCTTGTCAAAATATTTATGCTAAGAACATCCATAATAAATTAATTGATTTGTTTAATTTATTTCGTAGCTCGGAGTTTTATATTTTCAACTTATCGTTTTTAAGCTTCCCTTACATAGGCCCCCACGAAAGTTTGCCTAGGGCCCCACTTGCGGTGAATCCGGCACTGTTCATGCAATATCTCATGAAATCTGATAAAATGTTCGGTAAGGTCTGTAAATCGACCGTGAGGACCAAGAATATTTTGCAGTAACTAATGTCAAGATGAAAATATCAACTATTTTCGTAAACTACTTGCATACGGAAGACACCTCTGACGGCGCCTCGAACTTTCTTTGAAAACTGGGACGGTCATTTCCTGATCTAAACTCGACCAAATGATTCATACATAACCAGTATTTTGACCCAACTTATTATTCATTTATTTCCTGCATTTCCACGCCTACACCAGAGGTCATCGACAATTACGAAAATGCGTAAGCTTAATAATCATTAAATTGCATTTTTCTAATACAATCACTTTCTTCAAATCTCTTGAAGCGAAAATCCATTCTTGAATAATTAAAAAGCTGCAATTTCTATCCTCATTGTAAGAGTGCTTACACTAGTTTACAGAATAAAAAAAATTGTCTGTACAATTGTCTGTATATTATTTTTTTTGTTATGCATTTTGGCTCGCTGAACTCTAAATCATAGTAAAAAATTTTTTTATAGATAGGTTTTCGAGTTATGAATTTTTTAATTTAGAAAATTTTTTCCCGATGATAGTTTTACTGTTTGAGGTATATCTCGAGTTAGAAATGGCCAATCTGGTTGCATGAGGTCTCAAATTGAACATAATTGAATTGCCAATGAATATCATTACCGTTGTTACTACCCAAGTGTGTATTGCCAATATTGACAATGGGCCCAAGCAGGGTCCATTTGCTTGAATCCAGTATTGGGAAATGACAATGCACGGAAAAAAATGTTTAGCTGTATCAGCTAGATTTTAGCTATCATAGCTAGATATTTCGCTGCGGCAGCTAAAATATAGCTGGTACAGCTAAACATTTTTTTCCGTGTGGGACCCATCTTGGACTAATCTTGGCCCTATTCTTTGTTCCCATACAATGATAGTTCGTGGAAAATGGAAATATTGAACTTTGGTGCGGGCCCGGCCCTAAGCTGAGCCAAGATCGGCTCAGGTCAGGGCCCATTGTATCACCTAGTCCTCGGGCAAAACAATACAGCCAGGCTGGAAACGATGTTATCATCCCAGAGTTGGTCCCACGTTAGGTAGCATGGGCACCCACTTTGGGCCTCCATTGGACCCGTAGTAAAAACACGCTTGGGTAATGTTCTTGTTATTAGTAATTAGGTAGTTTGAGTGCAACGAACCGAAATATGTGGAAAAGATAATGTTTTTTGAGAAAAATGAAAATAAAAAAGTCACTTTTTTGCCGAGGCAAAATAGAAATCATGGAAATATGTTCAGTTACGAATTTTCTACGTGAAGTTCGTACTCTTACGGAGAAAACAAGGTATTTACAAAAGAAAATTCATGGAACATTACCGAAGTTACAATCGTTTATGTATAAGTACCAAAATTCAGCTTTTTCTTCATCCTTGGACTCCTATCTTATTCATAGCGTATACACACGTTTGATTGATTTGATTCATCTTTATTTCAATATTTTGATATAATATGAGTTTATTGGAAATAATTCGGACTCCTCGATTGTCGTTTATTTCTTGTGACATCTGTTTCTTTTATGAAAAACCAAATATAATCTCCCATCATTCTCTCATTCCAAAATCCCTGGTAACGCTGCTCCAGGGTCTTGAGTTGTTGGTGGAATCTCTCACCATGCTTGTCACTCACGTCACCGAGATTCTCCGGGAAAAATTCCAAGTGGCAATGTAGCAAATGGGTCTTGAGAGACATATTCACTCCTGTTAGGAAAAGTGAAGAAGTACAGGACATATGAAAAAAGATGGAATAGAATGGAATAGAGAATGGAGTGGAAGAATGGATACCTATTTTTGCATGGATCTCAAGTAAATTGGCCACGATCATTTTGTACTTCGGATCTCAAGTAAATTGGCCACGATCATTTTGTACTTCGGATCTTTATCATTCCCAAGGAAACCAGAAACAACTGACTTGAACGAATTCCAAGCTGCAGTTTCATCAGGGGGCAAATATGTTTTCTTATTCCTGGACCATCGAAAACCGCTTCTTTGATTTTCGTGGTAGAGAGATTTACGAACAGGGTTCTTAGATGAGTGAATGCTTGCGCTTCTTCGTTCAACGTGTTGGAAAATGCATGAAATTAAAATATTCATCCTTTCTCAACTTTGGAGAATTTCAAAGTTCAACGATCGAATCGATCGTGTATAATCCATGTATTGGAATGCGATCAGATTGAGATTAACGAAACTTGTATATGATACACGGAAACTTGTCCTCGTCGATCATTACTCTTTTTCTTCTATATAGACCTATAACTATATTGACATTTTTTCCTTTGTCGTCTTCACGGAAGAAAGATTCGATACTCTATATATATATATAACACATCGCACGGAGAGCTGCGTTTCTCCCCCCGACTAAAATCTAAGCTAAACGCCGTGTCTTTAGTACAACTCAAACCGCTCTCTCTATCGTTTCGTTATTATAATCGAACTTCGCGTATGGTTTTTCTCGTTTCTCTTCGTTCTCGTTGAAATCACCGCCTACGCGTGGAAGTTTCGATGAAAATCAACCTCCGAACTAAAGAGTTGTACTCAAAATTGTAAAGTTTGTTACGTCGATGATTGGTCACACGTTATCTCGATATATTGTTCAACGAATGTTAATTGGGGGATACATTATAGTTTGACGACAAAACTGTGGTATTTGGATTCATCACCTTTGTTCTCGATCTCCTCGGCTCTTTGTAAAGGGCGATCCGGCACCGTTCCACGAGAATTTAATCTCCAAATCAACCGAACTCATATCCTTTTATTAATTCAAATTATAATCCCGGCTCGTGGACGAAACATGGTCCTTCGAGCCGGATCGAAATCGAGATCGAGAACAATAAATTAAACAGTGTTTAGACATTCGTAATCGATTTTATCGGTTGTACGATTTTGTGTATCAGTGTAATGTGATTTTGTGAATACACGAACCCTTCTAACGGATTGACTCTTGTTGAATTATCCGATTCTATCGTTGATTATATCGATAGAATAACATTGAAAAACGTTTTTTCATCGAATAATTACTCGTCTATTCTTCAGAATAATTGAATTGAGTAATTATGGAAGAAATTCTGGCTCAACAAATTCAGTATATGGGCAGTGTCGAACGAGCTGTAACCAATCTCAAAAAACTTGGTAAAGCGAAATGGACTGCTGTCATCGTTCAAAATCGGTGGACAACCTTGAAAGAAAATTATTCCAAGTGCCAATTCTTCCATGCGAAGTTAACATCCCTCGTATCTGCTGCTGATCGATCGACAATGCCATACTTCACCAAGGATCAATTCCTCGAGTGTGAATCAAATTTTGAAGCTGCATCGGACTTCATAGCTGAAGTTCTCTCGACGTTCAACACGACTCCGTCTTCCCCTCAAGCGAACAGCACTCTTCAATTTGAGACATTGAAAGTTGTGCCTACTCTACCCAGGATCAACTTGCCGACGTTTGATGGGAATCTCCTCCACTGGGAAACCTTTCGCGACCGTTTTCGTTCGTTAATTATTGAGAATAAAGATTTATCTAACGTTTCTCGTATGCAGTACCTGTGTACTAGTCTAACTGGCGATGCAAGTAAGTCGATCAATCACCTTTCTATTACCGATACGAATTTCGATGTTGCTTGGAAATTGATAAAATCGAGATTCGAAAACAAACGTAGACTCATTAATATGCATTTACAGAATTTATTCAATCTTCCTATTTTAACTTCCGAATCTTCCAAAAATCTTCGTGGTTTACTTGATGTCGCTAATTCTTCTATTCAAGCGTTGAAAAATCTCCAACGGCCAGTGGACGAATGGAGCGATGTACTGGTTTTTCTCGTAACACAAAAATTAGATAAGTCAACTAGGAAAGCTTGGGAGTTATCTTTAGGTGATACCGACGAATATCCGACTTTTACTGATTTTGAAAAATTCTTAATGTCGCGTGTTCATGCTTTAGAAGTATGTTCTTCTCCGTCAAGTGAAGTTGAACAAAAAATTGACCATCCACATTATAAACCAGGAAAATTCGAACACATTGCCTCGCACTCTGCAAATTTAACATCATTTCAATGTCCGTTGTGTAAAAATAATCATTTTCCGACCCATTGTGCGACATTTTTAGCGAAAAGTCCAAAACAATGCCTCGAATTGATTAAATCCTGTAACCGCTGTATTAATTGTTTTAATCCGAAAGATTGTTAATAATTTGAAAGATTGTTCGAATCCCCGCTCATGTCGGAAATGTAAACGCCGGCATCACTCATTATTATATTTCAATACCAATCTGGAATGTCCGAGCGAGGATCCTCGACTTAGTCCATCGACCTCTAATCATTCTAATAGTTCAAATAATACAAATAATTCGCAACAACCAGAAATGCAAATTCCGTCGCACTCTGTGACTGAACCTGATTTGTCTCGATGTAACGTCTTATTAGCAATAGCACAAATCCGAATTCATTCCTCGCTCGGTCGTTTCGTTAATGTTTGAGCCTTACTGGATCAAGGATCCGCAACTACCATTGTGACCGAAAATGTGGCTCAACTATTGCGTTTATCCCGAACTCGTGTATCGGTGCGTATAACTGGGGTTGGCCAACCAAGTCCAAACCTCTGTCCGACACTCCGTAAAAATTCAGATTACTCCTCGATCAGAAAACGTACCGGTTTATTCCACCATCGCGCTTGTTCTGCCGTCGTTGACCAAATATGTGCCTAGTTAAACCAATACTTGCGCGAGATGGCCTCACTTAGACAATCTTGAATTGGCCGACCCCAATCCCATGAGTACGGACCCAATCGACATAATTATCGGCGCGGATTTATATGGGTCATTGATTCTTGACGGCGTGATTAAAGGTAATCGAGATGAACCGTTTGCGCAAAATACTTGGGATGGATTCCATCGGGTCCAACTGGGATCACGTATAATAATAATTCATCTTCAATTCAAGTTCTTCATGGTAGTCTGGACAGCGATTTATCTCAACAGCTTCGCCGGTTTTGGGAAATCGAAGAGACACCCGACTTATCGCCTCTAACTCCGGAGGAGCAGAAATGTGAAGAGCACTTTTTAGCTACTCACACGCGAAACCCTGATGGGCGTTTTGTGGTTCGTTTGCCCTTTAAAAACGAAGGGCCTCCTATCCCAATTGGAAATTCTCGTGGCCATGCGCTCAAGACCCTCACTCGTTTAGAGAAACGTTTAGCTCGAGATTCGATTTTATCTCAACAGTATCGAGATTTCCTAGCCGAATATGAAAATTTAAATCATATGAGAAGAGTTTATGATTCCGTTGAATTACCGCAATCTTCGCAAACTATGTACATTCCGCACCATCCTGTCGTCCGTGATCAAAGCTCGACAACCCATTTGCGCGTCGTATTTAACGCGTCAGCCCCGACCTCTAATGGTACCACTTCAAACGATCATGTAATGACAGGACCCAAGCTCCAAAAGGAGTGAGCATCAATTCTTTTGCAATGGCGTCAATATAAATACGTATATACGACTGATATCGCCAAAATGTACCGCCAGATCTGGGTGGATGAACGCGACGTTGATTATCAACGAATTCTATGGCGGCCAAATCCATCTGATCCCATATCCGAATATCAGGTGTTGACTGTTACATATGATACTAATTCCGCTCCTTATTTGGCTCTTCGAGTCTTGCAACAGCTAAATCGTGATGGAGGAGAACCGTTTCCACTAGCTCAATCAGTCTTACGAAAGCAAACTTATGTAGACGACTGCATTTTTGGTGCCGATGACCAAGGTCTAGCCCGGCAAACTCGCGATCAATTAATTGCTCTCATCGTTAAAGGTGGATTTAAACTTTGAAGATGGACTAGCAATTGTCCCGATTTATCAACAGATATCGATCCCGACGATCATGGGTTAGCGTATTCCCGGCAGTTACAAGAAGACGAGTGCCTCAAAGTCTTGGGGATTATTTGGAATCCCAGCCAAGATACTTTTCAATTCCACGTATCAAGCGATAATTGCTGTTACCAATCGAAACGCGAAATTCTATCTACCGTTGCGAAATTGTTTGATCCGCTCGGTTGGGCAACCCCAGTCATCATCACCGCAAAAATATTTCTGCAACAACTTTGGTTGCAAAAATGCTACTGGGATGAGGAACTCCCAATCAAGTTGCGGGACGAATGGTCAAATTACCACCTTCAACTTTCTCGATTGAATCACCTTTCAATACCTCGATGGACTCAATTCGGTTCAGCCACCATTTCTCAAGAACTTCACGGTTTCTGTGACGCTTCTACTCAAGCGTACGCCGCGGCTGTCTACATGAGAATTATCTCCGTTGACCAAACCATAACCGTGTCATTACTTATGGCTAAATCGAAGGTGGCACCACTAAAAACATTGAGCGTTCCTCGATTAGAGTTCTCGGCCGCGTTACTTCTCGCTAAGCTCATTAACTACGTTCGCAAATCCTTAGATGGGACCCCCTTACCGTGTTATTGTTGGACTGATTCCACAATAACTTCAGCTTGGTTGAGCAAACCTGCGGCATCATGGAGAACATTCGTTGCGAACCGTGTAGCAACTATCCAAACTTTGATTCCGATTGCTCAGTGGGGACATGTTTCAACTATTGAGAACCCCGCGGACTGTGCCTCTAGAGGCATTTCGTCCGAACAATTATTATCGCACTCATTGTGGTGGAGAGGCCCCATATGGCTCAGACAAGCTCATGAAAGTTGGCCTCAAACTAGCCCCGCGATTGACAAAGAAATTCCGGAAGAGAAAACTTCTCGTGTTACGTTGTCATCTGTACCTGATGAGTCGTGGGATTTAGAATCGAAATTCTCATCATGGTCGAAATTATTGAGAGTCACGGCCTACATCATGCGATTCGTGAATAGCACTAGATCGTCCAGTTCCGATTCAACATCACCGAATACTACGAAAATTCCTTCCGAACCGATCTCGTTAACCTTACTGCCCTCTGAAATCAAAACCGCGAAAATATTTCAGTTGAAACGGATGCAAAAGAAATTATTCGTCACTGAATTGGATTGTCTGAGACGACAGCGTCCTTTACCTCGCCGTAGTCCTTTAGTTACCCTCAATCCTATTCTCGATACTGATGAGTTGATTAGAGCAAAAGGACGACTACAAAATTCTCAACTTCCAATCCACGCGAAACTCCCGATTATCCTCAAATCACACACGTTATTAAATTTGATTATCCGAGAAGCACACTTGAAAGCTCTTCACGCCGGCTCTCGCCTTACGTTGGCTATACTCCGTCAGGAATATTGGATCCTACGAGGTAAAACAGGAGTTCGATCGATCATCCATCGATGTGTAGGATGTAGGCGAGAACAAGCTTCGATTCCGTCCGAACTCATGGGGAATTTGCCTCCAGCAAGAGTTACCCAACCGTCTCGTTCATTTTTACACTCTGGGGTGGACTATACCGGTCCGGTTCAAATACGCACTTCATCCGGCCGTGGATACAAAGCGCACAAAGCGTATATTGCAGTCTTTATATGTATGGCCACTAAAGCAATTCATATTGAGCTTGTAAGCGATTATACTACTGATGCGTTCTTAGCTGCCTTTAATAGATTTTGTGCTCGCCGTGGATTACCGAATACTATGTACTCCGATAATGGTACCACGTTCCAAGGCGCTGATCGAGAACTGAGGTCCGCATTCAAGGCTGCGTGTCAAGATCCTAACTTCATAAATCTCTCAGCTACTGACCAAGTATCGTGGAAGTTCATCCCCCCATCAGCTCCTCATTCCGGAGGGCTGTGGGGAGTGGCCGTACGAAGTGTCAAACACCATCTTAAGTGGGTGATCGGGTCTCACACTTCAACTTTTGAGGAAATGACCACGCTATTGTGCAACATCGAATCTTGTTTAAATTCCAGGCCCATAGCCCCATCGTCTGAAAATTTAGACGACTGTTGCGCCTTGACTCCGGGTCATTTCTTGATCGGCTCTCCATTGAAAGGAGTGCCAGAACCTTCTATCTTATCTGAAAATGAGAACCGATTGAATCGTTGGCAACTGATTCGAAGAGCGGCCGAAGATTTTTGGAAGGCTTGGTCGAACGACTCCTTGCATACGCTGCACCAAAGGCCAAAATGGCGTACGGTGCAAAATTTAGCGACACCTGGACGTAGGGGAGAGTGGGGACACTTGCACCACTTTTTTTTTACATTGTTATAACTTTCGTGGTTAACTTCATTCGATATATTATTTATGGGATTTTGACAGAGCGAACATTCCTTTCTAAGTTGCAAATGATAGCAAGGTCGAATCTAACATCCTATCAATGATATAAGTGTTCTTCAGAAACATTGCGTTTGGTGCAACTCTCCCCACATGGCGGGAGACTTGCACCACCCTGCGAATTAGCTCTTTCTCCCTCTCTCTCTCTTTCTCTCTCTCTCTCTCTCTCTTTCTCTCTCCCTGAGTAATTGATCCTCTCCCTGCTAAATTTTCCCAACAAGGACCGATACAAAACGATAAATGTTTTCTATAGTTTTCAATGAGGTTTCTGGATACGGAATTTACGAAGTTATATCGTTATCAAACGATAGAACTCTATCGTTCTTTATCGTTTTCTATAAAAATTTAACAGATTGTATAGGGTTTTATCGTGAAATTCGTATAGGAGAAGTATCAGTTATTTGGAAAAAAATAGTTATGTGTTCTAGAATAAGTAGTACTTTTCCAATACGAATTTCACGATAAAACCCTATACAATCTGTTAAATTTTTATAGAAAACGGTAAGGAACGATAGAGTTCTATCGTTTGATAACGATATAACTTCGTAAATTCCGTATTCAGAAACCTCATTGAAAACTATAGAAAAAATTTATCGTTTTGTATCGTTCTTTATGGGGATAATTTAGCAGGGCTAATTGGAATAATAACCACTATTTTCAAATCTATTTATCAGTATTTATTTGAAATGAATAATCAGATATACAAGTGAATAGCTGAACTTACGATCAAGATGGACTTTACGCAGTTTAGAGTTTGATACTAGCAACAACCTTTTATTGAAAACTAATTGCACAAGAGTGTTTGCTATGGACGGAGGAAACAAGTGAAATTTGTCACTCCTACCAACTCATATCAGGAGGCATAAACTCAATTGAACGTTCTTGAGACTGATTTCAGCGCCGCCAATAGGAAGGGTACTTGAACTAATCTCACATGAAGGCACTGATACTGTGTCACAAACTTTTATGATTTGTTGAGCATTTGTGTAAATGTATCCATGTGAGGTTAGTTCCAGTAGCCTTCCCCTTGGCGGCGCTGAAGTTCATTATGAAAATTCTCTCATTGAGTTTATCCCCCCTGACTTATATGAAGTGAGATCATTCATGGAAATAGCAAAGAGTTTCACAGAGTATTTTATCAAACAAAAGAATCTTTCTCTCTCTCTCTCCTTCCTCTCCTTCTCTCTTCTGTTCTTCGGAAGAACATTCAGATTCGAACATCCGAGTGTACGGATCATTCTGAATACCTGTTTCTATAAAAAAAATGAAACATCGGAAGTGGTGCAAGTATCCCCGCAATTTGTGGTGCATTGCACCCCTCACGGCATCAACAGACTACTGATGCTCGCAAAAAAATTCCAGATATTTTCAGTCAAAAAGTGGATCATGAAAATATTGTGCAACGATTGTACTTTCGATTGAGATTGGTTTCGTGGTGTTTGGGATCACTTACAGATCATGGGAAACTTTTTCTGAAAAACTAAGGAGACACAAATCAAACGATTTTGAGAGTGCCAAACCTTTTGATATCAATAAAAAAACAGAGATTCATTCCACATTCCTGTGAACTCGTGTGGAGTTAGGTCATCCATTCAGCAAACGCCACGTGCAAGAACAGTTCAGAAATTTTGGAAAATTAAGAGATATCTGCTGTGGTGCATATCACCCCATGGTGCAAGTGTCCCCACTCTCCCCTATAGTGTCACTGCGTAATCCTTTGTTACCACCATGTCAGTGGGAGCTTGGACGCATTACGTCTTGTCACCCCGGAGAAGACGGCCTGATTCGCGTGGTTACCGTCAAACCAGCGAAATCCGAATATAAAAGACCTATCGTGGGATTATGTTTTTTGCCGGCTGACATAAACTCTCATGCCATCCCGGATGACGGAATGGCGGGCGGGGAGTCTACGTAATGCGCTCCATCCATTGAATTTTCTATTTCATAAACTGAGCTGGACTCAGTTAATTTAGTTAGTAGTTAAGTTGGATAACTTAGTTTGAGCCCCTTGTACCGCTTATCAGCGTTAACGACTGTTTCGAATTTGAGTAATTCGAGGCGAGCGGTAATGTTGGAAAATGCATAAAATTAAAATATTCATCCTTTCTCAACTTTGGAGAATTTCAAAGTTCAACGATCGAATCGATCGTGTATAATCCATGTATTGGAATGCGATTAGATTGAGATTAACGAAACTTGTATATGATACACGAAAACTTGTCCTCGTCGATCATTACTCTCTTTCTTCTATATAGACCTATAACTATATTTACATTTTTCCCTTTGTCGTCTTCACGGAAGGAAGATTCGATACTCTATACATATATATAATACATTGCACGGAGAGCTGCGTCTCTCCTCCCGACTAAAATCTAAGCTAAACGCCGTGTCTTTAGTACAACTCAAACCGCTCTCTCTATCGTTTCGTTATTATAATCGAACTTCGCGTATGGTTCTTCTCGTTTCTCTTCGTTTTCGTTAAAATCACCGCCTACGCGTGGAAGTTTCGATTAAAATCAACCTCCAAACTAAAGAGTTGTACTCAAAATTGTAAAGTTTGTTACGTCGATGATTGGTCACACGTTATCTCGATATATTGTTCAACGAATGTTAATTGGGAAATACATTATGGTTTGACGACAAACTGTGGTATTTGGATTCTTCACCTTCGTTCTCGATCCCCTCGGCTCTTCGTGAAGGGCGATCTGGCACCGTTCCACGGGAATTTAATCTCCAAATCAACCGAACTCATATTCTTTTATTAATTCAAATTATAATCCCGGTTCGTGGACGAAACACAACGCTTTCACGAAGTTTCTTGGAAGCCCCATTTTGATGTGTAATGGTGGAAGAATAATGTTTTCTTTCACTGAGAAAAAGGATAGTTTGATTCAAGTGAGTTTCAGTTGCCTCAACCCCGCCATGCATTTGGATACGGCGCAATGAATCTAGGAATTGACTGAACTGCCTGATGAGTTTGGAAAAGGAAGTTGTCTCAACCCCGTAAGAAATTAAGTCAATCCTTTGAGCAATTGATTGTAATTTTCATGGATTTGGTTCAATTGATTCTCTCCTTTGAAAGAGCGTGAAACATATTTGTATTGAATCAGAATAGTTTGAAATAACGACATGTAACATTTGATTGAATGTCACATACCATAACATCAATATGGTAGTTCAATTTATTCAATTTTATGAGTTATCCGCTGAATAGAATATAGGAATTCAATGCAATGATCGAATGAGGAGAAAAAAGATTTTTCATGTGGACTTTCCGAATAAATTCACACAATGTTTTGGGAATTTGTATTAAGTGTTGTTGTCGGAATGTTCATTGACCGGCTCTCCTCTCTTTCCTACCATGGTCTGTCATTTTCTCCCGGTTTTGCTGATGGGGGTCGTTGCTGCTTCCGTCCGTGATGCTTGACCAGTCGTGTTCTAGTGTAGACGATGCTGTCCGGATGAATTCTGAAATGCAAATTTTGCTCCACAGTTGGCGAGAATCGAACTCACAACAACTTCCAGTATTGAAGACTAGCTTTACCCATTGAACTATGGAGGCTGTTCAAATAACCTCAACCCAAGAATGCCATTTTGAACATGATTCATCCGATCTAGAAGATAAAATTGACGTAATGTCTTATGAATTGGATGAAAGTTCATATCGAATCTGTGAATATAAGCGGATCATACTCCATGTAAAATCACGTGTTTTTTTTCATATGAATAGGAAATAATTCTTTTTTCAACGAACGCTTGGGTATATCTACATTTGGTTGTGATGAACTTCATGACATATTGAAAGCGATCGCATTGATGAGGTTGTCTCAACCCCGCCCATTTTCAGCCAAACTTATTGGATATTCGTTCAATTAACCAATTTTCCAGATGCAATTGAATGAGAATATTATCTCAAATGCTCATCCTTTTCAATTACACCTGATGCATTCCAATCACCTCGATATGAGTTCGAATCAACTGCTTAAAATGGTGCGTTCAAATTTCGTTGTGTTTCCATTAAAGACTTGGTGATTGACTGAAACGCGCGTCTGATTTACTTACAATATCGCTACAGGTTTGAATCAACCAAACGTGGATTTTTGTACCAAATGACGGGGAATTTATATCAAGCATTATTCTGTTGACTCAACCGGGTACCTGCCAAACCCTTGGCGGAGTTGCCAAAAACACATTTTTTTTCTCAGTGTTCTTTACTAGAGCCACATATTTGACATTATTCTCACCCACCGTATGGTTTTTTGTTTTCGGCCATTGTTTTTTTTTATAATGATGTTCGCGATTACGTCCATCCCAGAGACATAGGAAACATCAATATTTTGTGTATTCTTGCGGCATTCCAGATAGCATGCCCACTACTTGTAAATCAGAACAAATCTCCCAATCGTGCTTTTCATACTCGATAAATTCCAATAATTTGACCATTGTCTCATAGGATTCTCCAGTATTAACTGCATGTGCAATGGGCATCCACGGTTTTTCTCGCAAATGTTATCGCAAAAGCATATTTAATTACTCGTTTCATAATACTTTGAGTAAAGCTTGCCCCGGTCTCTGTAATACGTTATTCTAGGTAGCCCTTATTTTCCGCGTGTTTTTTTCCGCGCGCGGTTCTCCGCGCAAGGTTTCCCGCGTGGATTGGTTTCGCGCGGTTGTCATTTCCGCGCGTAGGTTTTTACCGCGCGCCCGTTGCCGCGATTTGCGCTTTCCGCGCGTGAAATATTGTTAGTAAATTCAATAATTCTTATGCGATTGAGTGTCATGTTCTGAATGTAAGAATAGTGTTCTTATGTGTTCTTGTATGTTTCATGTTCATTTTTGATGTTGTTTTCGTTGTTTTTGATGTTCATTATTTATTAAGAAATGTTTTTAAATGTAATTTAGTTCCATTTTTACGTGCAGTTTCTCATAATTTTCGAAGATCAAAGATTAGAGAGGGTAGGAAATGTACTTGGCTGGTTTTTCTGTGAAATAAAACTGTTATCATTGATAAATGCAGTGGGAGTAGGTTTTTTTTTATTTGTGTGTGTGTTGTTAACTGTTGGGGAGGGGAGGCGCGGTTGTTGTTTTGCGCGCTGATGAGTATGAATGAAGGGGCGCGGTTCGCTTCCGCGCGGTAAACGTGGCGCGGCAACGAAGCACGCGGAACTTGATGCGCGGTAAGTAAGGGGAATCGTTATTCTAATATTTGCAGCCAAAAAGTAATATTGTTTCATTCGAGATGCATGCAATTCTGTTGCCTCTTTTGAAAGGTTCAAATCTCTCACCCAATCATTCAACTCACCTTGAGTTAAAAGATGTTTTTCAATAGCATCGAAATCGCTATCACTATTCGTTTCCGTATTGTGTAATAAATCGTTACCAATTTCAAGGGTAGGTGATGTGGGACATTTCGGAATGACAAGTGTATTCGAGTGTGGTATGGGAAACGTGGCAGATTGTACATTTGCGTAATCCCATCGCATATTTTTTCCAAAACCTGTCTGGTTGCTTAGACAAAAATAGCAATCGGTTGCATGAAAAAACAGTTTTTTCCACATCATTGGTACACCAAATTTCATTAGCCGCCTAATTCAAAAACAAAACTGAAATCCATGAAATAATCATATACACTGAGAAAAATTTGGTTGTATAATTTCCCATAATTGATGAGAAATCAAGGTTATGACCTGAAAACCACAAAATGTGTTGTCAAAGCTGATAAATTTAACTGTGATTTGGTTGAATCCACAATACGAACGAGTCATATTTAGGACGGAAGTGAGTGAAGATAGCTGTAATTGCTGCATAGTTCATGCACGTTCGACAGCATATTTTCAGGGTATAAAATACTCATTTACTATGAATGATGGAAAATTATACATGAACATTTTTCTCATCGTAAATTAGTATATACTATACTCAAGCTGTAGATTTGACATCCACTTATTACTCAATACATACCTTGTCGAGCCAGAAGCCCATTCTACGAGATTCATATAGCATGAAAAGCATACAATACTTGGTGTCCATGGTTCATCAAGATTTTCAGCTTTCATTTTGAAATATTGTAGATAATGATCTTGAAGAGGGTTAGTGAATTTTTGGCGATTCTTTTCCACGACATAATTACCGCATACGTAACAAAAATTGTCTGGATGATTTGCGCACTCGAAATCTCGTTTCCTTCCACTTATGATATATAAAATGGATTGAAAAATAAAATCCTCATGTCAGAACACAGAATATCGATTCAAACAATTTGACGGAATACAATAACACACAGATGTGAAATGTCAGAGGAACAAATGCCGTGAAAAAACAAAAGACGATTAACAAGCTGAAATCATTTCTGATTCATCCATGTTGTATCAAAATATCATACTAAAAATGATTCGAATCGATTAAACTGGAGTATACGCTATGAATAAGATAGGAGTTCAAGGATGAAAAAAGAGCTGAATTTTGGTACTTGTACATAAATGATGGTGACTTCGGTAATGTTCCATGAATTTTCTCTTGTAAATACCTTGTTTTCTTCGTAAGAGTACGAACTTCACGTAGAAAATTCGTAACTGAACATATTTCCATGATTTCTATTTTGCCTCGGCAAAAAAGTGACTTTTTTATTTTCATTTTTCTTAGAAAACATGATCTTTTCCACATATTTCGGTTCGTTGCACTCAAACTACCTAATTACTAACAACAACAACATTAGTAACAACGGTGATGATATTCATTGGCTTATGTTCAATTTGAGACCTCATGCAACCAGATTGGCCATTTCTAGCTCGAGATATACCTCAAATAGTAAAACCATCATCGGACAAAAATGTTAAAAATTAAAAAAACTCATAACTCGAAAACCTATCCATGAAAAATTTGTTTACTGTGATTTTCGAGTTCAGCGAGCCAAAATGGATGAGAAAAAAATAGTCGCATCGAATTTACAAAATGGCTGTAAACTAGTGTTATCAGAGTTGCGGTATTTTTGCATCCCAAAGAAGATCATAAAACTAGTTTTTTTTATTGTATTATGTATATGATAAGTATTTCCTCAGGAACATAAATGAAATAAAAATAAATCCTTGCGTACTAAATGCAGACATATTTCATAACGTTCTAACGTAAAGTTTCCAATTGATATTGAAGAATACTGATAGATGGATCAAGAGTCCCTTCACCATTGAACCAACGTTCAAATGTAACGACAACCACGTAACCGATGCCGAAGAACGCCGAAGAATAAAGAATCATACAACGGATTACAATTCCAAAACGGAAGCGACTTTATACCACCGCGCAAAGGTGCCGCGGCTTTTCAACCATACTCACGGATAATTCATCGTGAAACTGTGAATTCATTCGTTCGTCCTTCTCGAAATTTTCTCAAGAAAATAAGAAAAAATTTAAGTAAAAGTTCAATTGTCATGGAAATCTCATGGGGTTCAGAGATCGAGAGAATTGGACATTTTCAATGACGTAAGAAAGAAATGCATATTATTCCACCTGGAAAACACGAGTTATTTGATTCATCGTCATTTAAATGAAGAGGAGTCAACGGATCATATTTTCAATTCTAAAGTTGATTCTCCAAGTGTACAAATGGAAAGTTGTGTGAAGACTATGAAAAGGTCATATGATTTAATGCGAAAGCCAAGATAAAAGTTGATAATTGCGGTGATATTAATAGAACATAGAATAAAATCGGTAGGAGTGAATAGAAAGTGTTTTTAGATTAAACCAGAGAACGTGAACTTCACTTTTAATTACTAGTTGTATTCAACATTTTGTACAAGATTAGGGAAGGCCCTCGTGACATTCGCCACAGTTCAAGAATAATTCAGGAATACGTATTCAAGAATTTGAAAGGTCATAAAAAAATTATTTATAAAAGCTATGCCAATTGGCACATGGCTTTCTCATTTGTGTCAAATAATGCAGGTCGCAAGAAAATATTTTCCACAGTTTTCAACCGATTGGGATGAAAATCATATGAGAACACTATCGGGTGACAACTAGAACGTGGCATCAATTTCATCGGTATTGTATAAAAGAAAGCGAAAACATGCCCTTGTCCCGAAATCACAATTTTTCTTAACATTTCTTCTTTCATTTTCTTGTAAAGATCAGGTTGAAACTTATATGGGACCACTATCGGCACTGCATAAAATTGTGGTAAGAATTTCATAATTATTGGATGATAGGAACAGAATATATCCGCATGATAGCGGCATATTAACGAGATTTTCGAATTTTGTTTCGAAGCTTAGTGCTTACCATTTTCTTTCCTCACTTCCGATTCGTTTGAAATTTATACCGTACAAATAACACCTTGTGAATTGAATATGTTCAAAGTTCCGTGGCATTCAAATGATACACTCAGAGAAATTTTCAGTCACTGTAACTATTGAAAAATATTTATATATCGCATCAACTATTTTTTCGAAGTTAAAAGGAATAAAAATGTATGGTTGCGTTACCTATCAAAATATGTTCCATGTAACTATATCAAAATGATATCTGTCACAAGTATATGATACTTGTAGTGACAATAATATTGTAGTTTTTCACTTCATAGTTAGAGACACCATGAATCAAGATTATTATTGAGAAGCTCATGCTAACTGTTTCTGAACAATTGACATATCACATATTTTTTGTTTTCCTTTCAAATCATTGAAAAACAACAATGTAATTTGCTGCATTCAGAATTATTTCTTTTCTAGTTGACTTGAATGTATCATTGTATTCCAGTAACAAGTGGAGAAGTATGGAAATCGTATGAAGTTGTGTTGTTCATCTCTGTTTGCGAGAACCACAAATTCATAGTCATAAGTAGACACAAAATACATAAGGATTTGTTCATAGTCACCATAACTATGAATAACATGTTCCCATAAGTTTCTGGATTGCAGTTATACTGACTATTATTTAGTTATTGGAACTATTTCTAAATAGTTGATTCAACTATCAACTCATAGTGTCTGGAATTCTAGAGCGTTAGTTGATGCGGTATATAAGTATATTTCAATAGTTGTGGTTACTACAAATTTATCTAGGTGCATGAACATAGGGAAGGGCATGCTTTCAAAATATGCCCAAAAAACGCGGATTGAAAAAAAAATTTTTCACGGTTCCCAACAGATTGGGACGAAACTCCTATGGGGTCACTAGTGGATCATACTCAGAACGTGGTATAAGTTTCATCACAATCGGAAAATATAAAGCGGAACTATGCGCGGTCGCGAAATCGCGATTTTTTCACATTTTTCCTTATATGGGAACATTATCAACACTACATATAACCATGGTAAAAATTTCATGAAGATCGAATAATAGGAACGGAAAATATCCCCGGTCGCAAAATGTGCACACACACACAGACAAACAGGCAGACGGACACGAAACCAAAAATTTTCTCCGAGTTTAGAGAAACATTTTGGCCTAAGAGATTTCTGATTTTGGGGACAAAAAAATTCTCGGTCCCCGAAAACGATCACAAAGCCCCCCTCTAACGAGGAAGCAAGACATCATGCTATTTCGTGCTATTGATGATGCTATTTTATTTGCTAAATTATGGAATGTTATTTTGTGTATAGGAAAAGTCATGCACCAGACTTAAGGGTTCAATTGGATGTGTTTGATGATCAGCGAGAAACTGACGAGGAACTCTCGAATCACGGCCCTCCGGGTATAGATCTTTCATCCCACGTCGATGTTTTTTACGCTATTTTTGGCCAAGTATGATTTTTTAATAATCACATACCTTCTTAATTGACATTAATGTATGTTAAATATTTCTTTGATGTTCCTTATTACTGTTCGATACAAATCTTTCTAAGTGCGCGATATACATCACTCCTTTTTAATTCGCATGAATAATATTTCAGATAGCGGATACACCTCAAGAAATACCGTTCTTGAGTATTCTTCAGCATCTACTACGGTTGGATCCCAAAGATGCGGCCAGTGATTTAGCTTGGGACACTGCGGAAACTCTGGTTCATCGAGCAACATTGCTGGAGAACCGTGAGGACGCTACAAAACTGCTAAGGTCGCCTAGCCTTCAAGTACGTTCTTTCTCTGGAACACCCATCAATTCATGAAAAAATATGAGAAATTGATCTCGAATATTATGTATTGTGTTAGACAAACTTGTGTTGCCATTGTCGAGGTACGGCTGATCAAACTTGTGGATCAAGAAAAGCATCTATACCAGCGACAACGCCCCTACCGCCACCTCCACCACCTCCGCCACTTCCCCTTTCGACGGCACTGTCGAGCGCCACGGTACTTGAACCTCTATCGTCCTCCAGTTCAACTCAGTTACCACCCCCACCTCCGCCCCCATTAATTCTGGCAAACGTGCCAAGTTTCGATGTTCCCATGGAACCACCTTTACCACCTCCTTTACGTGCGTCACCAGTAGCGCGTGCTCCAACCCCCGAACCACCGAGTAACCATGCAAGATTGCTGCCGCAACAGGAAATTCCCACCCCCAAGACGAAGATGAAAACTATCAACTGGAATAAAATACCTAATCATAAGGTAAATATGATCATTCTTTGTGTGGCACCCTGTCTCTCTACTCAGTAAAAAATGCGAAGAATCAGTAAAATCTAAATGGCAATAGGCAGTCATGGCGCAGTGAATTACTTGAGGTGATTTACTTAGCACATAATGAGTAAAATACTAGGTAATTTATATGTTGAGTTTCTTACAGTTTTTTACATCGTGGAATTCCAGTAAATCCACTAGAAATCACTAGTTTCAGATCAATCATAGCTTTTTGACATAGCAGAAGTAATTTACTTAATTTATTGCACTGGTAACAAACCCGTAAAATACCAAAAATTAGTTTACGACAGGTAATTTGGCATCACTGGCAATAGGTGATAAGTCATGAAAAACTCAGAGCCCACCCAACGCAGTTTGTCACAGCAACGTAACGGCGACAAACAATTTTGTTACTGGTGATGTAACCTGTTTGTTCCCGGCAATGTCCTGGTTGGTAGTAATTTCCTACTCAACAAATGTAACCAGGATGTAACCACCACATTGCAGATGAAACATTATTATACTTCTGCGATGTTGGCGTTACGTAACAGGTAATGTTCTAAAATCACTGCAACATTCCAGTAATGAAGTCTGTTACACTTTACTTTCCCGAAAAAGTCATCACTGTAACATCCCAGTAATGAAATTTGTTACATTTTCCTTTCGACGAGAAAATCATCGCTGTAATATCTCAGTGATCAAGTTTGTAACATTGGAATTTCATGAAAATTTACGAATATTAGTATGAATGATTGTTTCTTCACAAGAGTTCAAAAAAGACAACTGAGGGAAAATTAAGGTTCTCGTTGCAGAATTTTATAGAATATTTTATCAATTCATTATTAACTTTGATTAGCGAATATAATCAATTCAAGTTGGATAATCAAATAAATTCTCATCATTGACATACATTATTATCAAACAGGGAACTTATGAAAGAAGGTATCACATTGGAATAAGTACATTAACATCGAAACATGAAATATTTCTTATATTCAAAAAATGAAAGGAACGCGCATATAAAATAAAATATGATACTCATCTATTTTGATCACCGGGGACTAGATTGATAGATGTACATTTCAAAGGGAACTTAAGGACGTATAAGCAATGACCGAGGAAAATTAGACCCTTGATATTCGAGAGATCTCGAGCGATATATCATCCATCCTTCCTCAATATATGACTTTTTCTCTTTTTTATAAAAAAAAACTTAGAGTCGAATGAAACGATTATACACTAGAGTGAACTGAAAGGTTTTGAAAGAGAACATAACAAGTTCGGGCCATATTTTTCGGGAATGATAATGATAATAAACGTAATAATTATAACGACAATAATAATAATAATAATAATAATAATAATAATGATAATGATACACGGAAAAAAAGTAGTTAATTTTACTAGAACTGTAATCCATTCTACTAAAGACATTCATAAAATACGGGATTATCAAACTCAATAGTAACTCTTACCACTTCAGCCGAGTTGGCCATTTGTTTAAGAGTTACCACATATATTTGTGAATAAGGTTTCTGTTTATTGTTTCCATGACCCTTTACTCAAGATAAGATGTATAAAATTATCTAGTAGAATTCACCAATACATCTTGTATACAATATTTAATGAAATCATGAAAAATATTATCATCATACATCAGTTTCACCAAAATCAACAGTTAGATTTATCCGAAGTATTAAATAAAAAATATATGAAAAAATATATTAAATAAAAAAAATTTTCAATATTAGAAAATCAAAAATAATTTTCTCAGTTCCTTCCCAAGACCACTGTTGATGATGCTGGGTCAATGTCTCATTGAGTTGGGAAATCAATTTTTCGACGAAGAAAGGGGATTCGAACCTACCTACCTACCTACCTACCTACCTACGCGACTAAAGCCTAACCTGCACCGACTTGAGCTACACTATGATATAGTAGCGAGAGATCATAGAATTGAATCTTAATGATCAACATGACGTCATCAGAATTCAGGGACGAACGTTGCGGATAAATATGCTTCATATTCATAGGTTATATTGGCATGTAATGCATTGAATGTGCTGTTGATTTTAGTATTAGAGATTTTCATTTTTTTCATAAGTGAGTGGTTTTTAATATTTTGGTTCTCATATATTCCAAACTTCCTATCACTATTTTCACTATTCCATTTTAGTGATAAATCAAATATCCAAGTGCTCCTGTATTTTCAAGGGGAATTCAACTGATAATTAACTACCGATCCAGTTCATGATCTTCACGCCATCAACAATTGAAGGCCCGGATGCAATAAGGGGACTACCGCTCGAAAACACGGAAAACTATTGTCCAAGCCATGACGTCACACGCCAAAATCAAAAGTCGGAATTTCGAAAATTGAAAAATACTGGGTGATAGGGCTTGAAAAATGAACATAAGTATCTGTTTACCATTTTTCTATTCGTAGATGTGAAACAAATAATCGGTAGTGTTTACATGAATATGAAGTACTCTTTACTACAATGTAGAATATAAATATACAACTGATTATATGTTTTGAAATGATTCGATATTCAAGTGAAACTTACATTGAACATGTATTCACTCTACATGAGCTGAGTAGTAAGAAATACTATAGAATTCAGAACTGCTTGTTTTATTAAATCTACTGAGTTCAAAGTTATCCGTGACGGAACAATATTTACTGGACATCGACTGTTCCCGCAACTCTACAAACCTATCAAATATACAAGGACACTTATAGACTTTATTTTTTTTTTAATCAAAGGAATCAGAAAATTTAATTGGAAGTTTATAAACCGGCATTAGTAATTCATATAATAGCTTTTTTTTCCGTGTAATAATGTACTTATTCCAATGTGATACCTTCTTTCATAAGTTCCCTGTTTGATAATAATGTATGTCAATGATGAGAATTTATTTGATTATCCAACTTGAATTGATTATATTCGCTAATCAAAGTTAATAATGAATTGATAAAATATTCTATAAAATTCTGCAACGAGAACCTTAATTTTCCCTCAGTTGTCTTTTTTGAACTCTTGTGAAGAAACAATCATTCATACTAATATTCGTAAATTTTCATGAAATTCCAATGTTACAAACTTGATCACTGGGATATTACAGCGATAATTTTCTCGGGAAATGAAAATGTAACAAATTTCATTACTGGGATGTTACAGTGATTTTAGAACATCAGCTGTTACGTAACGCCCACATCGCAGAAGTATAATGATGTTTCATCTGCAATGTGGTGGTTACATCCTGGTTACATTTGTTGAGTAGGAAATTACTACCAACCAGGACATTGCCGGGAACAAACAGGTTACATCACCAATAACAAAATTGTTTGTCGCCGTTACGTTGCTGTGACAAACTGCGTTGGGTGGGAGTATTGTTTCTCAGTGGAATTTCACTGATTCTGATTAAAAGAGTAATTTTTGAAATTCGAAATTTCTGGAAAAATTTGTACATTTCAGATTCGCGCGTGCAATGTTCTCGCACTGAGAGAAGAGTTTATTTGTATTTAATAAATCTTGTTTTGGATACGGCGAAATAAATATTTATTACATACAAACATGACTCACTATTCTCAGATAAGGTTTAATAACAGTTAAAAAATGTCATATGAAGTCTTGTAACAGTTAATAAACTTCATTTATAGTCATTGAGCCAAGTTTACGTGGAAAAAATATTTATTTCGCCGTATCCAAAGTAAGCTTTATTAGATACAAATAAACTCTTCTCTCAGTGCGGAATAGATGAAGAATAGAAGAAATATTGAATGGTTGTGTCTTTCAGTGACAAACAAGATGCAAATACTCATTATGTTATATTCTATTGATCTATTTTTGAGGAAGTTAGGTGCGCATATCTAGTATTCATCGAATTTTATAAAATATCGATACAGAATTAGAATTTTTTGTATACAAAATATTGATGTATTCAAACATCGCCCATTCCTAATAACGGAATAAAAAGCAGGAGTTTAATTTCAAGATGACACATGCAGCCATAGCGATGGGTGATATTTGGCGATATTATATTCTTTAAGGAAAATTTATCGAGTTTTTATTGAATTTCATCCGAAAACGTTAGACATTTGACAAAAATTTTATGAAAAACATCTCAACTCTCGAAAGAAAAAAAGGAAATAGCTGTGGCCGCTACCCACTCTTTTAGCACCCTTTTTTCACCGCTATAGCTACAATAATTGCAGTTGTAGCTATTTTTTAGCTACCGCAGTAGGAAATCGTAGCTGCAACTGCACAGATTTTGTAGTTGATATTTGGAAGCCAAATGGTGTTAAATTTTCGCTGCGGCAGCTAAATTTCTTGCTGCTACCGCTAAGTGAATAGCTGTGACAGCTCAAAAATAGCTGCCATAGCTCATTTTTAGCTATCCAAATAATAGCTAATTATTTTTTCCGTGCATACATAACGGCTTGCTGTACATTTTTATCAAATTTGGACTGCCATATACCATCCTCCCTGTGTGTCATCTCATCCCGCTTCACTACATATTTGAATAAAAATCGTGTGTACCATTGAAAAAATTATAGCCTTGGAATAAACCACTACTCCACTTGCTACAGACTCAAAAATCAGTTGAAATATCGAAATCACACCTTTAAAAAATCAATCTCAAGGTCTCAAGATGTATTTAAAAGAAAAAAAATCGATTTCCTGAAATTACGCAATAGTTCAACCCCTTGAAATTTATGCAAAATATAAAAGAATCATATATAAAAGTAGTATATCATTAGGTGATAGATGATCAATTTGTTCCCATTTCAGGTGATTGGAAAGAAAAATATATGGTCCCTCGTGGCGAACGAGCATCAGAATTCGCCTATGGCGGATTTGGATTGGGCAGAAATGGAGGGATTATTTTGTCAGCAAGTACCACCAATGTTACCACCAGTAACGTGTTCTTCCTCTTACGGTTCTGTAGACGCGGAAAGACGTCGTCGAGAACCTACAGAGGTAATTGAAATTTCAAATCCATCTCCCTTTCAATTCACATTTTTTATGGATTCTTGATCAATACTAATCATTAGACATCGGATTATATGCATTTGCATATATGCATATGCAAAACGCATACACTGACTTTTTCATACAATTTTGCGTATAATAATATTTTTTCGTCGATAGTGCATATTTTAGGGTAAAATGTCAAGAGTTTCCGAAATTGGGGAAATGAATAGTGGATTTGAACAATAAACGGAATTTTCAACTTTGAGGTGTCATCAAATTCTTTTCCTAAGAGATTCTTCATAGTTGTATTCTGGAAACTTTACTGTCAGACTCCAAGATTTCAATACAGCAGGAGATTCAACTGAATTATCGTAATGAAAATAATAGAAGAAGTTGCACAATTGATACGCGCACTTCCAGAATCATTCTCGATTGAAATCCGGAATAACTTAGACACTGTATTTTCAAAAAGTCCAAGTTTCAAAGTGCTCGAACGATTGGATTCTTATATTAACGGGACAAATCAAATTCTGCCTGAAATGATTTCTATGGAAATGGCACTATATTTTAAATTCTGTCTGATGACATCGCTAGCTGTAGAACGCTCATTTTCGGCTTATAAATTGATACTTAACGACAAGCGTCACAAATTTCAAATAGAAAATTTGGAAAAATACATAGTAGTATATTTTTATATGAATTATAATTCATAATTTGGGATTGATGCTCTGGAAATTAATTGTATTGTTGAATTTTTATTTTCTAAAGTATATTATGCAATTTTCAGAGATTTATTCGATTTATAAAGCTCAGATTTAATGTTTGAGCAATAAAATGTTGATTTCAAATCAAATTGTGGCTTTTCCATTAGTGCATATTTGGTGCATATTATGTTCTTTTTTCGTGCATATTTGCATGCATATTTTGGCATTTTGATAGTGCATATAATTCGATGTCTACTAATCATTCATGTTTTTCAGATTGCTTTACTCGACGGAAAAAGAAGTTTGAATGTCAATATCTTTCTGAAACAATTTCGAAGGTATTTATGTGCTGTTATGAAGATTTTAGGGATAAATTGCGGTTACCAATCTGACGATTGATGTTAAGGGGAGACACCACATTAGGAGGCTCATGTTCTCTCATTTTTTTGGGATTCTATTTTGAGTGGGAACAATTGATTAGAATTCAATCAAATTTTGACATCATTTTATTCATGTTTTGAATAAATTCTGTGAATATTTTCGAATGATTTGAGTCGAAAATAATGAAGTTACGCACTGCTGTCCGTTGAAGGACGTAATTGAAGTCCTCGATTACGGGACATGTAGCAACCCGAGTTAAAATTTTAAAATCGCTGAAATGAAAATATACGGTACTGTTACGGATGTGTTGCGGGCGCATCTGTACTGAACCCGCAATAATACTGTAAGCACCCGCACCACGCCCATAACAGTACCGTATATGCCTGGACCACATCTGCAACACTCCTGCACACAAAAATGATTACGCCCGCACCACGTTTGCACCAAGGCCGTTTGGCGAACTGTACACCCGCAACACGATTGCACCATAGCTGCACTAAACCCGCACACAGTGAATTACGATGGACGATAAATCCCGGAACGTGTTCGCACCAAGACCGCACCAAGCCCAGAACATGCATGCAATAGAGCTGTACCAGGTCCGCACCAGACCCGTAAATGTCGAAATTACTGTTGCAATGCGTGCTTAAGGGCCCTCGAGCACAGTAGAACTATGAATGTGTAGGTACACACATATAGCACATAGGTATAGTTAAAGCGAGGAAAACTTTGCTCCAAATTTTTGTGCAAAATAGCAATTGATGTGAAATTTAAAAAATATTTCACCATAGTGCTTATTTGGGATTGCGCCATAAATATAAATGTAGCGGTGAAATCACTTTCCATTCTCTGTAAAAAATTCGTGAATACGCGAGACGATTTGACATTTCGTCGTCACCACGTTGATACTGAAAATATCTTAAGATGCAAGTGGCAGCTGCGTTTCAAAGTAAACATTTGATTATTTTTTATTATACTCAAAATTTAAAGGTTTTCGAAATAATCAATCGATTGATGGAATTTTTCAATATTGTACGTGATTTATCGTAATAGAACTTATATGTATATACAAATGAAACTATTCCGCATGGAAAAATTACATTACACTTCCCATGAACCCTTCATAAATGTGATTGAATTGAGATCGATTAGTTTGGTTATTATCCCGCATAAAATTTGATCGACAAAATTTTTATTCATTTATAAAAAAAGAGGACCATTTATTTAGAGAGAGAACGATCTTTGATTATGATGAACGAATTGTACGTGTAACGGTCAATTACCGATACATCGTTTTGATTATAATTCTACGTACGTTTATGTTAAAATTTTATGTCATTCAAAAAAGTATAGTTCACGAGAAATATGACATAATTTTAATACTGAAATGTATTTTATGATAAGTCATGTCAATTATATACGTTACAACACTTTTACAACATATTTTGTTTTACAGTGTGAACTTTTGAAGAGCTTTATAATCATGGGAAAAAACTTTGATATTCTGACCATAGAAAGAATGTTTAGGTTTCTCCAAAACGCAACCTCCAACTTTATTTCACGATATTTCCAAATTTAACATGGCGGTGACGAAATGTCAAATCGTCTGACGTATGTACGAATTTTTCTTTATATATATGAATCGAGAATGATTCCACCAAGGGCGTATCCAGAATTTTTTTTGGAAGAGGCCTATGTTAAGGATGTATATCTATATATACGAAATATATAGATATATAAAAAACGAAAAAATGCTGGATTTGGGGGGGGGGTCCGGACCCCTTGGGGCCCTCCCCTGGATACGCCCTTGGATTCCACCGCTGGATTCATATTCAAGGCGTACTTCCAGGCACTATGGTGTAATATTTTTCAAATTTCATCTCAATTACTATTTTGCGCCAAACGTTTGTGCGGAATAGTAATTGATACGAAAAAATATTATACCACTGTGCTTACCTGGGATTGCCCAGTGTTTACCTGCACTGAGAAGAATTCATCATTAAAAATTACTGGTTTTTGTCAGTAGACGAGGGATATACTTGACATGTAATTACAAATTGATGGGGAATATCAGTAATCCTTTATAGCATTATTTTAATCGAAAAAAAAATTTTATCCTCACCGGCATCGAACATCATTGTTCGTGATCACAAACCTGGCTTATTTCCCCGAAGCCACGCAACAATCTTGAAAATGGAATGGTTTTCAATTCATATCAGTGTCATCAATTAAGAATTTTCGTTTACAACTTGTATGATAAAAGATTACTGTTTTTCGACATGAATTCTCATCTCTCTCTGGTTTTAATTTTCAAACTTCGGAGCATGAAAAATTACTGTTTTTTCTCATCAATTTGTGATCTCAAGCCAGGTATATAAAATCGTTATGTCAAGTATATCCCCCGACTAATGGGGAAACCAGTATTTGTTGATAATGAATATCTCTCAGTGTGGGCTTTACCTCTATTTCCTGTAAAAAATTCGTAAATACGTGAGACGATTTGACAGTTCGCCGTCGCCGTGTTGCTTTTGAGAATATCGCAAAATGCAGTTGAAAGCGACGTTTTGGAGTAAGTATTTTTTTTATTACCATGTTCAGAATAACAAAAAAAATTTTTTTCAATCGTGAATTTTCTGCAATTTCACCCCATAATGTGCTGTGAAAGTGATAATGTATATCGTTGATTTTATTCCGCATAAACAAATATTCCAGTGTAAAAATTGCGTTGCATTTCCCGTGGACTATGCATGTGTGTATGAAATCAATATTTTACGTAACCGTATGTAGAATAATGTGGAGAAAACGATGTATCGGTAGTTGACCGTTACACGTACAATTCGTTCATCATAATCAAAGATCGTTCTTTCTCTAAACAAATGGTCCTCTTTTGTTATAAATGAATAAAAATTTTGTCGATCAAATTTTATGCGGGATAATAACCAAACTAATCGATCTCAATTCAATCACATTTATGAAGGGTCCATGGGAAGTGTAATGTAATTTTTCCATGCGAAATAGTTTCATTTGTATATACATATAAGTTCTATTACGATAAATCACGTGCAATATTGAAAAATTCCATCAATCGATTGATTATTTCGAAAACCTTGAAATTTTGAATATAATAAAGAATAATCAAATGGTTACTTTGAAACGCAGCTGCCAGTTGCATCTTAAGATATTTTCGAAATCAACATGGCGACGACGAAATGTCAAATCATCTCGCGTATTCACGAATTTTTTATAGGGAATGGAGAGTGATTTTACTGCTAGATTTATGTTCACGGCGCAATCCCGGGTAAGCACTATGGTAAAATATTTTTTAAATTTCACATCAATTTCTATTTCACACAAACGTTTGGCGCAAAGTTTTTCTCGCTTAGACTATACCTATATTCTGTATTTGTGTACCTACATATTTATAGTTCTACCACGTTCGAAAGCCCTTAAGGGGATACTCAGCAATCCCGACGATGCAACCCGAGCCAAATCTCTTCTGACAAATTATTCGAAAATAAAGCAATAAAATCAAAGTATCACTTTATACATACCATCTTCATTGATTGAGAAAGGTATGTATACAGCGATATTATGATTTCATTGCTTCATACACTACGAGGGTGGATTGATAAGTTTCCGGCCTGACCAAGAAAAACAACGTTTTTAAGAATTTTTTTTTTTTTATTTCTCAACATAATCTCCTCCAAGGCTGATACATTTCTCATAGCGGTGTTCTAGTCTAGTAATGCCATCTCTATAGACTGATTCGTCAAGCTCCTCAAAATACCCATTTACAGCTTCGATTACTTCTTCATTGTCCGCAAATCTCTTACCGCCAAGCCATTTTTTGAGGTTAGGAAACAGATAATAGTCACTCGGGGCTAGGTCTGGAGAGTAGGGGGGGTGCGGCATTAATTCAAACTTCAGATCGTTGATTTTAGCCATCGCAACGATTGACGTGTGCGCTGGTGCGTTATCGTGATGAAACAAGATTTTTTTCTTCGCCAGATGAGGTCGTTTAATTTTCACTTCGTGGCTCAAACGTTGCAATAAGTCTGCGTAGTATTGACCAGTGATAGTTTTACCCTTTTCAAGGTAATCAATGTATATAATACCTCTTGCATCCCAAAAAACAGTAGCCATAACCTTGTTCGCCGAAAAATTGTTTTTGCCTTCTTTGGAGTTGGTTCCCTGGTCCAATCCACTGTTTAGACTGTTCTTTGGTTTCAGGAGTGTAGTGGTGGACCCAAGTTTCGTCAACGGTTACGAATCGACGCAAAAATTCGCTTGGATTACGCTTATACAACGCCAAATTGGCGGTAGAAATGTTCTTTCGAATCAATTTTTGGTCGACTGTTAGCAAACGCGGCACCCATCTTGCACAGAGCTTTTCCATATACAAATTTTGGTGCAAAATATTTTGTACACGTTCATATGACATCTTACAGGTCTCAGCTATCTCACGAACTTTTAATCTGCGATCTTTCAGCACTATTTGATGGATTTTTTCGATCATATCTGGAGTTGTGACCTCAATGGGGCGTCCTGAGCGAGGCTCATCAGAGGTGCTCACACGACCCTTTTTAAACTCGGAAACCCACTGCTTAACGGTTGAATATGATGGGGAGGATGTCCCCAGTGTTGAGTCCATCTCTTCTTTAATTTCCTTTGGCGTTAACCCCTTCAAATAAAAGTATTTGATGACAGCACGATTTTCCAGCTTTTCCATTTTTACGAAAAACACAGAGGCGTCTTGGTCAGCGTGCTCTCAAAACTAAACTAACATGGCGATCGGACTGAAACTATAGCTACAAGCTATCTAAGGATGGTACTATAGAACGCCACCTCAAGGTAGGCCTAGTGGCGCCATCTCTTGTCCAGGCCGGAAACTTATCAATCCACCCTCGTATAACACCATGCAATGACTGGGTCCTCACGTTCAAAGTTTGTCGGAATGTTTCATACCAAATTACAACTCCTCCTCTTTGCGTAATGGATGTAAGAGGAAAACCAATATAAATTTTGGGAAAAATAATTTGTGTCATACACACGGCGCTGTTTGGGTTCCTTTGAATATGCACGCGTTCGAAAGCAGTAACACACCGAATTTTTGTATGAGGAAGATTTCTCTTACAACTTTTACGTTTGAGCCTTAGAAAGTTTTTATTTCGCTTCATTCTTATTCTGAAATTTCACTAATTGCAAAATTATTAGAGATTCAGAAAAATTGTACTGATTTAATGGAGATGAGAAAAAAGCCTCTTGCGATATGCTTGCACCACGTCTATATAGTTTCAGAACAGGAAAAACGTACATACCCGTTGCGGGCGTGGTGCGGACATATATATACGTACAGGTCTGGTGCGGGTATGTTACGGGCGTGAATATAAGTGTGGGACTAGTGCAGACGTGTTGCAGGAGTTTTCATTTTTACTCGGGAATTGCAATTCTCATTTGAAATCAAAAGGGTTTTCATTTTGCATTAATGATACATTATTCAAGAATATCAACCTCAACGCAGGTGAAAATAATTAAAATAAAAATTTTGCAAGGAAATTTTCTTCAATTTTCCACCAATTATTATGCAACAAAAAACACTTTTCAAATCATAATATCATCTCAAGAGTTGGTTTATGTGCTCCGTAATTTCATAAAGAATGATATTATCAATTTTTGTAATAATAAAAAGATGAATCATCTTGGAAAGAACGCGTTTGAAAGAAAAAATTCTCGAAAACTATAATTCAAGGAAGTTAGGAATAATATAAAATTCACACCGATGAATCAGAAATTCCAGCACCACATATTTTTCTTCTTCATCTGCCTTGTTTTGCGCTCGCAGGGGTGCTTTTCGAGCTCATCTGCTTTATCTGCCCAATTTGCTATACGCTCGAGTTTGTAACTTGTGCCCGATCATTGCTTGGTTCTATGCTCATAAAATCTGAACGAATACGAATTTCCCTTTGAAATTTTGACAGCGTATTCTTGGATAATTGAACTAACGATTTATGTGATAAAAAAATCGATTTTTTCTAACGTCTCAATGTGGTTTCCCTCTTAAATATCCAATAACATATATTTTACAGTAAAAGAAGTTATTTCTCCAATGATGATGAAACAACAGTACAATTCGTATTTTGAGCCTATTTTTCATTGTAGTTCCAATGAAGACATCATTCAGCTGATAAAGGATGGCGGTCACGATGACATCGGTGCTGAGAAATTGAGGGGCTTGCTAAAGATACTGCCGGAGGTTGACGAACTCGAAATGCTGAGGAGTTTCGATGGTGACAAATCGAAACTTGGCAATGCCGAAAAATTCTTCCTCCAACTCATTCAAGTGCCAAAGTAATATCAATTACCTTCTAAGATTCATTGATTGTTCACATATCGATGTACGCTGTGAAAGGGAGTGGTGTCAGAATTGACAGAATGACACCATGTGGTGTCAAAATAACACCGTGAGTTGTTGAAACAATACCATTCGGGGTGGACTGTTTCTAACACCGTCAATGTTTTCACAGTGTACTGATTGTTTTATTGTTACTTCGTGCTTAGTTTCGAAAGATTTTGTCAGATCATTTTGGAATCAACTACACAAAAACCCTTCAACTCGAGGTGGGAGGGGGGGGGGGGAGGATGGGATAACGGGTTTAAACAAAGCACTTTTTTAAGAATTTATTTTCAAGAGACTATTAAAGTGACTCCATTGAAGTTTTTTGTTCATACTTATACAACATTTGAAGAACGTTTAATAATTTTCTCACCAAAAAATATTCATAAATAAGTCAGTGAGAGCAAATTGATGGAAGCTATTTCAAAAAACTAAGTTTTCTAAGTAAATAACTAAGGAAAAAGTAATTAATTCAACACTGACAGAAAAACGACTTAGTTGAAACATTCGTGGTCGCAATAAATTGAAATCTGGTTCGATTCACCAAGAAACGTAATTGTGATGTCCAGAAAAAGTGGTTGAAGCAAAAATTAACTACATTTTTCAGGTTAGAAAAACCAGATTCTTTCCTTGATGTGATAACCAGAATATATAGTTAATTTTGGCTCCGACCACTTTTTCTGAACATCACAGTCACATTTCCTAGTGAATTGAACCAGATTTCAAGTTACTGCGACCACGGATGTTTCAACCAGATCGTTTTTCTGCCAGTGAAAAGTAAATCTAGGTTGCCACGTTGTCCTTGTGTTATGAAAATTTTTTTCAATTTTCGGTGGTTGGTTGAAGTAAAAGTCACGATATTTACCCTGAAATTGGCGCCATTTTGTAGCTGTAGAATCCGTCTTAACCCCAAGAGAACACAGATATCGAGACCAGATATTGACTTTCAATGCATTTGTATTGAACATTCTTTGGGTTTTCGTGTTCTATTGGGGAAGCGAAAAAAAATAACGTTTCGAAATAGTAAAATATGTAGGTTAGACCGAGGCGAATCGGATCACTTTTTTTTTCAATGAATAAAAATGATCAGGAGGAGAGTTTTTTCAGTACCCGAAGGGAACATGAAGCTCCGACAAATGTTCAGAATAGATCATGATAGATCAGACTGAAGCTCCGTTGGAGCTCAAGTTTAGATTCGTAAACGTTCGACGAAGGTCCGATGAACGTTGAAATGTCCACTTGAAAATAGTTTGAATGAACGTTCATAAAACGTTCATCGAACGTTTGCTAAAGGTTCGTTCGAGTTGCAATTTTTCGATCAAAGTTTTTTTCAAAGTATATTTTTCCACGAAAAAATGAAAGATTGAGGCATTTCTAACTATAATTGTAATTCCGTCTGAAACATAAAAAACTGAAGGTTGAATGAATCTTCGTAGAATCTTTAATAAACGTTCTATGAACCTTCATTTAAGCTATTTTCAAGCGGACATTTCAACGTTCATCGGACCTTCGTCGAACGTTTCCGAATCTAAACTTGAGCTCCAACGGAGCTTCAGTCTGATCTATCATGATCTATTCTGAACGTTCGTCGGAGCTTCATGTTCCCTTCGGGTAGGTCTGTGGATAAATTCTGATTGTATACATCTTTGACTTGAGGTCTATGCAAAAAAAAGAATATTCAAAATTCCCAGATCTATGTTTTACAACGGAATAAACATAAAATGGCAAATATCCGATTCGCCCTAAAATCGGGGGAGAGGGGATTAATAAAAGAATACATGTTTATCGCACCTTGAAACACAAAACCATGCAAATTTTTAAAGACGATATTTCCACATTTCTTAACCGATTGGGATGAAACTCATATGAGGTCAATACGAGATTGTGACTGAAACGCGGTAGAAATTTCATTGTAATCCAATAACAGGGACCGAAGATATGTGCGATCGCTAAATCACGAATTTTTAAGAAATTTCTTCCCTCCTCATGCCGTTCTTCTGTCAGAATCTGGTTCAAACTCTTATGGGGCCACTTTCGACACTTCATTAGACGGTGATCAAAATTTCATAACAATTGGATGATAGGAACGAAATATACCCCCATGATACCGGTAATTACAAGATTTTCAAAATTTGTTTTGAAGCTTAGTGCTTACTACTTTCTTTCCGCACTTCGGATTTGCTGGAAATTTATACCGTACGACTAACACCCCGTGAATTGACTATGCTCAAAGTTTCATGGCATTCGGATGATGGGAACATAAAGAAGGCATGCTTTACAGATAATGCCAAATTATGCGAATCTCAAAAAAACAAAATTTTCACAGTTTCCAACCGATTTGGATGAAACTCGTATGGGACCACTATTGAATCATAACTAGAGCGTTGTATAAGTTTTATAGTTATCGGACAACAGGGAGCGGAGATATGCGTGGTGGCAAAATCTAGATTTTTCAAACAATATTCCGCTATATATTTGAAACGCGTTATCCGATCGACACCAAAATCAATAGGCCCCGAGTGCTCTCAAAGACGAACGTATTGAAAAAAAAATTATACCGATCGGTGCATTCTGAGGAGAATTATCGTGCGCCAAAGAAACTTGTACACGCACGCACACACGCACGCACGCACATACGCACATACAGACATTTTTGGGGATAGCGTTTTTTCGACGTTCTAAGACGTTCGGCAAAAGCGAAATACCCCCTGTGCATCATCGATTTTTGACCCTATTACAATACTTCCGTTTCCTTATATATGAGGAACATGGAAGTAAAAATGGAACGTATATAGGATGCTGAACAAATTTACACTTTGTAACTCTTTCTTGAATCCTAAATACGTTTAATACATGAAAGAATTTTATTCCACGCACTTGCGGCAAATGAACGGTTCGTGTGTGACTTTTCTTGCCGGCACATTTTTCACAACACCATTCTTTACATCCACTGCCTTGAATCCAGTCTTCGTTGGGTGGATGTCCGAATTTTCCAGAGCAAACCATACCAGTACCAGTCTGTTGATACACAATTATTGCCTCTAAGTTTCATATGACTCAAAACAAACTCATAATCAAAATCGTGATCCGAATCACCCCATATACTTTTTGGGAGAAAACATCCATCTGTTCATGAAGGACGTGATAATATTGTCTGAATAATTTCCTCATCTAATTCAGTACATCACGAAATATACATATGAATCGGATTGGCATGATTTTCAACGTATCTTGTCAATGAAAATTTCGAAAATCACGATAGCGTTTTTACATCAGCGATAAAATTCTCCTGTATGCACACGATGCTACAACTTATATCATTGCCCAGAACTAAATGATGTGCGGCATGGTCATGTTATCCTGTTTTTCCAGTAGTTGGTGAGATTATGTAAGCACTTACACGTTGAAAGAGTGTAATTGATAATAAAAATGATCGACAACAGCGAATTTGCTCATTTTGATCCGATTCGCCTCGGTCTACCCTATTGTAAAACTATGGTCACCACACGGAAAAAAATGTTTAGCTGCTGCAACGAAATACAGGGTTCAGACAAGTTTTGTTCAATCAATTTCCCTGAGTTTTCCCTGTGATTTCCCTGAGTAAAATGCTAATTTCCAGAAATCATGAATGCGTCCCTAAACATTTTTCCCTCAGTGTATAATTTCTAAGGTTCCACGATTAAAAATTAAGAAAATATGTTGTAGACAATGAAAAATAGAATTAACGGACAAATTTTTATTTTGAAAAAATTTTAGTGATTTTCCTGAGATTTCCAGGTTTTTGGGAGTTTTTGATCATTTCCCTGAGAATTCCCGGTGTTTTTAGTCCAATTTGTATTTCCCTGAGTTTTTCCGAATTTACCGGAATTCCAGTTCTGTCTGAACCCTGAAATATCTAGCTATCATAGCTAAAATCTAGCTGATACAGCTAAACATTTTTTTCCGTGCATGAATCGGATCGGTTTAAAAGTTTTTGAGTTATCGTGGCCACCGACTTCAAAAACATCTCAAGAAAAACGCGTTTAAAGTGATGAACTATGAACATTGGAAGAAAAAATTGTTTTCACACTTACACTGAATCGTCACAAAAATTAAGTTCCCCTGCATTCCCCCCTGCTGCACTCGCAATGTCCAAGGCAAAAATAGTTGGAAAGATGGATTTTTCAAAGCAGTTGTCCCCCACCGCCTCCTAAGTATGAAATAGTAAATTTTCTCGTTAATTAGGCCAAAAATTTGTCCCCACAGCCGACTGTTTGCTAAGAGACCAAAGTGATTAATTAAATTATCAACTTTTTCTTTGAGTTAACAAACAAATTCGCTATCCTATCTATAATACCTCGATTACGACATCAACAAATTTGTTTTCTCCATGCATTTATAGGTATATAGACCTCGTAGATGATCTTCACGTGAAATACATATGAAATATATAAAATTTGTATACAAAATTATCTAGAATCATCTTTTAAGTATTTATACAATTGTTATATAAGCCTTGAGAATGAAAAAAATGAAACACCTTCATTTGTAGTTACAAATTACGGATCGAGTGCATGCTTTTGAAAGAAGAGTTTGCGGCGAATATGAGTTATCTGGAGCCCAGCATCAACTCAATGATCCTCGCTGGAGAGGATCTTATGACGAACAAGCAACTTCAGGAGGTACTATATATGGTGCTCGTAGCTGGAAACTTTCTCAATTCAGTACGTATATATTATGCCAACTTCAATCTTCTTATAGTATTTATAATGAATCATTATTGATATAGGGTGGCTATGCCGGCAATGCCGCAGGTGTAAAATTATCCTCTTTACAAAAATTGACTGAAATTCGCGCCAATAAACCAGGAATGAATCTCATACACTACGTGGCGTTGGTAAGATACAAATTTGGTTCCTAAATATTCATTCCCTAATACATATTCGGAATTTTTATGTTTAATTTTCAGCAAGCCGAAAGAAAGACAAAAGATCTACTGAATTTCGCTAGTGAGATGAATGCTTTGGAGGCAGCAACGAAGTAAGAATTTTCTCAATTCAAGTATAAGTAATTGTTCAAACTGTGTACTTTATTTGTTTTTCTCTTTCCTTTTCGTTGAAAACAGAACTACAATCGAACAATTGAACAATGAGTACAATACATTGGACAGTAAAATTAAGAGAGTTAAAACCCAACTTCAGTTACCGTCGACGGAAAACGATATACAGGAACAAATGGCACAATTTTTGAAGGTATATTATTTAATTTCAGCATTATGAAATGATTGAGAACAAATTATCTGAAGTGAAGTTTTCGATTATTCAAAGATGGCAGAGCGAGAAATGAGTCAATTGAAGAGAGATATGGAAGAATTAGAAGGTGTGAGACGAACTCTCGCTGAATTCTTTTGTGAAGATGCTAATACGTTCAAAATTGAAGAATGTTTCAAAGTGTTCCATCAGTTTTGTCAGAAATTCAATCAAGCTGTCGCTGAAAATGAAAGACGAAGGATACAAGAGGAACAAATTATTGCGAGACGTAAACAACGGGAAGAACAGCTTTTAGCCAAAAAGCGAATGCGTGAGTAGTTTTTATTTTCCTTTAATTGGACTGTTCATTGATGATTTCCGTATCCACAAGATTAATGTTGTTCTAAAAATATATCGAATATTTAAGAATATTTTATCGAAACCTTTTAAAAAACCAGATTATTTTTCTATGAAAAAGGTTTGATTCTGGTCTAAGAACAACATCGCCACTATTTCACATGCCTTGTGAAAAATTTCTATGGGAAAATTCCTATATATTTATGTGAAGTAATGAACACATATATGCGTTGGGAATTTTCCGAACTCGTCCGGAAATTTACTGTGGAATGTTGGGAACAATCCTATAGAGTTTGGAATTTTCAGAGAAATTTATGCCAAATTTCATATAAATGTATCGGAAATGAATTTCACAATCAGCGATTGGAATTTTCCGGTTGATATATATCGGAAAATGCTGATTATTTTTTACAGTGTATCGAATGAATTTCTTTCAAAAACCTTCAGATACTTTTCAAATATCATGGGAAAGAACGTAACTTATCGCATGTAAAATACACAAGGAAACCTTCAAAAATGTTGATCATAAACAAAGTAAGAAAATATATTTCTTTTCGATCAACCATTGAAGTACGCTAAGTGGTAAACTGTTCTGGCAATTCCTTTTTCGATTCAATTAAAAGCTGATCTCAAAATATATCACCAGATTGAAACATATTTCTCTTTTATGCGTGGCTTTCTATACGTCGATAAGTAACGAATATAAAAATATGAAAACAAAAGAAAAGAAAAGGAAAATATTACATTGCTGGCATTCCGTTAACGGCTCAAGGCGTTGAAGTCTCCTCCCATCCTTGCTCGATCTTTCATTTCACAAATATACATAGGTTCAGACGAAGAAGATAAAATGAAGAAAAAAACAAACCACACATATGAATACAAAATGTGGTCGCATAGTGATTAATTTCAATTACGTTAACCTATTATTATCTTAAGCAACTATTTCAATGAACTGTATCATCATTTACGAGTTATGTTGTTTTTTTCCAATTACCTCATCCCAATGATGAATTTTATGGGTTTTTTCTCTTCCTATATCTACATGAAGTGAGCAATCAAGCTGCTGAGACACCCGGTTCGGAGTCCGAGTGCAATTTAATAGATTACGGTCTCTTTGATCTCCACACTGGTTTGCCTCAAAGAAGTTACAACCGCAGTGACGTCAAGGTAATAATGTTTTGAAATACATTTTCATTCATATGTATATTCATTTTCTGACTCTTCAATATTCCGCTGTAAATAAATTTTATTTGCTTGGAGTGTATATAACTTGAATAATAGATGAATTTTACTTTTATTCAGGTGAAACGGTTCCAGAATGGAGGTGTTACTTCAGATGAAGATGTTTCCGTGACTGGATCGCCAAATATAAGAAGACGTTTGGGGTCGTGTTCGGGGGGACCTGATCAGCAATCTACCAAAGAAGACACTTATTCTCCAGGTATATGATTCTTGAATTGAATTCAACATCTTCTAACAATGTTCCATTCAAATTATGAGAAAAATCTGTGAACAATTTGATTTTATCTTTCAAGATATTACACCAAATGGTACGTTACGACGTCGCAGAAGTCGAATACCGTGCGAAGATGATGATGGAAATTTGATGGACTTTTTAAGAACCTCTGGACAAGATAATACTCGAGAACGGAAATCATGGGGCAGTTTAGGTAATTGTTTTTCAAATCTCTAATGAAACATAGATGAATTGAAGATTTTTATATGAGAAATAAAAATTCAATTTGAAACTTTGAGTAGATCGCTCCTGGGCACGGAGGGCTCGAGGACAGTCACGTAGAGGAGATTTATTAAACGCTGACTTTTCTGGCGATCGAGAGAGACCGAGCTCACCATCTCCTCTTGCCGAAAGTAAACCCTTCTTACAAGAAGAGGAGGCCAAACCCACAGGGTAAGATGTCTTTATTTTCTGTTTTTAGGCACTCATTGGTATACGTAGTATACCAGCACGGACCCAGATAACATTTTGAAGCCCCCCCCCCTCTCCTAGGTTTGCGTGCAATTTGCGCGCAAATATTTATCCATGTGCGTCGCTTCGTGAGAGCATGTTATCTGGGGAGTGCCTATTGCACCCGTCATCGTACCCTCTGACCGTATCTTCTAAAATATTTGAGTAATTCAATTGGGAGTTGGATAGTTTTTCATTTCATGCAATACTGATTAATAATCCGTGGGGTTGCTGTGTGTCTGTCTGTCTGTCGGCGGTCGGTTTTTGGTCGGGATAACTCTGGACCAAGTGAACCAAATGAACTGAAATTTATAGGGGACCTTCTTCAAACCCTTCCCCAAGGACCATTTGATTTTGATCAGAATCGGACAAGTCCTTCTATTTTCTTCTATTTTTTTTTTTCAAAAAATAGCTGATCTCGAAGAAAATTTTCTCCGCGGTATATATGGGGTAAAATTCGCCAAGTGTTCCCACCTGAAAATTTCAATCTCATCAATGTTGATGAAATTCTATGAATTTGTTGTACACAGGTTTCTAGGAAGTCAGGTTTTCGTGGTACAGGGGTTTGAATTTTCAAGATTTTGTTGATCTGCGTTTTTTCGAAAAATCATCATCCTCATTAATTCCATTTAATGAAAATATGTTATCATTGATATTGTTGGGATTTTTTTTTAAATTTTACGATACAAATACTTTCATTCATGCAGAAGGAATATTTCACATAGAAATTCGATTTTTAAAAGTATTTTTGCATTTTTGGTCACTGCGCCCCTTTTGATATTGATGAAATCTTGATAAATCGAAAGCTTGATTCCTCAGCTTCAAAATCATATAGGTTGAAGAATGGGACGAAGAAATTTCCCCAAGGTACAGAGTTCCAAGTGTGTACGTATCGTATCTTGAGTACGTGACGATCACACCATTGATTTTCAGTGTATTGTTTCATGCAAAAAGTAATTATCAAATTTATTTTCTCAATTTTGCCTACCACATTGCTCAATACAACCATCTAGATTACCCCTTTCAAATGAATAATTGATTCACGACACACGGTTGAAGAAAACACGTCATACTTTATTAGAACATTATTGTAATAATTAGTCATACCAATTTGTCATCTTGGGACCATTAGGTTTCTTTTTATTCGACAATCAATTTTTATGGAAACGCGACTACTGTAACTGTAAGTAGTGACTTTCTTTGTACAAGTTATAGTACTCTGATTATTTACAAAATTGAATTATTGCTACATAAATGTACAGAATGATATTAAACAATTTGCAGTATTTATAATTATCAATCTTCTGATCCTTCTGAAAGGTTGTTCCTATACTCTAATTTTTATGCCTTCTTCGGGTCTTTGGGAATATATCATATTGCACTGCCGAAGAGTGATCAAATTTTAAGAATAAACGATGAATGTTCCATAGGTGTTACACAATGGTATTTGAGAGTTCCTGCTATCGTTTTTGCAGATACATATCGTTTTTCAAGTGCTTTCGTAGCCTCTATATGAGGACTCTTTGGACTGAAAAAAATTACAGTTTCTTTCAAATGTTTTTTAGCCCACTGATAAAGAGCATTGGCAGTCCAAATTTGATTTTCATTTGATGATGCTTGCAGACTTGCACGTGCTGCAAGTCTCTTCAAATTCCCACCAATACCGTCGCAAGGTCCTTTGCCATGTGCACTTGCATGAAAATGCCACTCAGCCGCAATTCCAAAATCATGTTCATGATGTAGAAGATTTGCAAAATTATATTTATTTTTAAAATGTTGCGATGCTCCATCAGTGAAGTAGAAGATTTTTTCACATACAAAATTATCTTGCAAATACTTTCTAATAATTTTTTGAAATTCATAAACAGCTACCGTATCATGAGTCAGATTATCAGACAAAATTGCTATACTGCGATGTCTTAACTCATCTGTTCTGTAATAAATTACTGTTGTGAAAATGGTAACTTGGTTGTTATTCGAATGAAACGATTGAATAGCATTCTGAGCAATAAATGCATAGTTTTCAGCAAAATCACATGTAACTATGAATTCTCCGGCCTTCAAATTATCCTTGGGATTCTTAAGAAAGGACGATTGCTCCTTTGCTATAAAAGCGTGAGATTTCAACTTATGTAACCGTTCACAGAGATCCTCCACGAAATCTCCTGCGTCTGCTATTTCAGTTTTCAAAGTGCTGCGATCAGTTTGTTGCCAAATTTGATATTCTACCCTCTCAATGTACTGGTCTGTAAGATTCGATTGAAGAAAATCCTTAAAATTGTCTATTCCAGGACACGCTGAACACTTGTCCAGATAGCATTCAGAAGTAGGATTATCACATACAAGTATTTCAATAGCATCGTGGTGAGAACACTGTTAGAAAAATCTGTCTTAAATTTAATAATAATTATTATGAAGTTTTTTACATAATATTATTATTGAATTTAATACTGTATTGTATATTAAAAACTGAGTATTAAATTTAATAACAATTATTATAAATTCATATATATGGAATTTCTATGAAATCCAATAATTCATTACATATTAAAATTTATAATTCTGAATTATGAATTAACAGAAAAAAATCTTGAAGTTCTCAACAGAAATCATTGGGAATTTCCTTCATATTTTGGAATCCTCGAAACTCTTCCGGAGTGAGTACGTAATCGTGAACGTAGTCAAAGTCAATTGGAGCGCAAAGTTTTGGGGGCCTAACGGGTGATCGAACCTGCTTTCCTACCAAACCTAACCTACGACCTCACGCCTCAACCAGCTTGACTACGTCACGATTGAAGAAATCGACTGTAAAATACGATGTAGTTTTAGATATCACATATGCTCTATACACACACACATATATATACATACATTCATCAAAGTATTCAATTTTGATTCCGTAAATAGAGTTGCATTGATAAAAATATGAAAGAGAAAAGAACAAGACTTACCCATATTCCAAAGTTATCTTGTTATCAACAATATGTCTATAACAACTTCGGGAATTTGTTCACATGTAAATAAAGCTAATTGGAAATAGGACATATAATCATGGTATACATACCCATGAGTTATTGACCATTAGTGATAATTAAGAGGTTATGGATTCTATCACATGTATACACGTATATACTATTATATGCTTCCAAAAACAAAGTGCGCAGTGAATTATGCGCATAGAAGCCATCTTTAACATTTTAACATGTATTATTGTTATTTTTCATTATAGATTATTAGAATTAGGAAGTTTGCATGGAATTTAATAATATATTTTGAATTTTCATAACCGGTTATTAATTTTCATGCATTTAATGTGGAAATTCATAAACATGTTGTGAATCACAGAATATTATTAATTTTAAGATGTACTTATAGAATTTCATAAGAATTTTCATATTAAATTTAAGAACTTTTCTAACAGTGAAGTCATGGGGAAATCTGTCGCAGACGTTAGTTTTTATAAACTTATGGCATCTAGCATTAAATTCACGTTTTCATGATAAACCCACACGCATACGGTATGAGTTCTAGAAGCTCCAGCGAGTACACAATTGCGAGGTCTCAGCTGTGAAAATTTTGATAAGCTCACATCAACTGCCGGATTCTTCAATTTGAATGAAGAATACAATTCGGCAAGATTGCATAAAATCAATCTTTTTTGAACATGTTCACGCGTTCCATCATTAGTTTTGATCGAAACATAATCCTTCATGCCTGGCAATATCCGGCTATTTTCATCGTCCAAGTAAAATGCTATGATGGAATTTTCAATCTCGCAAGATAACCTTCGTCCTCTCTTTGGATTTGGTGATGTTAGAATCCCGTTTTCAGCTACCAACTGTATGGCTTCCTTAGCTTGACGTTCCGAAGCGTTGAATTCAGTAGCCAATGTCCTTCGTCCCCATGATTTTGGAGCAAGGGTTAGAAACAAAATCTTTTCTGAGTAACTGGAAGACTGTTTGAATTTTTCTTTGATTTGATCGAGAACTTCAATAGCTGATTCATGATGTTTTATTTGACACTTTCGATTTAAATTCTCAGACATTTTTGTTGATGGAACGGAAAAATCTTCTTCATTTATATCAAAAGTTTATTCCTCGTTGATTTCAAGGTGTGGGACATCATCCTCTTCTTCGAATAATGTTTGATCCTAAGAGATAATAGAAATTTCTCAATTATCCCAGTTTTCTCCTCATTAGAACATTTTGGGGCTGCACTGAGAAGAATAAATAGTGGACTCAACTACGCACGACAGTTGGATACGTTCAAATGCAATACTTCTTTGATTCAATTAGATTTGTAGTTGACTCAACTACGAATACTTGAATGAACCTTGAACTGAAATTGAATTGACGAAGGATTGTATTTGAACGTATCCAACTGTCGTGCGTAGTGGCCTCCATTATCTTTTTTCTCAATGTATACCCTGGTTAAACAATCCGATTGAATCCGATAAAAAAAAATTTTATCGGAATGAATTGAGTTTCTGCATCGGAAATTTCCTATTGATATCAATAAGATAATTTTTAATTGGATATAATCGGTCTTTCCCCTGGTTAAAAAATCCGATTGAATCCGATAAAAAAACATTTCATCGGAATGGATTGAGTTTCTACATCGGAAATTTCCCATTGATACCGATAGAATAATTTTTAGCTGGATTTAATCGGCATTTTCCCTGGTGAAAAAATCCGATTAAATCCGATAAAAAAAACTTATCGGAATGAATTGATTCCTGCATCGCGATTTTCTTACTGAATTTTATTGGTTGTTAACCCAACCAACGAACGGTTTATATACATTATATACGCGCATTTTATATCAATTAAACAAACACATATATCATTTATTCAATCATTACGTATGACAAATTATTGCTGAAATAAATTCAAACGATCATTTATGTGTTATTAACATGGTGATCACCCATCCACCTTGTACCGCAGTTGTCGTTGCTTAACCTAGAAGATCGATCTGGAACACCCACTCGCTCGATGCCGTGGTTCGCTTCCTATCAATGTGAACTAAATGACTGTCTTATGTCAGCGATGGGTGTCCTATTGTAATAAGATTCAATTGGTAATAGTCCATTGGACATATGAGGGATTGTATCGGTCTTAATGAGAGCACGGGAGTTCATTAATAATAAAAATCCCAATGAAGACCAAGAGAATATTTTCCAATTGGATTCAATCGGTATTTTATGATGGATGAAAAATTCCGATTGATATCAATACAATATTTTTCAATTGGATTCAATCGGTATTTTATCAATTATGAAAATTCTAATTGATACGAGTCAAATATTTTCCAATGGGATCCAATAGGTATTTTATCAATAATAAGAATTCCGATTGATATCAATGAAATATTGTGTAATTGGATTCACTTGGTATTTTATGATCAATGAAAATTCCGATTGACGCCAATACAATATTTTTCAATTGGATTGAATCGGTATGTTATTAATTATGAAGATTCTAATTGATACCAGTCAAATATTCTTCAATGGCATCCAATAGGTATTTTATCAATAATAAGAATTCCTATTGATACCAAGAAAATATTTTTCATTTGATTAAATAGGTATTTTATTGATCATTAAAATTCTAATTGATATCAGTGAAATATTTTTCAATAGAATTCAATGGGTATGTCATTAATCATGAAAATTCCAATTGATACCAAGAAAATATTTTCTCATTAGATTCAATGGGTATTTTATGATTGATAAAAAATTCCGATGGATACCAATAAAATATTTTTTAATTGGATTAAATCGGTATTTCATCAATCATGAAAATTTCAATTGATACCAGTCAAATATTTTTCAATGGGATCCAATTGATATTTTATCAATAATAATTATTCCGATTGATATCAATGAAATATTGTGCAATTGCATTCACTTGGTATTTTATGACCAATGAAAATTCCGATTGATGCCAATACAATATTTTCCAATTGGATTCAATCGGTATGTTATTAATCATGAAGATTCTAATTGATACCAGTCAAATATTTTTCAATGGCATGCAATAGGTATTTTATCAATAATAAAAATTCCCATTCGTACGAACACAATATTTTTTAATTTGATTTAATCGGCATTTTATTAATCATTACAATTATAATTGGTACCAGTAACATATTTTTCAGTGGGATCTGATGGATATTCCATCACTGATAAAAATTCCGATTGATACCAATGAAATATTTTCTAATTGGATTCTCTTGGTATTCTATGATTATAGTTCCCTCTTCCAGCAACTTGCCCATTAGTTCCAATACATCGAGGTCACCAGGGGTTCTGATAAAAACTAATGATTTGATTCAATGAAAGAAATTTCAGAACTGAATCGGTTATTGCCGGTACATACCTATAGGACTTTAGAATCTGTAAACTTGCCTATTATTTTCAATAAATTTGAATGTTGGAATAATCCAATCAAAACCCATTGATCAATGAAATCGATACATCCTTAAATGCAGTCAGAAATCTCCCATGAGAAACCTATTCATCATTCAATTTGACAAATTTTCCCATTAGTTCCAATAGATTGAAATTGTGGAAACTTCCGATGAAAACCGTTTGCCTGATGGAATGGAGAAAATTTCAATGATCCAATCAGATATCTCTTATACAGACCAATAGATTGTGTGAAGTTTGATTAATTCCCATAAAATGCAGATTTTTTAATTGGTGAATCCCCGATTGAAACCTATAGAAAAGAGATTCCGATGATCTCTTATTGATTTTGAATCGGGGATTGAACTGTTCCGATTGATCCTATGCAGTCCGATCAATTCTGAATCGGTTTCTTTCGGATCTTATCGGATTTTTTAACCAGGGATAATGCGGTGGAATAAAGTCTAAAATTGAATTGGACATTTCTCATTCAATGCTATTGAATATTCAATCCCGTAAATATTCCTTTTATTTCCCATAAATTGCACTGAAAAAAAATTTCATCGAAAATCAATTATATTTTGTTGTTAGGGTAACTGAATATCATAGTCAAGTCAACGAATATATGATCAGATTGACAGTATAATCGTTGACTTGACACCATGATGGTTGATTCAACTGCATGTAGTTGAGTCAACAGTGTATGTAGTTGAGGCAACAGTCAGATTCAGTTGGATATATCCAATCGTATTCTACTGTTGAACCGTTGTCTGTACCCGCATTCTTTTCAGCGTGGGATGATCGAATAATCCAATTGAAACCTATTGACCAATAAAATAAACGAACTCAAATCGAATTGGATATTCTGGATAGAAACCCAGTAAGTCTTGAATTTTGTACAATTTTCCCATTGGTTCCGATAGACCGAAATCACCGAAAATTCTGATGAAACCGATAATTTAATCCGCTGAAAGGAATTCTGAATTCGAATTGGATATTTCTCATTCAATCCTATTCAATTTTCAGATTCGCAAATGGTCCTATTATTCCCCATGAATTCGGACAGTGGAATAATCCGATTAAAACCTACAGACCGATCAAATCTGTACGAACTCTAATCGAATTGGACATTCTTCATAAAAACCGATTAAATTCCCCATTACGTAACATTTACGATCGGTTCCAATAGCTTTAGGTCATGGAAATTTCCGATAAAAACCATTTGCCTCATGAAATTGAAATGGAGAAATTTTCATATTCTCAATCAGATCTCTCTCATACAAACCGATTGATCACTGAAAGTCATATTAATTCCAATAAAACAAATATTTTTCTATCGGTAAATCCTCGATTCAATCCTATATATACTACGTTCCAATTAATTCCTATTCATCTTGAATCGGTAGTTGAGCCCCTCCGATTGACCCTATTCATTCCGATTAATTTTGAATCGGTTTTTATCGGTTTCTATTGGACCTTTTAACCAGGGTACTGTGTACTTTTTTGATGAATCGAATAATAAAGCGGAACTACCTCAAGTGAATTATTCTCGCATGTATCCATCTGAACAGATTGGACATCTTACAAAGGTGACATTGAAGATAGTACAGTCATGTCTTTCCTGCATCTACTACATATTCGGGTATCAGAGGGTAGATGATGATATTTTTTTCTCAGATTTGAAGATAAGGTTCGAAGATCTGAAGATTTTTTGTGACAGGGATATTGAAATGGATTGAAACAACGATCACCTGAACTCCTCCGTTTCATTGTGTTATTACATGTAGGAAAAAGTCCTTCCTCAATAGAATAATTCAGCAGAAAATCAATGACAAAAATTTCATAAACAAGAAAGTTTCACTGATTTGATATTTATCTCCCCTGGTTAAAAGGTCCAATAGAAACCGATAAAAACCGATTCAAAATGAATCGGAATGAATCGGGTCAATTGGAGAGGCTCAACTACCGATTCAAGATGAATAGGAATTGATTGGAACGTGGTATATATAGGATTGAATCGAGGATTTACCGATAGAAAAATATTTGTTTTATTGGAATTAATATGACTTTCAGTGATCAATCGGTTTGTATGAGAGAGATCTGATTGAGAATATGAAAATTTCTCCATTTCATGAGGCAAATGGTTTTTATCGGAAATTTCCATGACCTAAAGCTATTGGAACCGATCGTAAATGTTGCGTAATGGGAAATTCAATCGGTTTTTATGAAGAATGTTCAATTCGATTAGAGTTCGTACAGATTTGATCGGTCTGTAGGTTTTAATCGGATTATTCCACTATCCGAATTCATGGGGAATAATAGGACAATTTACGGATCTGAAAATTGAATAGGATTGAATGAGAAATATCCAATTCGAATTCAGAATTCCTTTCAGCGGATTAAATTATCGGTTTTTATCAGAATTTTCGGCGATTTCGGTATATCGGAACCAATGGGAAAATTGTACAAAATTCAAGACTTACTGGGTTTCTATCCAGAATATCCAATTCGATTTGAGTTTGTTTATTTTATTGGTCAATAGGTTTCAATTGGATTATTCGATCACCCCACACTGAAAAAAAGGTGGGTACAGACAACAGTGATATAGTTGATTCAACAGTAGAATACGATTGGATATATCCAACTGAATCTGACTGTTGCCTCAACTACATACACTGTTGACTCAACTACATGCAGTTGAATCAACCATCATGGTGTCAAGTCAACGATTATACTTTCAATCTGATCATATATTCGTTAACTTGACTATGATATTCAGTTACCCTAACAACAAAATATAATTGATTTTCGATAAAATTTTTTTTTCAGTGCAATTTATGGGAAATAAAAGGAATATTTACGGGATTGAATATTCAATAGCATTGAATGAGAAATGTCCAATTCAATTTTAGACTTTATTCCACCGCATTATCCCTGGTTAAAAAATCCGATAAGATCCGATATAAACCGATTCAGAATTAATCGGACTGCATAGGATCAATCGGAACAGTTCAATCCCCGATTCAAAATCAATAAGAGATCATCGGAATCTCTTTTCTATAGGTTTCAATCGGGGATTCACCAATTGGAAAGTCTGCATTTTATGGGAATTAATCAAACTTCACATAATCTATTGGTATGTATAAGAGATATCTGATTGGATCATTGAAATTTTCTCCATTCCATCAGGCAAACGGTTTTCATCGGAAGTTTCCACAATTTCAATCTATTGGAACTAATGGGAAAATTTGTCAAATTGAATGATGAATGGGTTTCTTATGGGAGATTTCTGACTGCATTTAAGGATGTATCGATTTCATTGATCAATGGGTTTTGATTGGATTATTCCAACATTCAAATTTATTGAAAATAATAGGCAAGTTTACAGATTCTAAAGTCCTATAGGTATGTACCGGCAATAACCGATTCAGTTCTGAAATTTCTTTCATTGAATCAAATCATTGGTTTTTATCAGAACCCCTGGTGACCTCGATGTATTGGAACTAATGGGCAAGTTGCTGAAATAGGGAACTATAATCATAGAATACCAAGAGAATCCAATTAGAAAATATTTCATTGGTATCAATCGGAATTTTTATCAGTGATGGAATATCCATTGAATCCCACTGAGAAATATGTTACTGGTACCAATTATAATTGTAATGATTAATAAAATGCCGATTAAATCAAATTAAAAAATATTGTGTTCGTACGAATTGGAGTTTTTATTATTGATAAAATACCTATTGGATGCCATTGAAAAATATTTGACTGGTATCAATTAGAATCTTCATGATCAATAACATACCGATTGAATCCAATTGGAAAATATTGTATTGGCATCAATCGGAATTTTCATTGGTCATAAAATACCAAGTGAATGCAATTACACAATATTTCATTGATATCAATCGGAATTCTTATTATTGATAAAATACCTATTGGATCCCATTGGAAAATATTTGACTCGTATCAATTAGAATTTTCATAATTGATAAAATACCGATTGAATCCAATTGAAAAATATTGTATTGATATCAATCGGAATTTTTCATCCATCATAAAATACCGATTGAATCCAATTGGAAAATATTCTCTTGGTCTTCATTGGGATTTTTATTATTAATGAACTCCCATGCTCTCATTAAGACCGATACAATCCCTCATATGTCCAATGGACTATTACCAATTGAATCTTATTACAATAGGACACCTATCGCTGACATAAGACAGTCATTTAGTTCACATTGATAGGAAGCGAACCACGGCATCGAGCGAGTGGGTGTTCCAGATCGATCTTCTAGGTTAAGCAACGACAACTGGGTACAAGGTGGATGGGTGATCACCATGTTAATAACACATAAATGATCGTTTGAATTTACTTCAGCAATAATTTGTCATACGTAATGATTGAATGAATGATATATGTGTTTGTTTAATTGATATAAAATGCGCGTATATAATGTATATAAACCGTTCGTTGGTTGGGTTAACAACCAATAAAATTCAATAAGAAAATCGCGATGCAGGAATCAATTCATTCCGATAAGTTTTTTTTATCGGATTTAATCGGATTTTTTCACCAGGGAAAATGCCGATTAAATCCAGTTAAAAATTATTTTATTGGTATCAATGGGAATTTTCCGATGTAGAAACTCAATCCATTCCGATGAAATGTTTTTTTATCGGATTCAATCGGATTTTTTAACCAGGGGAAAGACCGATTATATCCAATTAAAAATTATCTTATTGATATCAATAGGAAATTTCCGATGCAGAAACTCAATTCATTCCGATGAAATTTTTTTTTATCGGATTCAATCGGATTGTTTAACCAGGGTCTGTACATTCAAAACGACACAAAACCGTTGATGAGTTCAGATTGGAGAGAATGAGGTTGGTTAGGTTACAAATAAAAAAGATTCAGGTTGCCCTGGAAACATCCACAGTCACTATTCAATTGAAGCTTCAGGGCAGAAGTTTATATGATTGATAAGACTGAATTCAAATCCTCAGTGAATTAGAATCAGAGAATAACATTAAGAATCAGAGGATATTTGATTTCTGGAAGTGACTTTCACTGATAATGATACAGAAAATTACGGCAGAATGAATTATTCATTAGCATAAAATATTATTACACAATGTTGGCGTAGTGTTATATTTATACACGATGGTAGCGGGTGGACGTGTGAGATCTGAGCACTTAAACCCCTCTGTAATTTCGAGGAATCTTCTTATCCCATTTCTCAATCTGTATGATTCTGAAGCTAAAGAATCAAGCTTCCGATTTATCAAGGTTTCATCAATATCATAAGGGGCGCACTGACCGAAAAATGAAAAAATACTTTCAAAAATCGAATTTCTATGTGAAATATTCCTTCTGCACACGGAGAAAAAGGTACCTTAAAAAGTACCATTTATGGATTTTCTGCGCTGGTCTGACCGAGTCTAAATATTTACCTGGAAAAACCTCTAAAAGTACCATAATGTCTTGGACTTTTATACGGAAGGTACCATACTTATTTCAAAAAGTTCAAGGAATTATGGTACTTTTAGAGATTCATGCAAGTGAATATTCCGACTCGGGTCAGACCAGCGCTGAAAATCCATAAATTATGGGATTTTTCAAGATATCTGTTTTCTCAGTGCACGAATGAAAGTATTCTTATCGTAAAATTCAGAAAAAATCCCAACAATATCAATAATGACATATTTTCATTAAATAGAATTAATGAGGATGATGATTTTTCGAAAAAACGCAGATCAAAAAAATCTTGAAAATTTAAACCCCTGTACCACGAAAACCTGACTTCCTAGAAACCTGGTGTTAACACAATTTGAAGAGGGTCACTGGTACAACAAATTCATGGAATTTCATCAACATTGATGAGATTGAAATTTTCAGGTGGGAACACTTGGCGAATTTTAACCCATATATGTCATTTTCTCCGCAGACTTTGAATATTCGTTACTCTGGCCTGAATCAACGGATTATTATGAAAGATGGGTTCTAAGGGTTTTTGAGGGTGCTGAATCCGAATCTGCAGTCAGAAAACGAATTCAAGATTGCGGATACAATATGGGGGACGTGAATTCAGTCATTTTCGCATTTGGGGACAGATTTATATGAAACATTGGTTTCAGGAGTTCTCGAAGGTTTTAACTCCAAATCAATAGTCAGAGAACCGATTCAAGATGGCGAATTCATTATGGAGGACGTGAATTCAGTCATTTTTGCATCTCCCTAAAGGAATACAAAGGTCCAAAGAACGTTCAATATAGGTTTATTAAACGTCCGGACATTTGATGGTCCGCTGAACGTTCCACGAACATGAGTGTGTACATAGAACCTAAATTCGACCTGGGAGGTCTATGTTCTCTTGGGGTTGTGGACAGATTTATATGGAACATGGATTCTGTAGGTTTTTGGGGGGTACTCAATCCAAATCTGTGATCAAATGTTAGTAAAAAAAATAAGAGTTTCGATCTACCCTTGTAAGCTTTCTTGTATCCGAACACTCTTCAAAAGCTGGTTGACGTTATGACAACTCCACCCCCGTGAAAATCCAAAAGTGAAGCAATTAGTTATTGAAACAAATCAAGCGTGAAAATATTCCAATTAATTCCCAAACCACGCCCAGATGACTCTCCGTTACGCTTAATTGACTGTCAGCTCACGCTCTCATCGCACTTACACGCTTCATTTTCACCAGGACAGTTGGATGGTATAAAAAATGGTAGGCAATTAGTTTCAGGTTTTCTGAATGTTACATCAAAAATATTTTCAGTCAGGTGAAAAACCGAGGAGTGCCTTTTCATATATTCCCGGATATTTGAATTGTTCAAGGTGCGAGCGAAGCGAGCAAATGTACACTACGATTTGTTAAAAATGCGCGAAGCGAAGCAGTCAGGGGGCGGAGCCCTCTGGTTATTAATGAATAAAAATGAATCCACAATCACCTGTATGTATTGATTTATTGTTTGTATCAAATAGGAAAGCATGGCGACAAAAAATCGAAGCTTGGCTCTCAGAAAACGAAAAAGAAGATCGCGCTGGGGAAGAACTTCAAAGAAAAGCGAGACAATTACATCAGCTCAACCGCAGGTCCTTCGAAGACTCTGGTAATTACGATAGTTTCTTTCTTTGATTTATCATAAAACTGAAGAAAATTCATTTAGAAATCTAATTCCAATTGAATAACTATATACAGAAAGTGAAGGCAAAAATCCGGTAATGAACAATTCAGTGGAAGAGAATGTAATCCATCAAAGACTTCCTGATGTTTATGACTGGCGACCGTCCGTTGAGAAAACGGATGTCATGCGAACGATGGAAGCTATTGAGGGTAAGTTCAATATTTTCAACCGTACAGTCGCATATTCATACTCATCATCATATTTTTAGCAGAGGCCCAACCGTCTTTAACCCAGAAAGATAAATCACCATGGAGAAAGTCGAGTTTAAATATACCAAACAGTATGGAAGAGACTGACCCGTGTTATTCACGTAGACTTAGATCAAGGCTCAGTACTGAAAATGCCTTAGCCCCAAGTACTTTACAAGTAAGTAATCGTTGAATTTGAATACTTCGTCATACGATGTTGCATTACGTTAGATTACACAACATTTTTCACTCACAGGCAATTAGAGAAGAGGAAAGAAAGAAGAGTCTCGCTAGTGATTCCTTGGGTCCAGAAATCCAAGATGAATTAACAATTTACTTAAGACAACCTTCAACTACCTCACAAGGTTCAGTTACCAGGAGATTTTCTAAATTAGGTAGAAAAAATTCTGAAGAAGAGAAAGTCAGTGATAAGATTGAAATTGATTCTGACAATATCGAAACTCCACCGGCTACGAGAAGACTCTTCAGTCCGCCGAAAGAGATCAAACCAGTAGAAAAAGAACCATGTAAAAGAGAACGTTGTAATAGCTCGGCACAAAACAGAGAACCAAAATCTGTTAAACCTGTTATGGTGAATACGGATTTGGGTACAGGTAACACACAAGACATCAATTTTTCATTACGCATATCAACCCTAGAACACAACACTGGGGTATTTTTGTACCCCAAGGCGTTTTGAAAATTGCAGGTGAAATAGGTTTTGCTACATATCGACCCAGGATCCTGTCCACAATTCAGTTAAGAGTTTTAAAAGAGGGAAGAGTTGATTAGAAGCGTCAATTTGCCTTTTGATTGCGACTGATAACAACGCGAAGTGAGCGTGGGGTGCGAAATTACCCCGGTGTTATGATAACGTCGGTACTTTGTGCGATTGTGTAAAAATTCACATTTGAAAATATAAAGGAAAATCTTGGGTTTTGCAGCAGTTTTTGCGGAATTTAAGTTCTCTGTCATCATTTGAAATGTTTTAATGTTTAAAAAAATATATAAATCAATTTTGTTACCAATGTAACTGATTTTTCCTATTTATGCGGTAAATGCAGACAAAAAGACTGAAAGAAATTGAAAAATGTTTTCTCTACATTTCTCAGTATTGTTCTACCAATGCCAATCGTGAAGGATTATATTTTCACATGAATAAATGTTTTCATAGCATCTACATCGACTTTCGCCCTTTTTTGAGGATCATCAATTTTTCAACTTTCAAATTCTCAAATAAATGTACTTCAAAACAAAAATCAAAATTCTGTTTTATCCGTGTTCTAGATAATTGTTCCAAGTTTCCAAATGTTTCGGATATTCAAAATTGAATGGAAATTCGAAAAGTTACAGCCATTTTCTGAAAAAAAGTCGAAATGCCATTTTTTGCGATTTGTTTTTGCTTTCAACTAATACATGTATTAATGTAATAATGTAATAATAATGTCTGGCAATTTTTCCATAACATTTTTGCATTGGAATTCATATTTTTGTCTTCGTCTTGAAAAAACGAAAAAAATTATGTGTTGCAAATTTCATTTTTCATGGCGAATATTTGCGTAAATCGCGTTCAAAGGCGTGGGGTACAAAAATACCCCAGTGTTGTGTTCAATAGCAAAGAAAATAAGTGTTGTATTCTAGGCCCAGATAGAAAAATGTCTCCATAATGCCATCATAATGGTGACATGCACGCCAAGAAATGTTCGCATAATGGCGCCAAGGTGTTTCCGCATAAAGCATTGTTATTGGTAGCAAAACGAGGTGATGGCACCATAATTGAAACATAATGTTTACATTCTATGCATCATTGCAAGCTGAGCGGAGTTCATGATAGTATGTTTACGGCACGTTATGTTACAAAACATTCAGAGCATGCTTTTCTATCTGGGGGGTTAAAAGTACAATATTTAAAATTATTCTTTTTTTGTTTTTTATTATACAGGTAATTTTGATAGATATTCCGCAACGAGAAGAACTCGTAGGTATAAAAAAACGCAAGATGCATTATCGGAGAGAGATTTGAAGTTGGAAACGGTCCCAGGGACAAATCCTGATATTTTCATCGAAGAGAAACCACTCGGCCAAGGAGTTCAAAGACCGAATAGTTTAGCTCTCTCAATTCCGGAAGATTCGAAAAACAGCATCGATCGTTGTGACAGTCGCGAGGATTCCATGTTAAAATCTTGGCAGAATAAACTAAAACATCGCGAAAGTTTGAATAACGACATAGACGCGGCTCTCGCGGAAATCGCTCGCTCGGGAGAAGATCTTCAACAATTGTCTCGTTCGGCAACATCAACAACATCGTCGCCCTCATCGATATCTCATGTGAGAAATTCGCGATTAGCTGGAAACCAAGTTCCCCCACCAGCTGTTGTGGCGGTAACGAATACGGTGCTAAGCCCGGTTATGCAAGAATCGAGACCTCGAGAATCGGTGCCTATATTGACCGAAAGAGCCGTCTCCAGTCGCGAGAGACATAGAAGTATGATAGATCCGAGTCAAGTTAGAGAAGCGGTTCGATTAACGAATCACCCAACTAGTCAGGTCAATCAAACGATGGAGTCGGTCAGGTCTCAACACGTATGTATATCATTTATATGCTGTATATATATGTACATATCATTTATCGCTTACTAATTATATCAATTCAACAGACGATAGATCGTAATCATCAAGATCAATCCTCCAATCAACCGCATCGTGAGTTGAGAGATCAATCGAAACATCACGATGGGAAGATTTTGATCGCAAACGATGGAAATTTGATGAACAGGTTTGAAATTACAAACACGGAACACGATGATCCCACGCAAATTCGTTCATCGCCCTCTGTACGATCTAATTCGATGTTTCGTGGTAGATTTATACCTGATATCGGTGTGACTTCTTCACCCCATGTATCCATAGTCAAGGCCAAAGAACAAGAACTCAATGACGAAGGTTTCGAAGAGACCCAAAGTCTCGTATCGGAGACTCTCAGTCAGGAAACATCGTCTGGTAATTATGAAACGGATACTCATGATTCAACACGTTGTTCTCCAGCTGAATTGAGATACTCTGGGACAACCACCGTGGATTTACCGTCGTTTCATCGGGTACGTGCCGTGGATGACGTGGACGACGAAGATGAAGATGTAAATTTGAAGAATTCCGAGAATAGACAAGCTGCGTTTTCTAAGTCTTTCGAAAAAAGACTTGGTTCCGTGAAGAATACAAATCCAGAGAAAACCAGTCTTTTACCGAAAAGAACAGCGAGTGTCAAAGGACGCGATAACGTGTCCAGGTTCGTTCATTGGCGTACGTTTGAAAATATATTATATTCATATACCTTAGTATTATTAAATTGGGATTTATTACGTTTCTAGAAAAGAAACTCCGAAAAAGAGCTTATTATCGAGCTCCATTCCATCTAGGAACGAAGTTGAGAGATCAGGTTCGAGGAGCAGTTTACGTAGTTCACGTAGTTCTTTGAACAGCGCTACTTCTGTCAATACAGTGAGAAATCTCGCTGGGCATAACAGTAGTCATCTACGTGGTTACACAACTGCGATACGAGCTCTGACTAGTAATCTCAGAAAGACTGGAGGTAATAACGCTGCATCCGGTGCTCCATTACCACCTGGCATCACCAACCGTGATTCTCAAGCAATAACTGACAAAAAACGTATGGCAAATCAAACTCGAATGAATAACATCGTCAGTAGAATACCAGCTAGCAGAAGTAGTAGTAGTGGCAGTAGTGGCGTCGGTTTAACTGGGATTTCCAATAAAAACATCATGAGAAAATCAAATATTATTAGTCGAAGTACAGATGAAGTAAGTATATAATTACTATATTCAAACAAACGACATTTGTTGCGTAATACTTTTTTCATTCACAGGTTGTAACAGATGTGCCAAAGACAAATAGAAACAGGCCGGTAATCGCGTCGCGTAGCAGTAGCAGTGGCAGTAGCGTCAACGGACAACAACCGAATACTATTACGATCAAACATAATTCTGGGTTCGATATGAAAAATTCATCTACAACGAAGAGTCGGTTGATACAGCCTCGAGCTGGTAGAAATCATAGTTTTATGAGACCGACTGCGGCTAGTGTGAACAAAGGTTCCATCTCGAATCTTCCAAGAAGTATTAAAAATTCCATCAAATAATGGAGTAATTTTATTCCTTTGTTTTAATGAGAATACAACCTTTTTGAATTTTCCACAACGTATTCATAAATTTCTTTCACATAGTTTGCAAAGATTGTGTGAAATTAAAATTAGAATTTCATGACAGAGTATTCTTGATTAGGGATTTTTATTAAAAATAAAGTTACGTTGCCGATCGAAGGAGGAATGAGAAGAATAACGAAAAACAATGCAATGAGAATCAATAGCAAATAATTTATAGTCACTTTTGAAGAATCAAAAAACATTAGTATACGTATAAATATGATATAACTTTTTACCGTTTATAAAGCAGAATAACAATTTGTTTTCTATTTAAAGATAAGAGTTTATATGTTCTGTTGTGTGCTGGCGCGTGTGTATGTATATGTGTATGTATTATTACTGTTGCCAACAAACAAGTTGTAACAAGTTTTCTAAAATTTTTGTTATTATCTCAAAGCCGACGCTTACTATGAGAGTTTACTAACTTATGTAACATAATTTTTTACTAACTTATGTAACATAAGTGTGTAATTTTTATTTTTATTAATAATGAAAATCGTAGAAAATATATATTAATGTTCCACCACTTTCAAGGCATCTATAATAAATTCAAACGTTTGACAAACAAGTTTCATCGAGATTTTAATATTTCGTTGTATTTTCATTATTGAGAAATTTTGTGAACAAATTTACAAAAGTGAAAATAAATGGTTAACAAGCCTCATAAGGCGTATTTATAATCGATATGAATGATTGATAATGTGTATTTTAATCCTGCCCATTGCACATTAAAAAACTAATTCATGAGAAAAAGTGAATATTTCCCTTTGCTTTATACCCTGCTCGAAATGCCAGATAGGTTGCATTGAGAAAACGTTGCTAAAATCTATGCGGAACGAGATGTCCAGTCTTCGTGAATTCTAATGGCATCAATAGAGAATTCCTGGATACCTTGTAGAACTGATCAACCATCTAACAATCAATTTTTTAATTAAATTAATCTGGAATTGAAATCACTTTGTACATCCAGATAAAAGAAGCGTTGAAAAACTGTTCTTCAGAATATTAGATAGAAACCGTTGGAAAACTGATCAGTTTTAAATTGCATAGATTGTAGGGAAATTTTTTCAATGCAATCTATCTAGCTTTTTAAGCAGGGAAGTGAAATAAAAATGATAAGTTCATTGCACTATATCCGCATATTCAACAAGCAACATCTATCTACATAATTTGTATTTACATGGATCTGTTCAACATCACATAATATACACAACATATACATATATAAGGAAGAAGCCATTCTCAAAAGAGAAAAATTCATTTACTCACATAGCACATTAATTTACATTGAATTTATAATAAATATCTTCAGAACAATGGGGATTCATGAAGAATTCTTCATAAATACAATGAAAACTGTTCTACCACAAAGGTAAACAAATGGTATAAAATTTTCGATAGATTAACGGTTCTTGTAATTTGCGTTTAAACTATTAAATCTTAATTAATTAATTTCTTTTTTCTTTCGATATATCAATATCACTTTGCATAGATGTATGGTATTCTTTAAAACCACATCATATTACATACAGTACCTATATTGTTGTGATACTGTGATATTGCAACATAAGACATGGTAAACAATACCTTCTAAAAATGAATAGTACAAAATACCATACTATTGTAACGTACAATATGAATTATCAATGAGAGATGTAATAAATGCATCGAGGGGTCATTTGAATTGCTTTCAATCGCATTGTTGAAAATCATTCTGGAATAAATGTTGAGACAAAAAACAAATTCCATAATAGCATTAAATGAATATAGCAGTACTCGAAGTACATGTATTTATTCATCCGATAATAACAAAGGCAGATAAAACATCCCTAAGAGAACACAAACCTTCAGGAATGTTAATTGAACGTTTACAAACGTCTAGGAACATTCTGAGAACGTTCCTGAAGGTTTGTGTTCTTTGGGGATTATGACTCACAGTATTATAAAATTGTCAATTTGATTGAAAAATCATCAAATCCTGAGATACGCCTTCAAATGTGTATATGAATGTATCTACTCAATCCATCAAAGTCTTTGTGATAAAAATATCTGTTGTGAAATTTTCATAAAGTCGATATTATGGGTTTTGATTCAGTTTTATCAATTTTCCGGAGCTTTGATATGTGTATCTGAGATAATTTCTATGAAAATGTATAGGAATTTACATGGTCTGTGAGGTTTGATGGGATATGGTATCTACAGCTTCCCATATCAAATCCAATTGAAGCGGATAGAGCATGGATTATTATAACACGAGACAGATGCATAGCTTCAAGCCTTTGAAAGATACTTGATTGCGATCAATCCCTGAAACCTGGCAATTATCCCGGGATACTTGAAGCGATAGAAGTATGAGGAATTTTCACGCCATTAGTCCTCCAAATTTCTCTTCATGCAAAAACGTCAACATCACCAGAGATGAGTTGAAGAGATTGCTAACGAGATATGAAAACCATGGTCCAGTTTCTGATGGGCAGTATCACGTTTTCCGTTTATCTCTTCATGTTGGCTTAGAAAAAAAATTCAACCAATCATATATTTTTCTTCAAAAGAAAAAAACGTGATATGGACCATGATTTTAACATTGTGTTAGCAATCTCTGCTATTCATCTCTGACATCACAAATGTATTGTACTTGATATTGTTCCAAAGATTATAAATGTTTCAGGTGGATACATTCATATCTCGATAATTTACATATGAATACTCCGAATAGTATTCTGAGACTTGAATAATATAATAACTTAATAAAACACGATTTTTTTAGACGAATTAAAACGTATTCTTTAAAAAACATTCCACATAAAAATCTAAAAAGATAACATTTAAAAGTTTGTTTATCGCGTATCTTTTTTATTTCTTCCTGCATTATTCATTCTCTCTTCTTTTTTGAGATCTAAGAAGTCCTCAAAAATAATTATATAACAATAAATTAACAAAGGACGAACAACATCAACTCGAATGAACAAATTTCAGAAACAACTACAGCACCGCCATACATACGAAACTTTACGAAACTATTGCTTCCTGAATCTGCTGCTGGTGTATACGCACGAATACGTACGAAAATAGTTCAAGTTTTCCCCGAGTGATGACGTTGAAGATCACTTTCAAATCTGTCCGTTCAAGTTTATGTTCCCGAACAATGCTGATCCGACGATGGTTGATCGATGTTTACGTTTTTTCGCGACGATCCAAAAATTTCATTGCGACGGGAGTTTTCGGTGATAAGATGAATTCGAATTCTAATTCGAGATCCTTGTTTTCTACAACGATTTCAAATTCTCGTGTGATCTGTAAAAGAGATAGGAAACAGTTAGATTGCTTATTGCTTTATGTTTTTGCATTATGTTCAAGTTCGAATTGTTTATCGAAACAAATTTATTGTAATCAACATTTGTTATTGAAAACAATTGAATCCTCAGCATTGTCATGAAACCATATTCAATTTTTCCACACATTTCGATAAATGATTCAAACTTCAATGACATGTTTTTGCAATGTTTGAATACGAACCTTCGCCAAAATGAGTTGCAAGGCAAGTTCAACAAAACGTTTACCGGGGCATATTCTACGACCTGTTCCAAAAGGCGCGACCAGTAACGGAGAGTGCGGAACCGTAGGGTGTAACCATCTTTCAGGTATACATTCGCGAGCATTTTTGAAATTCATTTCATCAAGGCCCGCTATCCAAGTATGAAGTATAACCACTGTCTGGAATGATATTATGTAATTATAATTTTAATCTTAGCCATTGTTGTTTTTACCTTCCCACTGAACATTTCAGGTGAATTGGAATAGCCCTGCTTAAAGAATCTCATTGAACCGATTGATTCTCATTGATTCCGATGCAGAAAACTGATTCTAGTCCATTGAGAATCAATTTTTCATGAGTTTGAATCGGTTTTATGCATCGGAATCAATGAGGATCAATCGGTCCAATGAGATTCTTTAAGCAGGGAGCTCATTTTTCTCGTGAGTTCCTCACTAGAGCAATTCAAAGTTAGAATTTTTAGTGAGGCTGATGAAGTTTTGTGTGCTTGATGTACAAGTTTTATATGGAATGTATATAAAGGATATAAATAAGAACTCTATGATGGGTTTCATGTACTCGTATAAGATTCTGTGCAAGCAAAATTCGTTTGCTATCGTTTCGCTGGGTAAAGTACGTTTTCGCTGCCCTGGTGAAAATGAAGCGTATACACAAAGCGAGAAGAAAACGTAAACGAAGCGAAAAACGTTTCAACTCCCTCTTGCTGGAGCGTATGATACCCGCTCGCTAGGAAGTCATCAAATCATACGTTCTGTATACGTTTCATAAACTTCCGATCCCGTTTCGCATACGCTTCACGTAACGTAATAGTAGGTTATATGAAGCGTATGCGAGTCATACCTATTCTGACTTTAAATGACATCTTTCAGCACCTGAAGTCAACGACGATCCATGGCTCAGTGGATAAGACCCTACCACCCAAGCAACACCAGAATATACTATGAACGTTCTTCGAATATTCGAAATATGTTCTATGCACATTCCAATGAGACCGTTCTATAGGTGCTATGCCTATTTATCGAACGTATGTAACCGAATATACAACAGCACGTTGATTGAACGTCGACTGAATGTATATCGTAGATTTAGAATGTACTGCGTACGTTCTAGGTATATTTAAAACAGTCTCATTCGAACATTCTATGAACATTCATTATACGTTCTTCGTATCTCATCCGTACATTCTACGAACGTTTCTACTTCGTATATACTTTGAAATTCTGTTGCTGTTTGGGCATAGTGAAAGTCACCGGTTCGATTCTCACCACAGGGTTCAATTTTTTTGTTTAGATTTCTTGAATTTTTCCCGCTTTCTTTGTTTAATTCCCGTTTCACATACTCTTTGTATCCTTTCCATTCAAGCTTCGTATAATTTCCATTAACGTTTCTGTTACCCTTCAGCATACGCTTCGTTTACTCTTTCTTCTCGCTCCCATTTTCACCAGGGTGGGGAATGTAATCCGATGGAATCCGATAAAGAAGAATTCTACCAGAATGAACTGAGTTTCTGTATCGGTAATTTCCCATTAGTTCCGATTAGAATTCTTCTAATCGGTTCGAATTCCAAATATATCGGTTCCTACAATAACGTTGAAAACCAATACTCATGAAATCTTTTTTCCAAAAAACAAGCATTGGATATCATCGGTGATGTGACAAGAGCAATCGTCTCATTCGATGGATTTTTTTCGGCGATGAGATTCGATAGGTGTGTTTAATGAATCAGAATAACATAATTATCACGCACCCCGTGACAAAAATGTAGATGGTTCAACTTCCGTCGGATGCTGTTACGATAGGAACTCATCTGTAATGGTCTGTCTACATAACCAACGTAAACGTAAGAACGGATACACAGAAACTGTATATGAGTTGTGCGCAGTCGTTTACGTTTACGTTCTCCGTTTTTTCTGTCTGTGTAGTCAGACCATAATGGTCTAGACACACAAGCTACGTAAACGTGAACGTAACGAACGGAAGGATGCGCAGATCTTGTATATAGTTTCTGCACATCTTTCCGTTTCTTACGTTCACGTTTACGTAGAAACCGTATACGAGATCTGCGCAGGTTTGCGTTCCCTCCGTTCACGTTTACGTGACTTGTGTGCTCAGGAACGCAAACCTGCGCAGATCTCGTATCCGGTTTCTACGCATCCGTTGTTACGTTTACGTAGCTTGTGTGTCTAGGCCTTAAGGCGATTCACCACAAGCCCAGTTACTAGATCCCCCCCCCCCCCCAGTTTTCTCAGTAATCAATGAATAGAATCAATTTCAATGAGCAGGTGCATCGCATCTTCTTAGGCTATTGAAAAAAATGCAGCTACTCATTATTTTTCATTTTATGTGTTCGTTTCTGAGAAAACTGGGGGGAGAAATTTGGAATCCAGTAACTTTTGCAGGGAGTAATGAATCCCCTTGAAGACGATCAAATCTTGATCCGGAGCCGTTTATAATCCACTGATCAATTGTTTTCATCTTTCTGTTTCAACCGTGCAAGAAGACCATCTTGTGACTCATAAAAAAAACTTCAGATTCCATCGAACATGCCCGTTTTAAGATTGACATTACGGCAAATTCGAATCAAAACCAATTGACCATTGGAATGGAACAATTCTGAAAGTGCATCAGGTATTCCCTATACCGACCATCAAATTTCAAATCTACAGACTTTATTTCTATTCTTATCTGTAAATTGACATTATGAAACATTCCAATAAAAACCAATTGACCAAATGAAAAAATTCTCAATTTCAATTGAATATTTCATATTTATATACGGGCGAATTCAGGATTGAACTCCACGGATGATTGATTTTGATTCATTCTCATTCATCTTCGATGTACAGTTCAGAAATTCCGATTACCCCCATTCAATCCGATTGAATTTGAATCGACTTCTATTCCTCTCGACTGGATTCTATCGAATGATCAATAGAATCTACACATTCTAAAATCGAATTGAATACTCCCCATAGAAACTCAATGAATTCTCAATTTTTATCAACTTTCACAACAGTTCCGATACATCGAGATTACAGAAAATTCCGATAAAAACCGATTGTCCAATGGAATAAAAAAATTCTAAAATTGAATTGGATATTCCCCATAGAAACATACAGAATATTAGGATCTGGGAACTTTCCTATTATTCCCGGTAAATTGAAATTATTTAACCAATTGAGGTGCCGGAAAGAATAACTCGCTCATCGCTCGAAAAGCCGTAGAAGTATTTTCCAAACCGTCAGGTCGAGGGTCGAAAAAAAAGTCGGAATTTCGGAAATTGAAAAATACTGGGCGTAGGGCTCGAAAAATCAATGTCAGTGCCCCTTCACCATTTTTTCCTAGGATGTATAGTTTTCGAGGAAAAAAATAAAAACTGCATATTTTTTCGTACCAAAAATCAATGTTTTTCAACACTAAATTCGATCGATCTCATTCATTTTCGAATGAATCGGAATGAATCTTGCGGATTTCGATTTGTAGAACTCCCCCGAAGATCATAATGTCGCGAAAGTTTTTGAAAATTGATAAAAAATTAACAACTTTTTAGTTCAAAGTGAAAATTACGTTCTTCGTGCTTTGCATTGAACAAGTGGTGTAGGAAGTGAGAGCTACAAAAAACTTCCAGCGACAAAGTTGTTCGCTAGTGTATGCACTGACTTTATGGAAAATTTTAGATCGATTGGACTATCAGTTTGCAAAATACAGCGATTTACTTATAAATGCGCAACGGAAATCTATCACAATTATGTGTCGTTTCCCGGCTGAATACCAGGGTCCGTAGGAAAGATTGTATTCTCTCAATTTTTCAACCACAGTTTATGTTTTTTAGGTCGCAGAATTCGAATATCCAAATATTTTTACAACATTTCATTTTCTCTATCCATGGTTTTGTTATAAACAGTTTGATTGAAGTTACAGAAAATATAACTCGGTTAGCGCATGAAATCACGTAGAACAGTGATGATATTGGGCAATAAAAAAAGGTCAAAACAAATAAAGAAGAAAATTTAAAAACCACAAAATATTCTCGGTCTCAATTCTATAGTTTCGAAAACATAACTCACGATTACTCAGTCGTTTCCCAACTAACATTCAGACCAGTGTTACCAGATCGTACACTGAGAAAAAAATAAAAGTGCCATCAACCACCTTGCGTAGTTAGAGAATTTGTAAGTGAATCAATGAATTTTTTGTTGAACCAACTTGAAATTTGATGAATCAACCACAGTGCATTTCATTGTTTCAAACATATCACTTGATTGTACGAACCAATTTGAAGGAATTCGATGAATCAGAAGGTCTTCTATTCAAAATTGCACGTAGTTGAGTCAACCTCCTAAGCGAGATGTGAACCAACTCATGTGAATAATGGCATGAACAAAAAATGTTGTTCGCTTTCAAACTTCAGATGGTTGATTGAATGAAAATAATTGAATATCCCAATGAGTTGGATTATTTCATTGATTGATGCACCAGAAACCAATCAAGATTATTCTTGAGTTCAGAGTATTCAGATGTTCCGTTCGATTTATTCACGAAAAATGACTACAACATTGATTGAAGCGAACAAGAGATATAAACACAATTCAAGAAAATCTAATCCTTTGAACATCATTATACGTTAGTGGATTTCAATGAAATAACTTTTTTCAATATACTCAATATTACAACAACTAAACGAAAGAACGTCTTAGTCTATGGTGTTGACATACGATCATATACTACAACGACTAAACGAACGAACGAACGTCTTAGTCTATGGTGTTGATAAACGATTATAATCGATAATGAAGATTATGGATTATCGACCGCTCTTTCGATTTACCTACATGCACAGTTCAATTTCGCCAATGATAGAACATGCACGTGTGGCGTCGTAACGATTTTCTGTTGCAATTATTCAGTGTTGTCGTATAATGTGGATCATAAGGATTGAAGAAAGGTTCTGAATAGGAATATTGTGAGAGTGAAAAAGTGTCTAGAAACTAAGGAAGTGGGTGAGTAAGAAATTATTAGCAATTTTTCGTGAAATAAACCGGTGGTTATTTTTTTGTTTTGATTGGAAATTTTCGAGTAGAATCCAGTTTTCATTATAGCATTTATATATTTGACGATAAATATTGTTTCAAATGAATGTTTATACCTCCAAGAGAACAAGATATCCGCCAAATGTTCAGTAAACATTCAACAAACATTTGATAAACGTAGGGACATTTCTACGTTCAAGGAATACTCAAGAATGTACGTGAACATTCCACGAACGTTCGAAGATCTTGGTTCTCTTGGGGATACATACATCATAATATATTTTGATTTTTTGACACGGCCAGAGAAATCGGCCAGAGAATAATATTTATCGAAAAATGGACGCAAGAATTTCAACCTTCGATACAGAAGGATCAATCAACGGAAGATGATTCAAGTGAAGTCTTTCCAAAGAGTTCTGATTCATCAAAAGATACTTTGACGGAATCTCAGTGTTCGGAATCTACCAGTTCAAGCAAAAAAGATGTGAGTCAATTTGTTGTACAATATTCTAAACCTGTGCTTTGATTTTAGTGAATTCAAGTTACTGCCGTTTTCGACTTTGCAAAAAATTATGATACGATTTTGTTGTTAAGAGAATATCTTATTGATTATGTATTGATGCACAGGATGTTGAACCAACTGATGAAAATGCATGTTCTAATCAACAATTCAAAAGATCTATCGTTCCACACGAAACTGAATATCGTAAGCGTATCAAAAGTGGTGATACCAATTATATTGATCATCTCCTGCAGAAACATAATTTTGGGAAGGCCCTAAAACAGGAATATGCCAATAATTCCATACTTTCTGAAAAGTCTGGCCTTCTTCTTTGTGACATAATGATTTCAGATTTGATCACCAGCTGTGACAGGTATGTACACTGGAAAAAATTTTCTTTTTCACATGAAATTTGAAATTGAATGAATTGAATTTATTGTCGTTTACTCTTGTATTCATTTCCCTCCTTTTGGAAGTATATTTATTGCATTGGATAGAATATTCAATATACTTGGATAAATAAACTCTTATGCGGAATGAATAAACGATTTCAGCAATCAAATCATTTATTCAGCATGAATAATCTTTTGGATTGAAATGAATATCCCATTGTTATAGACAAAGATCTTCTGAAAAAAAAATCTTTTTGTTCTTTGTATTTAGAACCATAATACTTATGTTCAAAGGAATTTTGATTGTAGATTTTTCCCTTCAACGACAAGCTAATCTTGTTCTAAAGTAAATTGGCATTATTTTGAAATAGATTCCTACTGTATTAAATTCAGTAATGACAAGCAGTCTTTTGATTCAGTGATTGATATTCAAATTTGAATGCATTCATGGGATTTCAATTTTTTTTAGATCCGAGCACTTGATATTAGTATTGTTACTCAGTTTGAATTGAATTTTCTAATCAAACCTGACTTTGGTTTCAGCAAATTATCTAGTGCAGACTTCAATGATATAACAGATCAAATACTTACTGTTTTCCCAAATGAAAATCATGAGATTTATTATATACCACCTGTACTAAAACAAGATTCAAATGAGAAGAAGTATGTGCGTGCACGTGGTAGACTAGTGGATATGTTCCACAATAAACTGAAGTTATACCGCCAAATGTCTGGATACAAACTTGATGTAACATCTGAAAAGAAACTTGATCCTGCCGCAAAAGAATTACTACAATTGATCCATAGTGAGGGCATAAGTCAACGTGAGTGTAATGATCCTATATTTTGACACATGTAATAACACCGGCACACAAAAAAAAAGTTGTCAGTACTTTTGATCAGACCCACCTATCTATATGTTTTTTGGGTCGCTGAAACCAAATCCGGGACCCGTTTTGCTCCACCACGTTAGGGTTTTTGCCTAACCTCAAAAAATGACTATTGGTACATAAAATTGAGAAAATCTTCAGTACTTTTGATCAGACCAACCTATTATGGTGTTTTTGGGTCGCTGGAACTGAATCCGGAACCCATTTGGCTCCTACGCGTCAATATTTTTACCTGACCTCAAAAAAATAGCTTATCAGTACATGAAAGTGAAGAAGTTGTCCGTACTTTTGATCAGACCGACCTATCTCTATGTTTTTGGGTCGATAAAACCGGATCCAGAACCCGTTTTGCTCCACCACGTCAGCGTTTCTACCTAACCTCGAAAAATAGCCCATCGGCACATAAAATTGGAGAAATCGTCAGTGATTTTGATCAGACCGACCTACCCATATGTTTTCCGGGTCGTTGAAATCGAATCCAGAACTCGCTTTGCTCTATGAGGGCGACTTTCTTCATAATCTCAGAAAATGGATCACCGGCGCATATAATTGGAAAAGTTGGAAGTGATTTGGAACAAACTGCGCTATCTATATATTCTTCGGGTAACTGAAACCGAATCCAAAACCTGTTTTCCTCTACCACGTGAATGTTTTGACCTAACCTGGTCAAATAGTTTAGATACGAACAAGCACCAATTACAGCTTCGAAATTCTAAAATACTATACCCAATGACTCCAAAAATGTATATCCTATCAACCCACAACCCATGAACTCATAACCCGCTCAACCGTAAATCCATAACGTCACCACATAACTGCTCCATCCTGAACAACCCGAAAGCCCAAGTTTATAGCCCATATACATAGAGTCACACAACCGTGAATCCCAACGACGGCCGGAGACCAGATTCTATAACTTATAACGTGAAACTACACAACCTTTCAGCTACACACAGATACAACATCCAAATAGATCGGTCCGATCAAAAGTACGGACCACATTTTCAATTTCATGTACCGATGAGCTACTTTTTGAGGTTAGGTAAAAACTCTGACGTGTTGGAGCGGAACGGGTTCCAGATTCAGTTCCCGAGACCGGGAAGAGATAACAATAGGTCGATCTGATCAAAAGTACTCACAATTTTTTCAATTCCATGTACCAATGAGCTATTTTTTGAGGTTAGGTAAAAACGCTGACGTGCAGGAGCAAAACGGGTTCAAGACTCGGTAGCAGGGACTCAAAATACGTACAGATAGGTCGGTCTGTTCAGAAATACGGACAACTTTTTCACTTTCATATGCCGATGAGCTTTTTTGAGTTTAGGTAAAAATTGACGTGTGGGAGTAAAATGGGTTCCGGATTCGGTCCTAGCGACCGAAAAAAAATTGCCATAGATCGGACTGATCAAAATTACTCGGATTTTATTAATTTTATGTACCGATGAGCTATTTTTTGAGGTTAGGTAAAAACGCTAACGTGGAGGGGCAAAATGGGTTTCGGATTCGGATTCAACGACCCAAAAAACATACGGATAGGTCGGTCTGATCAAAAGTACGGATAACTTCTCCAATTTCACGTACTGATGAGCTATTTTTTTGAGGTTAGGTGAAAACGCTGACGCGTAGGAGCCAAATGGGTTCCGGATTCAGTTCCAGCGACCCGAAAAACACCATAATAGGTTGGTCTGATCAAAAGTACTGAACATTTTTTCAATTCCAAGTACCAATAGTCATTTTTTGAGGTTAGGCAAAAACCCTAACGTGGTGGAGCAAAACGGGTTACGGATTCGGTTTCAGCGACCCAAAAAACATATAGATAGGTGGGTCTGATCAAAAGTACTGACTGTTTTTGTGTGCCGGTGTAATTCATCACGTTGTGCTTATGAAGAAAGAGTTTCGATTTCCACTGAATGTATATGATAATTTTTAGGAATGCTTGTAACGAGATCTTCCATGTAAAATGATTCATAAGAATCCTGAATTAATTCATTATTTTTCATTTACAAATAATAAAGAATTCCTTCAAATATTATTGCTAGCTCATCTCATTCCTCCACGTGGTGGTATAGCAATTAAAAATCATGTTTACTGGAAAACTCCCGTGAAGGAAAGTCAAAATGGTATCGCCGTACATATACAAGTAAATGGTTTATGATTTCAATACTTAAGGTTCAGTTTTAATATAAAACTTTTATCAAGAATATCTACTCTCATCCTTAGGTACCTGGAGACATAGATGAAACCATCAATAAGAAAAGAGAATTGATGGCCAAGTGGCAATTACCTGTTCAACCATTCATTATTGGTCTTGGCGATACATTATCAAACATCACTACTTTTTACGTTGTCGTAGATGCAGTACGATATCGTTTTGATTCGCCTTTAAAAGCATCAGATGTATGCTTCAAAATATTTTTCACTTGGCACGCCGAATTTCCACCAGAGTCTAAACAAATTTGGATTTTTTTTGCAACAGGGGTTATATAAATTGAAAACTAAATACGACGAGATGAAGCCTCACATTGCTAAAATTTTACAGAAAATGGAAATTCGCAATGAAAAACAAGATAAGTGAATATAATCCATGGAAATATAAAAACCCACTTCAATCCGTGATTTATTTATATAGAAGTTGAACAGAAATTCGAAAATTTAAGAGTATTGACATTCTATCACCAAATAAACACATAAGAGGTTTTTGTTTCCAGATCTAATTTTATTTTATAAAATTTTATGTTATTTTATGTTCATATTTTATGCCACTTTCGCATAGTGGGGGTTCAAAAGCATCATGTTTTTATGTCCATTCTGTGAATCTAGTTTCAATGTTTTACCGCAGTTCTTTGCTCACATTAAACTGAAACATAATCATCATTCCAATGTAGCCGTTCGATGCAAGCAGCCCCAATGCTTACGAACGTTCAATAACGTTCACAGTTTGAAAAGGCATTTTAAACTGAAACATCTGCAAATTTATCAATCTCGTGATTCACAGTTGGTAAATGACGAATTACCAATATCTAATAGAATTGATATTCCCAGTGATCAGTATTCAAATCAAAATAGTAACTTTGATGATTTGTTAGTAAATACGGGGAATTTAAAAGACGAACATCAGCACAATATTCACAGTCTTGAGATCTCCACTCAAGTTAGCATTGCAGACGTAGAAAGTTCAGTACGTCATGCAGCAATTTCATTTATAGCTAAACTGTATTCAAATCCTAATATACCAAGATCAACCATTCAAGAAATAATTGAAAATACATCCGAATTATTCGGAGATTGTAGTGTTGATTTTATACAACAGGCTCTCAGGAATAAGAATATGATCGAATTTGAAATAAAACAAATGCTGCGTATGATTGCAAATCCTTCCAGTGGGTTACAAACTGAATATCTAAGAAAAAAATTCTTCACCAATTCAGGATATTTTATTCAACCAGAATGTTTTGTAATAAAATCTACGATGACGAAAAAATTGCATTTGGGTAATGAAATAATTGACATGAAAAATGCAACTGGTCAATTCATTCCTATGCGGAAAGTTCTGAAATCTTTCTTAGAATTACCACATGTATATGATGAAATAATATCTTACATGGAAAAAATGAATAGAACCGATTCCAGGAATATCAGTAGTTTCTTCAATGGAAAACTTTGGCGTAAGATAAAGTTGAAATTTGAAGGAAAAATAGTTCTACCGTTATCAATCTATTTCGATGAATTTGAAGTGAACAATCCGTTGGGTTCGCGTGCTTCCATTCAGAAAGTAGGAGCCGTATATTACAAAATCCTGGGTATTCCTCCTGAATTTTCTTCCATGAAAAATAACATATTGCTGGTCTCATTGCATAGAACATTGGATAATAAAAGTAATGGTGATATCATAATAACGAATGCTTTTCAGCCATTGGTTGACGAGCTACTTTATTTAGAGCAAAATGGCATCAGTGTAGAAACCAGTGAAGGAATGAAACAAATATATTTCACAACTGCATTAATATGTGGCGACAACTCAGGATTACATTCTGTGTTGGGTTTTGAAGGAAGCTCTAATTCGAATTATTATTGTCGCTTCTGTCGAGAGCACAAAAAAACAATGCAAACACAAGTTGAAGAAAATGTAACAGTGTTTCGGACATCCCAAAATTACTCTCATGATTTGGAATTTTCAACAAATGGGGTCAAGCGGGAATGTTTGTTGAATAAGTTATCTAGTTTCCACGTGACTGAAAATTTATATTGTGACGTAATGCATGATTTTCTCGAAGGGATCTGCCGTTATGAATTACCATTAATTCTTAATCATCTAATCAATGTTGACTCATTATTTTCCCTTGAATATCTTAATAACAGAATTCGGTATTTCAATTTTGGACCAACAATTTCCAACAATAGTATTCCACCGTTTACACAAGCACATTTTGCAAATAAGTATTATGTTTGTTGTTCATCTGAGATGTTGACTATTGTTAATATGTTGAGTCTAATCATAGGAGATCTCATACCTCGTCATAATTCAGTATGGAAAATATATCTTCAACTTAGGGAGATAATGTGTATTATTTTAGACGATTGCATAAATTATGAAAGTATATGTAGGTTAGAAACATTGATTACCCAGCATCTCACATCACTTATTGAAGTTTTCAATATGAAACTTGAACCAAAATTCCATTTTCTTCTACATTACCCTAGAATCATTAGGCAGATTGGACCTCTTTGGCCCCTTTCATGTATGAGATACGAAGCCAAACATAAAGATTTCAAAGAGTATGCAAGAGTCATGAGATCACGTGTAAATATTTGTTACAGTTTAGCTACAAAAAATCAATTAATGCTGAGTGAAAGATTGGAATCTCAAGAAGGATTTCAGAAAAGAATATTGACTGGTCCGCCTACAACAATTTATTTGAAAGATTTAGAGAATTATGATTCATTGAAACATCTTTTGCCTGCTGATTGGCTCTCAGTTAAATTCAACAATGTCAATTGGGTTGAACTAAGTGGTACACGATACATTGAGAATATAGTTCTTAACACAAGTCATAATGAGAGGAAGCGGTTTAGGAAAATTAAATTTATTTTAGTAAATGACGTTTTTGAGGTGATATTTTTTTGTTTAAAAATTGATATTATTGATTTCGATGAACACTTTCATGCGTTTAAAGTGAAACTGACTGACGAATGGGATGTTATAGTACAAAAGAATTTGGAATATAAGAAACCCAAAGATTTACACTGTATTGCAAATTCCGATTTATATGTTATATGTTAGATTGTAAGCGAAGAGTTGATATAGATGAGAATACTTATTGTGATGAGAAAATATTATTGAGTAAGAAATATTATCAATCATCAGACTGAAATAAAATATTGTGTTATAATTTTGACCAATGGTCTTTCGGAATGAGTATGTTATTTGGCATCGGCAAAATTGAACGGAAGGAAAGCAAGGGGAAACTACCTTCCTCGACATTTTTCAATACTTCCCGAGGAAATGACACCTTTTCCTAACCTGGAATATTATGTGACAAAAACAAACAAACAAATTAACAAATACATGATGGCGCTCTCTCGGGTGAAATATTCCGGAGGTAAACTAGTCTCCCGTTCGGATCTCCGGGTGGAGGCTGCTCGAGGAAGCTTCATCAGCAAGGAACGAAAACCGAAGAATAGGATAGGGAAAAGAAACAACATTCTTCGAGTCGGAGCGTGGAATGTTAGATCACTGAGGCAAGCGGGAAAATTGGAAAATTTGAAATTAGAAATGAATAGGTTGAATATAGACGTGATGGGGATTAGCGAAATGAGATGGCCACAAGAGGGCGATTTCTGGAGTGGGGATTATAGAATAATTCATACAGGATCAAAGAACGGTCAAGCAGGTGTAGGAATTGTAATGCATAAAAGAGTAGGAAATAGAATAGAAAATTATTTGCAACATAATGAAGGTGTGATGATGGTTAGAATCAGAACAAAACCGGTAGACACAGTCATAGTCCAAGTATACATGCCCACATCTGCATATTCGGAGGAAGATATTGAAAAAACGTACGAAGAAATAGAAGAAGTGATAGAATATGTGGAGGGAGAAGAGAATTTGATAGTGATGGGGGATTGGAATGCGGTAGTAGGACAAGGAAGAGAGGACAACATTATAGGAGATTTCGCGTTAGGGAGGAGGAACGATAGAGGACAACGTTTAGTCGAATTTTGTGAAAATCATAAGATGGTTATCACAAACACTTTATTCGAAAATCATCCAAGAAGAATCTACACTTGGAAAATGCCAGCAGATACAGCAAGATACCAAATTGATTACATATTAGTGAAACAAAGATTTAGAAACTAAGTGAAAAACTGTAAAACTTATCCCGGTGCAGATATAGATAGTGATCATAATATGTTGATGATGAAATGTTCTCTGAAATTCAAACCTCTGGAGAAGAAAAGGAAAATGCAGAAGAGATGGAATTTGAAGAACCTCAAGCAAAAACAAACACATGAGGCATTCGAGAAAATGTTGGATGAAAAATTGGGAGATCAAAAAGAGAAAGACTTGGGAATAGAGAGGAGATGGACAAAGATGAAGGGGAATATAAGAGAATGTGCGGATAAGATTTTGAAGAATGATGGAGTAGAAGCTAAAAACCCATGGATAACGGGAGAAATTTTAGAATTGATAAATGAAAGGAGAAAATACAAGAATAATGATAGCCAAGAAGGCCAGCAACGATACAAATCATTGAGAAATAAAATAATAAGAGAATCAAGGAAAACAAAAGAACAGTGGTTAGAAGAGAAATGTCAGGAAATAGAAATAAGATTGCATTTAGGAAAAATAGATGAAGCATATAGGATTATTAAAAGATTTTTCGGACAAATGAAATCTAGAAGCAATAAGATTAGAAACTCTCTAGGACGACAATTGATAAAAACGGAAGAGAAAATAGAACAGTGGATCAATCATTTGGAAGACTTGTATAGAGGAAACGATGATATAGCACTTTTAGAGAAGGAGGAGGATGTAGATGAGGAAGAATTGGGAGATTCGATATTGAGATCAGAATTCGACAAGGCTTTGAAAGAATTGAAGAATAATAAAGCGCCAGGCATAGATGGCATAAGTGCGGACCTTATAAAAGCCTCCAGTGAAGGAACTCGCGACGCACTGTTTGAATTGATTAGAGATATGTACGAAAAAGGAGAAGTACCGGAAGATTTCCAAAAGAATAAAATTGTCGCTATCCCGAAAAAACAAGGGGCAGAAAAATGCGAGAACTACAAAACGATCAGTTTAACTTCACATGCTTCAAAAATACTGACCAAAATTATATACAGGAGGATGGAAAATAAAATAGAGAGTAGATTGGCAGAAGATCAGTTTGGTTTTAGAAAAAATAGGGGAACGCGAGAAGCAATCTTAGCACTCAGGGCAGTAATAGAGAAAAGGATAGCGCTGAAGAAATCTGTGTACATAGGTTTTGTAGATATACAAAAGGCTTTCGATAATGTGGACTGGGAGAAGATGTTTGCGATCCTGAAGAAGGTGGGAATAAATTATAAAGATGGAAGAATAATATACGAATTATATAAGAATCAAAGTGCAATAATAGACATAGAGGGTCAGGAAGGGGAAGCACAAATAAGAAGAGGGGTGAGACAAGGATGCTCATTATCGCCACTGATTTTCAATTTATATATAGAAGAAGCAATGAACGAAGTGAAGGAGGAAATTCAATCGAAATTACAGATTCAGGGAGAAAATATAAGTATGTTGAGATTCGCGGATGACATAGCTATATTGGCCACGAGTTAGAAAATATTCTCAACACTATGAGAACAATATTATTGGAAAACTATTGTATGAATATAAATAAAGACAAAACAAAATTCATGATGTGTACAGCAGCGAAAACAGCTAGAAGAACGAAAATCAAAATAGATACCGAGACAATTGAACAGGTGAAAGAATTCAAATATCTAGGAAGCATAATTACAGGGAATGGCAAAAGCGAAAGAGATATAAGAGCAAGAATAGCACAAGGAAAACAGGCTTTTTACCAAAAGACAGGTATTATGCTCAAAAAATATAAGCTTAGAAGTAAGGAAAAAATTCTTGAAAAGTTACGTTTGGAGCACAGCATTATATGGTCGCGAAACTTGGACAATGGGGAAAACTGATCAACGAAGACTTGAAGCTTTTGAAATGTGGTGTTATAGGAGGATGCTCAGAATAAAATGGATAGACAAAGTCAAAAATGAAGAAGTACTCGAGCAGATAAATGAAGAAAGGAATTTTTTGAAACACATCGTGAAAAGGAGAAGCAATCTTATAGGACACACATTACGGCATGAGAGTTTATTGAAAACAATATTGGAAGGGAAAATGAATGGTAAAACTGGTAAAGGTAGACCTAGAGCAAGTTATATGAAGCAAATCGTACAAGACAAGGGATGTAGTAGATATGTAGAAATTAAACGTTTGGCGGATAATAGACAGGGGTGGAGGGTTTCATCAAACCAGTCGTAAGACTGATTACTTTATGATGATGATGATGATGTTATTTGTTTTGTTTTTCTTTTATTTAATGGTTCGAAATTATGATGGAAATCATCATGGTATTATCATACTAGTACTATCATCATAAATGTCTTCGGGATATTATGTATTTTCATCATATAATTTACTTGTTCATATTCATTCAATTACCTTCAACTGAATTTTATAATTTAATATTGTCTAAAACTATGTACGACTTGATTATTTTTTGATGGACCGTAAATGTCATTGATGAATAAAAATAATTCACATCCAATTTGACATGATTGTGTTTTTTATGGGATACCTTTGTTCTTCAATACCTTAGAAAAATGTGACTTCGAAGGCCTGCTGAGAGACGCCTAGAGTGTAAAAAGAATTGATCGCGGAATCGATCATTTTAGGCACCTTTCAACAGTCCCTGAAGTCAGAAAACTTCTGTTCCCTCCCACTTGCCATATAGCACACTCGCTCCAAAAATATTCGAAAAGAATTCTCAAGAGATTTGAGATTTCTTTCCGAATGCTTTTGGAGTGAGTGTGCTATCTGGGATACATGATGTACTATTGTTTTGTAAATTGACCATTCACACGGAAAAAATTAGTAATCCAAATTTTCGTTGATTAGTATGACACTTTTGGACAGAGCACAAATTCGAGAAGAATTCGTACACTGGATTTTAATAATTCGTTGACTTTTCATCAATTCAACAATGGAATCTCCTTTTCATGTTGGTCGTCGAAATAATGGTAAGAGTCAACGAAATTATTGAAATCCAGTGAACGAGTTTTTCTCGAATCTGTGCTCCGTCCAAAAGTGACATACTAGTCAACGAGAATTCGGAACACTTATTTCTTCCTTGTGGTTTCTGAAATGATTCGTGATTTGTTGAACACTACTTCTATGATTGATTGAAATATGCTCTCAAATTCATTCAACATGTCTGTACTTCTATCAACCTTTGAATTAATTTCACTTAATCACTGCAAGCGTTTTTATCAACTGCCGAAACCTTTGAGTTAGGTATATAAAACAATTGAAACGAACAAAATGACAAGTTACATTGAATACATTCCCAAGTTCTTTCAATAATTTATGATTTTGATACAACCACGTGATCAAATTCAGTGAAAGGAATCTTATTTGAATTGAATTCTTCGTAGTGTTTAATTGACTGTCATTCAAATTTGGTACAATAACTATATAGGTTGATATGACAGAATAGTGAGTTGAAGCAACTACCTATCACGTAGCAAGAATTCTCATAGGAGATTGGACGAAATCACCAATTCATTGTCTGAATTATCCGCGTAGTTGGGTCAACGCTGCATGCCAACTACGTGAGTGATTAAATTCAACTTATACACTGGTTTAAACGTATCTAACCTCGCGGCGTAGTTGAGTCAACTACATTTTCGTTGACCTCACCAATTTTTTTCTCAGTGTACTTTTAAGTACGAAAGTCGTACTTTTGGTCCCTCCGTCGTACCTCTGACGTACCTTTTTATACTAGTGGAATTTTTTTTTTAACGTATATTAATGGAAAATTATTTTTTCTAAATTTCAATTCTCAACTCATGAATCTTATACAATGTTCTAACCGAATCCTATTCAACTTTTTTCAATGAGATTTAATCACATGAATGCATTCTTTCCAATGTGATTCTTTTAACCAAGGTAGTTTTGGGAACATGACTATAATGGCTTGTGAAAAGCTCCAAGAAATAGATAGATAGATAGATGGATAGGAGAGAGAGGAAGAGAGCGGCGTCGATTGGTTAATTCTTTCATGTTGATCAATGACATCTTTCATTCTATGGGACTCAACCAATGAATGAAGTTCTACGGTATATTGGTTGCCAACCCTGCTCCAGGTTTTCAGAGAGCCGTTGGCACAACTGGTTTGAGCTTCACGAACTACAATTCGTATGAATGAGTTGGACGTTTGAATTACGTAGAGACAATATTCCCTTTTATATTTCGTTTCAAAACTATGCTTGAAGATATTTTTACTAATCCAAAAGGCCTATCCCTCTTCAATAGTTGGTAGTAAAACCATTAGCCTTGTAATTCTGAATTCCGGTAAGTTTGTATGGTGTTTTTTTGAATTCATTTGCATAAGGAAATTTTTGTGAGAATTTCAAATGTGATGAGTTATTGGTAGCAGAAAATCTTTTTGCATGAATGTTGTTATATTGATACATTTTGTACAGAATGCTGAGATACTTTGAATGACATCTCTTCTAATACTCAAACTTGACTTTCTCGAAATATTGTTTCTGTCACGTAAATTTGATCGCCTTTTCTGAGTTTTTTGCTGACCTAATCACATGAAACTCATAGTTCGATTAAAATACGCAATACAGTATTATAATATTTCCTCTTTCTTTTATTTTTCATTGTTTTATAGGTTATTGTTATTGGTTATAGATGGCTTAGGCTTGCGTGAAGCCTATACGCCAATTTGTGTTCTTGTAAGTTATAACCTACAAAAAATGGAAGAAAGAAATGTTTATGTGAATACACGGAAAAAAATTCCAACTAAAATCGCACGGCAACTTCCCGTGCTTTAATACCGTGCAACTATCATACGTCAAAAGCACAGATTCATTCTCTAACAGCAGGAATCTATGTTTTTTTGGTTATGGTGGTTTCTGGTGGTGGTGTTTTTTGGTTTTTCAGATTTGTGCATTTGAGGTATGGTAAGTTTAAGCTAATAAAGCACAGGAAAGTGAAGCACAGGGAGAATAATATTTTAATTGTTTTAGTCGAAATTAATTGAAGTCACCATTTCCGCATGAGAATGTCAAACGCGTTTTATTTTAAATAATTTCGATGTGAATTAACACTGTATTGCATATTTCATTTAATTCATGACAAAAATCAAATTTCTAGGATATTGTTCATTACGGTGATGGGTTTATGTTTGCTAAAATAATCCTTATTTTTTTACACAGGTATTGAATACGTTAATAATAGTATAGTTTCGTCATAAATGGACAAATTCATTTTGAAACGTAAAGCTACCTCTGAAGTAAATGATGACTCATCGCAAAGTGATGTAGATAGTCAAAGTGATATACCTAATAATGAGACAAAGTTTGATAAGATAAGACTCAAAAGACGCAAAGGTTATAATTTTAACAATAAATGGCTTGACCTGCCCAATTTTAAGCAATGGTTAACAACTGCCGAAAATAAAAAGGGACTAATACTACAAAAATGTAAATGGTGTAATGTTTTATTAACCAATCATAAACCAGCTTTGGAAAGACATGAAGAAACTACCAAACATCGAAGTGTTGTATCTGCTATAATATCAACAAAATCTATTGAGAAAATGATACAATCTAATCCAGTTGATGAGATGGCAAAAAGAGCAGAATTAAAAATAGCTTCATTGCTTGCTACTAACAATTTGTCATCATTATTGTGCGATACTCTGGTTCCTTTGATTAAGAATATTTGCGCAGATTCTAATATAGCGAAGAAACTATCTATGGGACGAACCAAAGCTACAGCTACAATAAATCAAATATTAGCCCCTGAATTCAGCAAAAATATATTTCATGAACTTCAAGTACCTGGACATTTCTTTTCTGTTATAATGGATGAGACGACCGATCAAGGGTCTATTAAACAGTGCGCAATAACTGTGATTTATATGAGTGATGATTCGGTGAGAACCTCACCCAGCTAGAAAATCATTGGGGCAAACCTTAAGTATGATGTGGCCCCAAATGGGTTTTCCTCAAATGAGGCGTACCCTACTTTATTCTAGAAGGGCCCAAGAATAACAATCCAATATGAATTTTCCATTTTTTCAGTTGCTGTGGCCCTACTCATTTCAGATATGGCATGGTTAATTTACTTCTGAACACGCCCAAGTCAGTTAATTTTTGACACATGCGCAATAGTTATTTCAATCGCGTGTATACGCGATGCAGTGATGCCAGGAAAAACGGTGCGGACCGAAAAATCAGCCCCTCCATTGTTCACACAATAACACGTTCGTATACGTGTGACTCACATGTATACGAAAGTTTCATCGTGTGCGCGGTAGAGGGGCTGATTTTTCGGTCCACACCGTCTTTCCTGGCATCACTGACGCGATGTTGTCCCCGCGATCAAAGTATATATCCTAACCTCAAATTAGTTCTTCCATCCCCGTGAATGTGTTTGGATTGTTTAGAAGATCCGAGTGATATGTACAAGAGGAAAAGGCATCAATTAAATATGAAAAAGCACAGAGTAAGGAGAAAAGTTGCGAACGAGTTCGATGCAAATGTATGTAATTATTTTTCTCAACAAACTCATGATACTTCATCAATAAGTAAGTTGAATATTAGCGATTTTTTTTTGTCATAATTCGATGCATGTGAAATTATCTTTATCATCATAAAATACAATACAATACCATATGTTTTGTTTGCGAAGTTTCTTCTCTGTCATCGAGCCATGCTTAAGAGATTGTAAACGTTTATAAATGATGAATACTTATTTATAAATAAGATATATCATCATGGAATAAGTTTTTCCTTTCATTATCATTGCCATTACTGCTCAACTTGCATATTTTTTTTTCATGCCAAATTCTCACAAATATGAGATCTAAAACGTATTTAAGGCATAAAACTAGAACAACTGAAAATTTAGTAAATTATATGATGATTGGTTTCAATATTTCTGTTCGTGCAATTTTATGTATAGAAGAACAAGCAGTATCACATGTGATGGCTTCAAACGATGATTGTTCAGAAAAATTAAAAAATAGTGGAGATTCTGCAAAAATTTCAGATGGTAACAATTTGGGTGATTCTGAAGAAGGATTTGTTCAAGAAGAATCAGAAGGTCAATTTCTTGAGGATAATCCTGTTATTGAAAATGTAAGTATCAAGAAAAAATTACATTTCAACTATATAATGAATCATACGTAACAATATATGATTAAATCGTTCTTGTAGATTAGAAAGGAATCTGTAGTTGAGGAATTCTCCGATAATGACGAATTAGAGTATTATTCTACTACCGATGAAAGTGAAGATGTTGACGATATTATCCTCGAGAATAGTACCAATATAGAAGATGTGAGTATTGACAGAAACTACGTTTTAACTGCATATTGAACTACACTTGACAATACATGGTTTCATCAATTTTCAGGTACAAAAAGACTCAGCAGATGAAGGAATTTTATCAAATGAACTAGAGTACCATTCTAATTTTGACGAGGAGGAAAACAATAATGAAATGCCACAAAGAGCGATAGAAGAAAACTCTGAACTATTCGATGAAATAAAAGAACTTCGCGAATGGGCAATCAAGTGCAGAATCTCAGGTGCTCATCTTGATAAATTGCTGGCAATTTTAAGGAGAAAACTACTTCCCAATTTGCCGAAGTGTTCAAAGACCTTTTTATATACCAAGTTGGCAAGCGATGAAATTCAAAATATTGCAAATGGCCAGTTTGTGTATTTTGGTGTTGAACGGGGACTGAAAAATATTAACACTGAGCTCCATAAGGATTTTATCAATTTGATAATCAACATTGATGGTCTCCCATTATTTAGATCTAGTCCGGCACAATTATGGCCTATTTTAGCTAAAGTCGATTATGAATATGACATATATAAACCGTTTCCAATCGCGATATTTTATGGTGAAGATGAACCATCCGACTTGAATGTTTTTTTAGATCGGTTCATTGATGAAATGAATATATTGAATGAGGGTATAGAGATTGATGGAAAAACATTTCGAGTGAGCATTAAATGCTTCACATGTGATATTCCAGCGAGAGCTTATGTGAAGTGCATAAAGGGACACAATGGTTATTTTTCATGTGAACGCTGCGTCATTCGGGGACAAAGATATGAAGGACGAACTATCTTTCCTTCTGATAAACACGATAAAAGAACTGATTCTTCTTTTCGTGAGCAGGTTCAACCTGAACATCATAAAGGTGAAACGCCTTTATTACGTTTGCATATTCGACCATTAATTAATATGATTACATTTTTCGTCCTCAATTTTATGCATCTTTGCTGCCTTGGTGTTATGAAAAAGTTGCTCGAATATTGGTTGGAAACTCCGTCCCTTAAACTGAGCTATCATCAAAAACAATTACTTTCAAAGAGATCTGAAGACATGGCATCACAAGTTCCCGTTGAATATCAACGGAAATGTAGAGGGCTGTTGAAATACTTCACAAAATATAAAGCTACAGAGTTCAGATTCATCCTCTTCTACAGTGGGCCGATTATATTTCAAAATATACTCAAGCCAACCTTCTATAAACATTTTTTATTATTTCATGCAGCATGTCGTATACTATGTTCTGATGAACATGCAGTAACTTACTGTGACAAAGCTAATTATTATCTTCAAAAATTCACCAAATTGGCTCCACATTATTATGGGCGGACATCATTAACGAAAAATATGCATTATTTGAATCATCTTGCAGAGGATGTTAAAAACATGGGATGTAGTTTGAATCGTTTCACATGCTTTCCATTCGAAAGTACGTTGGGTACTTTGAAAAAACTTGTTCGTTCTAGCGCAAATTTCTCGTCGTGTTTTTGAACAACACTTCATCACCCAAGCAAAACCCAGTATTCCCGCCATATTAACAATTGTTAAAGAAAAATCAAAAGGAGACCATTTCGATGTGGAAACATTAAAATTCAAAAGCTTCACTTTGAAAGCAGCATATCCAAACAATACAGTAATAACGAATAACGGAACTTGTTTCATGATTACTAATATGAGAAGACCTTTGAATTCATTCAATGTGACACTAGTTGGCAAAAAACTTGACATTAAGAAACCATTATTTACATACCCATTCAATTCTGGACGTTTTAATATGTGGGAAATAAAAAAAGATATATCCTCAGAGGAATTCACATTACCGATAAATCATGTGAAACAAAAGCTGGTAACGTTGTATGTACAAGATGATCAATCGGGTGATGTTCGATTGTATACCATGCCGCTCCTACATAGTATTGAAAAACATCATTGAACTTGGAATGTAAGTTTTCAAGTCTGAGGTTTATTTTTAATTATTATATAGATTTATTAGACAAATCTTATATATATATATATATAAATACATATGTGAAAGATATAAATGTAAGATATATATATATGAATCAGAAATAATATATTTGTACAATACCCCAATAACCAAATTTTAAAACAAGCTTTCTCAAATAATTGATGAAATCAAAAACAGCCCTCAAAATGTCAGTGAAATAAACTTCTTGGAGATTTAAATAAAACTTTTCAGAAGCTCTGAAGCTCGAAATGAATTCTTTGAGAGTTCCCACTAACATTTTAAGAATCCTTTTCCGGCTAACTAGAGTATAAGCCTCGATAATAGATGGTACACAAATATATAATATTGCAATTTTGCTCCATTGGTCTGTTAACACTTCATCATTCTATTTTCAAACTCAATAGTGAAAATTAAGAAAAAATCCGCCATGTTTTCATATCCTATTCTACTTTCAGAATTTACTGCACATGATTTGATGAACTGAAAATCAAAATTCCTTCACTAATTTATTAATTCTTCAATTGACAAATAACGTTCGTTTCAATTAAAGATCAAATTTGGTTTTCAGTTCATCACTATTTCAATTAACAAATGCAATTTATATTGAATTAAAGTTTGTTCTAATTCATAGTTTTTGTTGTTCGAGAAAGCAATCCCATTTTTCAATGAACATTTGTTTTAATTAAAATTGAATTGAATTTTCAATTCATTCGTCACTTCATCGAGGAATAATAAAATCAAATTTTGAATCGAATTTTTCATTCATGTACTCTTCAATTACCAATTTAATTCTACTTTCCACCTCAATAAAGGAACGAATCAACAATTCAGTTGAATTCAATTTCTGACAGAATAAATTACATGTAAATAACAAAATTCGCTTGTCGATTAAACCATTGATCAAATAAAAGTGAACATGTAACGACATTGTGACATTGTAAATTTGACGTTCATTGAATTTAATTATAAGTATATCATTTACAACTCTGCAAAGGTAGTGACCCAATCGAACGGTAAATATTTTTCAAAAAAAAACCATCGTCAGTGTTATCTTGCAGAAAGCCAAGATTTGGCACTATTAAATTCAAGTATTAGTTATTTTCATTTGAAAATATACATGTTCATAAATTATTGAAGGACAATGTTTCCAACAACCGGATGAACATAGAATTTCATTGTGAGTGTCACCAACATTGTTTTTCTCAGACACCTCAAAACAGAGTCTGGCTAACGCTGAAGTGATGGCTGAAAAAGGCGGCACATCTACTGGATATTTCAAACGTATTGACATCCCGCCCATTTTTAATCATTCTCATTGGATCCGCCATTTTTGAACGGCATCAATCAGATCGCGAGGTGATCAGATTCTGTTATAGAAAGTCTATGGTTGGCATGGATCTCCCGCCTGAACATGACTCTAACTTCTTTCCTAAGCAGACTCAAAGACTCAATCTGGTTGATGTAATCTCGGTGTTCTGGCTGATAAAACGCTGAAAAATTCATTTCTAATAATTACCAGTGATATCGTATCTGGTTAACAAGTGAGTATTCAAGATAGAGTTCATCTCCGCAATCATAAAAAAATAATAACATTCTATCAATTTGAACAATAACGAAAAATTATGAAATCTAACCTCAAAACTATGATATGTTTTTTTTTTACAAATTTAGAATATTTCAATTAATTTGAGTAATTGTTGGGCTCAGACTTATTAATTGAGTCAACATCAGTCTTATAGCATGAATCAGTGATTCCAATACTTTATTCTTCAAGTGCATTGAAAACATCTCTAAATTATATTTGCTTGACCTTTATGCCTCTTATTTTCGATTTATAGAATGGGACTCGACGATGAATATGATTTGCACGATTATGTATTGGTGAAGTTTATTGAGTCACAACAAAAAGTAATAGACATCGATATTGTTTGTAAAAGTTGGGTTTTTTTTGATCGAAAAAAGAAGACTTGTGTCACGTTATTTCCACCTCCTCCGTACACACCGTTGAAAATGCAGATGTTACAGGATAAATTAGATCGTTCAGACAAAGCTGATCCTTCATGGAGTATTTATGAAATAACAATTGTCGGTCATGCAGGTAAGCGGAAAATATAAAAACTGTAGAATATAACATTTTTTAATTGTGTTGATTAATTTGATGCGAAAGTTTGTGTCCCCTGTTAATTTTATTATAAAAATATTTCATAGATACTTATAATGAGGCGGTTGATCGATTAGAAAAATTAAAACATGAAAACTTTGCATTTACTGATGCTGAAAATGCAGCCGAAAAATCAGTCGCCCTCATGCAGCAAATTAGAGAGACCACATGCGTTTTGGAAAATAAAACTAGAGATATTTCACCAGTTTCAATTTCCCCTGCAGATGATTCCTTGGATTGTTCGTTGTCTCTTGGTGGGCCTGATAGCATTCCAACTTTTTATCACGACTTTACTGTACAAAAATGATTTTTTTCGCAAGATTATCCACTGTAATTAGCTCAATTTTCGAATTCACATATAAAATGTCATATTTCCAGAATCAGATGAATCTTCGATTGAAGACAAGAAGCCGAAAAATAATCACAAAAAAGTACGTAACTTTACTTATGTATTTGATCTTTGGCAAGGATTGAAAGTTAATTACTAAATTTTTCTACTTGTAGAGCCAATTTGTAAGGAAAATGTGAAGAGTACCACGAACAAGAGAGAGATTTTTCCTGGATTGCGTATGAGCGAGAAGCAGGCAGAAGTTGAAGACGTAAAGAGAGGTGCAAAATTTGTTTAAATATTTTTCATGTTTTCAATTTTCATTCAAAATTCGGTTTCACGTCTAAATAATCCAAACAAAAGTAATATCCAATTTTTTTCCGAATGTTATTTCTAGTTGTCGCATTTTTTGGAATGTGATTCTTGTATGTGTTATTTTGACGTTTTATTTTTACTTGTGATATTGAGACGTGGAATCAAAAAATAAGTTCAAATTTGACTATTGTTTTTAATCATTTTTATAGATCGAAACACTTCGATATACACAAAGAGAAACATCACGAAAGAAATGAAGTCACTGAACCCTTGCCGGAATCATTGAAGCAAGACGATGTCAGCTCGAGACAGTCGGAAAGAGTTTCTATGAGGAAAGGTAAAGAAATGCTATTAGGTGTGATTTAAGGAAATACCAGCGCCGACACATTAGCCAAATTTATTCAAAAATGAAACAAAGAAAATCAAAATATCGCTGTATACAGACTTTCTTGAAATAATAAAGTTGGTCTGTATACAGCAATATTTTGATATTTTTGCTTCATTTTCGAATGAAATGTTAGAATAAATTTGGCTAAGGCCCATGCGCTGGTATCGCTTTAATTAAGAATTGACAAATTTCTTGTAAATCAATTCCAACCTTGAATATTCAAGCCAAGGCTTGCAAAAGAATCTCTCGAGGTCACTTCATGCGTAGCATACTAATACCAGCAAGGGTCAGAGAAATAAACAAGTGCAATAAGGGAGACCTGTCTTTTCTCTTTTTCTTTCTTATGCTTCCTGCTGGAAGTGTGCTGCGCATGAAAAGTCATCTTCAATTTGTTCTATTCGTAATTTCTGAATGTGAATAAGCAGTTATAAACTGAGAATAATCTTTTTTGTGAACTTTCGACTAAATATTCCCCCATTAATTTTTACAGGACATCCTTCATCTGAACAATGTGGAATTAGAAAAACATGTTGCGATACCTTGCGATGGTATGAAACGTTTCACATGTATATTTATATCTTTGAAATATTTTGGATGAATATGTGATAAAAATTATGATATTATTTGCAAAACCAAATGTATACATTAATTTTATAATAATCGAGAATTTTTCATCACGTCCAAACATATGTTTCAGTTGTAAAACAATTACTGACCGAATTTGCGGGACTTGAAACGGAAATTAATTTTTTAAAAAAAGAGATTCAAAACCTGCGGGAAGAAAATCGTGGATATAATCGTTTGCGACTTAATGAAGATCAGACTGATTATCGGCAGATTATCACCCGGAGTTTTTTACAGCAGAAATATGGTTTGAATTTTCCGATGGCAACCGTAGATGAGTTGGAAACATTCGATACAAAGCTGAAAGAGGATATTAAATATAAAGAAGATTTCGTGAGTTATATTTGAAAAAATCTATCCAATTCTGTCTTTTCCCCAAAGACAGAATTTTATATAATTTTCATTTTATTTCAGGATGAAGCTTTATTTATTGTTTCCAATGGGGATGTCACTATCCGAAAAAATTTGTCTTATATTTTAAGAAAACTGGTGACTCGAGACTTGATTCTAAAATACACAGCGGTAAAACTTTCAACGGGAAAAGCCGTTTTCAAAATCAAGCATCCGACATTTTACTCCTGCTTATACAGTTAGTATAGAAATTCAGACTTATTCATCAAAATATTGGGCTTCATATTTTCTTGAAATTTATATTTTCTTTCAGGTGTTTGTGGACAAAAATTGAACGAAAAGCATGAAACCGTCTTGATTTCTGAAAGTATGTTCGATAAAGAGCTCGGATCTTCTATCTCTGGTGCAAAGGATTGGGATGGCAATCGTAAATTAAGGAAGTGAGATATCATTGAAAGTTTCAATTTAAGAATGTTATTACAGTATTATTTGCGTTGAAATTCTTTCTAGATTATATCTAGTTTTATTCTATTTTACTTCTTCTTTTATCAGTAGATCAGTAAAATCATATACTAGTATAGGCATACTAGCATTGTTCTTACTTTCATATGAGATCTGCTGTAGACTCACGTCCTACAGACATCCGTATTTAAATGGCATCTCCGTAATTCAAATAATTGATTCCCAATATATTAATGCGTTTTGTTGTCATTATGATTTATATATTAGGTGTACAAATAAGTTTCCGCGGTTTTTTATAAAAAATTAGGAATTTATTGTAAAGGAAAAGTACATTACGTTTTATTCAAAGTATTTTCCATCATTTGCCACTACTTTTCCCCATCTTTCTGGCAACATTCGGATACCCCGTCGAAAAAACTCTTCATCTTTTGACGCTATCCACAGATCTACCCAATTTTTGGTGTCTTCATATGATGTGAAGCGCTGCTCAGACAGACCATGTGCCATCGACCGGAACAGGTGATAATCAGAAGGGGCTAAGTCTGGTGAATACGGCGGGTGGGGTAAAACTTCCCAGTTGAGTGTTTCCAAGTATGTTTTTACCGGCGCCGCAACATGTGGACGAGCATTATCGTGTAAAAGAATAATTTTGTCGTGTCTGGAGTAGTAATGGGCGCGTTTTTCCTTAAGTGCCCGACTCAATCTCATCAATTGTGTTCGGTAGAGAGCTCCAGTAATGGTTTCGCTTGGTTTCAGCAATTCATAATACACGACACCAAGCTGATCCCACCAAATACACAGCATGAGTTTTTTTCCATGAATATTCGGCTTAGCTGTCGATGTTGATGGTTCGCCGGGCTTAACCCATGACTTTCTCTTCTTTGGATTATCGTAGTGAATCCATTTTTCGTCACCAGTGACTATACGATGCAAAAAACTCTTTTTTTATTCCTGGCAAGCAGCATTTCACTCATGCATAATCGGCGTTCAACGTCTCTCGGCTTTAGTTCATATGGAACCCAATTTCCTTGTTTTGAATCATTCCTAACGATTTTAAACGATGTGAAATTGCTTGTTGAGTCACTTGTAGAGTAAGTGCAAGTTCTTTTTGCGTTTGGGACGAATCTTCCTCCAATAGTACTTCTAATTCCATGTCTTCGTACACTTTCGGCCTTCCACTGCGTTCTTTGTCTTTAACGTCAAACTCACCGTTCTTAAACTTTTGAAACCATTCCTGACAACTTCTCTCACTTAAAGCAGCTTCACCATATGCTTCTAGAAGCAATCGATGCGCCTCAGCTGCAGATTTTTTCACATTAAAGAAGTAAATCAAAAGTTCCCGCAAATGATGCTTATTCGGAATAAAACTTGACATTTTTGCACGAAAAAAATTACGTGATGCTGATACGGAATCACTAGTACTTTAAGGTTATGGTGTTGCCAGATGACTAAACTTGGGATATTACGTTTTACATCTGACAATTTCTCCATAACCTTCTGGTGGGGCCATCTTTTGACAAACCGCGGAAACTTATTTGTACACCTAATAACATATAGGAAGTGAAGTTTTATTGAAGTTTTTCATTCAAAAATATTAATATATATGTTTCTAATTATATTTTTATCTTTCTAAGGGTTTATATAAGTAATAAACTAGAGAAAACTTTATAGAGATACAGTCCAATAGTTGATATTGTTTTGAGGTTCAAGTGAGATTTATTGTAGACTTACATATTACAAACTACTTATGTTAAAACATTAATTATGGTGTGGATTAAACAATTCATTCTGGGAATCCTCCGAAACAGCAATGTATCATTTTTGAATGATGATTTGAAGTCGAACTCACGGTATTAAGTTTTATTTCTGTGATATAGATGATGAATATCACTCATCAACAATGGTAAAAGATAGCGTTGAACTCTTCCATTACACTACTACACTCATTCTTGTATACATTTCAGTATTATTAATAAAAAGATCGTATTGTAAAAATTTGTGGATCATGAAGTGCATATTTAATCATAATCTGATTAGTAAAACCTGATCTAGATATTTCCATTCCAGATTTTTATACGGCAATACTGGGCCTACATGAGCCAACCCCAAGAAAATCCCATTATGCTCGATCCCAACCTTATCAGGGCCACTTCAACACCCCTTCACATTCTCTAGTCGAGGCCCGATTAGGAAAATCTAACTTGGACATTTTCATACCAAATGATCACATAACAGCACTGGGCCTACAGCCCACATTCAAGCCAAAACTGATCAGTGCCACTGCGGAGCCCCTTTTGAATTTCTAGCTGGGCATTTTTTGATATGGCAGAGATGGCTTCCGGTACAGCTCAAGATTTGTTTTCAGCTCTAATCAGCACAATTAATACAAAAAATATTCCGCTGATTAATCTAGTTGGTTTCTCATCTGATACCACAAACACAATGGTGGGACAACATAATTCAGTATTCTCAAAATTCAAAGAACTTCCAAATATCGCCTGTATCAAGTGCAGTTGTCATATGATACATTTGGCCTCATCTAAAGCGTGCTTGAAATTGCCTCGATCAGTTGAAGATATGTTGCGGAACATGGGTGCACATTTTAGTCACAGCTATTGTCGCCAGGAAAAACTTAGAGATATGCAGAGATATTTCCAAACAGACATTCACAAAATACTTTCACCGGCAACAACTAGGTGGCTGTCTCTAAAACAATGCATTGACAGAGTATTGGAGCAGTATGTGGCACTCGAAGCCTACTTTAGCATGGGAGTTTTTGAAGATCCTTCAAGGGTTACAGACAGAATATTGAGCTCGTTGAAAAATAAATTTACAAAACTGTACCTTGAGTTCATGTCATATACCTTGGAGACTTTGAATGATTTTAATATTCTGTTTCAATCACAAAGTCCTTTGCTACATAAATTAAAACCGGAAACTGAACAGCTTATAAAAACCATTGCCATAAATTATATGGATTTCGAATATTGTAAAACAAGCAACGCTTTTGAGATTGATCACTTGAATCAAACATTATTCTTACCATTGAACAAAGTCTATCTGGGTATACAAGCACAACAGACTCTCATTGAACTGAGAAGCGAAGACAGTCCACCATGCGAAGTTGGAGTGCAAAAATTTCAGACGGATTGTTTGAACTTTTACATACAACTTATATCCAATATCAAGAAAAGATTCGATTTCTCAGACCCCATTTTTAATAAGATTGCCATAATGGAACCAACGAAAGCTCAATCTTATGAGATAAAAGATCTGAATTCTATTATCAACAGATTTCCAATCTTACAAGAGACTGTGGATGAACAGGAACTAGTCAAAGAGTGGCGTCAACATTCTTTATTGGATCACGAAGATTTTGAATTGAACGCAAGTTTACCAACTGAGGAATATTGGAAAAAAGTGTTCAAATTAAAAAACGACCCTTGGGGAACTACTGTTACCGAATTTGAAAAAACTAATGGATCTACTTTCAGTGCTTCCATTTTCCAATGCATCCGTCGAGAAGATATTTAGTGAATTGAAGAAAATAGAGACAGAAAGCCGCGACAATTTGGCGACCAATACCTAGAGATAGGAACTTTATGCTTGAAGCATAAAAGCATAAATTCAGATAATGCGATGGAGGCTCAATATTGCTATCATCCTGGACTACGTAATTGAATTGATACCGAAATTCGCGAATATAATAAAGCATAATTTCCGACTCGAAGCAGCATAAATGCACTTTTAGCACACTGAGAAAAAGGATTAGTGAACTGAACGAAAACGTAGTTGACTTAACTACGCCAGGAGGTTAAATACGTTCAACCAACTCTGGAGGTTGCATTGAATCATTCCCCAGGTTGGCCGACTCTGTTGAGTCAACTACGTGAATAATTGGGACAATGAAAAATAGTTTCCGTCAAGTGTTCATATACGTTTGGCACAAAATAACGAAGCATTGATTGCCTGCGAGGTTGGCTCAACTACGTGAGATTTGGAATGGAACCTCTTCTGTGATTTGTTGACGTTGACACACATTGGTTCATAAAATCAAGTGATATGTTCGAGATAATGAAAGGTGGCGTAGTTGAGTCTACAATTTGCAAGTCATTTCAACTAAAAATTCGTTGATTCATTCATAAATTCTTCAACTACGCGTGGTGGTTAATGGCACTTTTATTGTTTTCTCAGTGCATATATGCTGCATAATCATCTGAAAAGTGGCAGGAGGGTCGCAGAATTCTGCAATTTTCAGTTCATTCTATAATTTAAAGACTTTTGTCATATCAGCTATTAGGAATTGTTTATAGTGATTACACTGGAAAAAATATTTATTATATTTGTCCTCTCTCCATAAAATATTTATTTGTAGGAAGTACATATTCAATTAGATGCAAAAACTGATCACTCGTGGCGAATGAATTATTTATTTGGGAGACCAATTTATTTGGGGCAAGCATTTCATCATCTGGTTCGATTAAACATTTCATTAATCCTAAGAAATATTTTAAGGAGAGAGGGCAAATATAAACTAAAATAATAACTATTTGATCGGAAGAAATTTTTTTTCCAGTGTACTTCTTACATATCTGCGTATATTATCGTGATTCAGGAGAATTCAGAGACAGGTGTATTGGATAAGATTTTGCGTTGAAATTTTCAGAGGGATTTAAAAGAATTCAAGAAAATCCAGAGAGGAAAAATTCGAGTAAAATCTTTCCTCTCTGAATTCTTGGAAATATTGAGGAATTCAAAGTAGTCTAGAAATATTCCGAAAATTCCAGAGGAATTTCTGGAAACTTTTTGAAACTCAGTTCGACTGATTTAGAAAAAATCGAAGGAATTTAGACAAATTCAGAGCTTTAAAGTCTAAATAAATGAATTTCTTAGGGAGCCAGGGAAATTTAGGAAAATTCAGAGGAATGTGAGGAAATTCAGACAAATTCGGAGAAAACTGTGGAATTTGTATAAACAGAATTCTAAGTCATTTAAAGGAATTTACAGAAACTCCGACGAATTCAAAGAAAGCTTTGAATACTACATACTTGAAATTCTGAGAAATTCAGAATAATTCACAAAGATTACGAGGAATTTCAAAACAAATCCTTGAATCTTGTTGAGAAAAATTGCGAGGGATTGAAAAAAATTCAAAGAAAGTTGGATATGAATAGAGATTCAGAATTCACGAGTATGTAACAAGGTTTTAACTTCCTCTGACGCACTCTAAATTTCTTAAAACAATGTCTTAAAATACCGAGAAATTCAGAGATTTTCCCATCAGGAATGCGGGATTCAGAAAAGGGATTCGGGGAGAATCAGTATGATTCACAAACAAGTAATTTAGGGAAAATTGTGAGTTGATTTCTGGAAAGGCATTCAAAGAGATTGAGAGAAATCCCAGGAAAATTTTAGCAGCTTAGTTTGGATGATTCAAAGGAACTTACAGGAATTCGGGAAGATAAGATTGAAAAGAACTTGAAGAAATCTTGGGAATTTGAATAAAATGAAATTCTGAAGGGTTCAGACCGATTTAAACAGATTTAGGGAAATTCACAAGGATTCGAAGAGACTCAAATGGATTTGAAGAGTGGTTTGGACTCTGAGGAGCTTTCCGAAGTGTGTGACGGTGCGTCAGGGGCGTGAAATGAACCAATAGAAATCCGTAGTTCATGCTCCAGACGCCCCGGGTCAAACACTTCGGAAAGCTCCTGAATAAATCAAATTCTGAGGGACTTGGGTGGATTCAAAAAAGTTCAGAAGGACTCAGTCGAATTCGGAGAAATCTTTGGAATCAAAATAATTAAAATTTTGAGCAATACAGAGAGGTTCAGAGAGATTTCGAAGAATTCCGAGGAATTTTCAAATCTCACCATAAATTTAGAGAGACTCAGAGTACCTGACAAGACTAAATGTTTCTGAATTACTTGAAATTACTCTGAATCTCTCACAAAAACTCCAAACAGATTCAGGAAGATTTTCTTTCTTTGACATTAATATCAGTCTTTCGCCTGGAAAAACAAAGTAAAGTTGGGAGTGGATGAAGTAGGTGATGATATGCCGTGACAGTCAGTATATTGGTATAACTGAATGGAATTCCCGTGGAATGGGAATGGAAATACCATTGTGATCGAAAATTACAGAGCGAGTATGAGCATAGTTTTAGACAACCAAGAGCATAATTGGAGCATAAAATACTGTATTTTGAAAGCATAAATCAGCCTTCAAAAAAGCATAAAGTTCCCATCTCCACCAATACCATAGTTTCGCTGATGACCGTGAGTGAAGGTATCGGAAATGTAAGAGGGCTTGATAATTCCGAACCTTCCAAATCAATGTTGCACATGAAAGTGAGATATTAAATGGGTAAACCATAATTAACCCGAAGTGTAATAGACCTGAAGCGCAGTAGACCCGAAATCATCAATCCCGAAAGAGATAATCCCTAAAAATGCCGTATGCGAATGAAATAAAATGTTACTAGAACTTTTTCGGAATTATTCTCGTTCGGGATTATTGCCTTCGGGTCTACTGTACTTTGGGGCTATTGCACTTCGAGTGAATTATGGTTTACCATTGAATGAATAAATGAATCTGTGAACAAAATGAAAGTTCAATATTTGATTGAAGTTTTAAATGATTTCTGTTTATTTCATTGTAATTTATTGGACATTATAATATACTATTATACTCAGACAAGAGATTGGAAATGAAGAAAGGAGTAAAGGTAGAATTAGGGTCAGACAGGCAGTCGAGGGAGATAGAGGTGGTAGATGAGAGAAAGGGTGAGGAGACAGAGTCAAGGAATGAAGGGGAAGGAGAGGGGTTGGGAAAAAAGAAGAAAGAAGAAGTGTGGGCAACACCAACAGGAGGAGGTGATAAAGGGAAGTTAGGTGGAAAGAGGGGGAGACCAAGTAACGTGGTCAAATTAGGAAGAGAAAGAAGTGGGAGTTTGGGGAGCTTGGAAGGGATTAAGGATTTCTGGGAGAGGAAAAGAGAGGAGGAAATGGAGGGGGCTGGGGTAAAAGCGTTTGGGAAGAAGGATAAGTTATAGAGGTCTCCGGAGGAGGAGAGAATGAGAGAGGCAAGTGGGGGAAGGGGGGGGGATGGGGTTGATGGAGAAGATGGAGGAGTTGGGGAGGGGTATCAGGAAAATAATTGAAAAAATAGATGAGGGTTTGGAGCGGGTAAGGAAGGGCCAGAGAAAATAAGTGAGAGGCAGAACAAAGAGGAGTAGACATGGACATGAGAAAGAGAGGAGTTGAAGGATAGGTTGAATAAGGTGAAGAAACAAAATCAGGAATGGAGAGAGGGGAAAAAGAAGTTGGAAAAATTGAGGAATAGGGTAGAGGAGTTGGAACGAAAGGTCAAAGAAAAAGTAAAAGAGAAGAAAGAGGAGAAGGTGCAGGCCGTAGAGAGTGAGGTAGGAGAGGTGCAGTTGAAGGCGATAGGTAGAAGATTGGAAGAATTGGAGAGAAGAGATAAGGAAACAGAGGATAGAGGAAGAGAGAGGGTGCACGGTCACTCGGAAGTCGGGGAGGGGTCAGATAGGAGAGTGAGAGAGATGGAAAGGAAAATGGAGCTAGAAGACAGAGAGGATAGGAGAAAAAATGTGGTGGTGAAGGGTTTAGAAGGGAAGAAGGGGGTGAAAGGGGAAGTAGGGGGGAGAATGGAGAGGTTTGGTGTGGAGGGGCAAATAGGAAGTATCAGGGATTTGGGATTAGGGGGAAGGAACAAGAGAAGAATGGTAGTAATTCAATTCAAGTCAATAGAGGAGAATGAGAAAGTAATGAAAAGGGAGGGGATGCTGAGGGGTAAGAGGAAAGAATAGAGGAAGATTACACATGGAAAGAGAGGAAGATGATGGAGAGGGTGAGGGGAATGGGACGAGGAAAAGAAAAAATTCAGAAGTAGAGAAGAGTATTTCGGAGGGATTGGAGACGGAGGAGAGGAGGGTTTTTAGGTGTGACTGGGGGAGAAAGGAGGAGGGAAAGAATGGAATCAGAGAAAAAGAAGAGAGAGGGAAAGTGGAAGGGGAAGGGAAGGGGAAAAGGGGGATTGAGAATAGGTTTTTGAATCGTAGCCGGAATAGAAGGAAAAGGAAAGGACTTTTGGAAAGGGGTAGAGGAATGGGATGTTGTAGGATTGACGGATACTTGGATTGAAAAGAAAGGTTGGGGCAGGCTGAAAGGAAAATTGCCGAACGGGTTGAATGGGGGGTGCAGTGGGCAAAAAGGAGGAATAAGAGAGGGAGAGCTATGGAGGGGATGTTGATGGGGATCAGGAAAGGTTTCGAGGAGAGCCAGGAAGGGGTGGGAGGAGGAGGAGGAGGAGGAGGGGTTGATGATGAGGAGAATTCAATGGAAGGGTGAATTATGGAATGTAGTGTTGGTATATTCGGATGGGAAGGTGAATAGGAAAATGGAGGAGGTGAGAGAAGTTTTGGGGGCGGAGGGCCTGAAGGAAAGGGTCATCATGAGGGGCGAATTTAACGCCAGGACAGGGAGTAGAGGGGGAGTGATATGGTCTCACAGAGAGGACGATGGGATGGAGAGGAGTCCAAAGGATGAAACATGAATAGAGAGGGAATAGAGTTGGTCAAAATACTGGAAGAGGAAGGGTGGGGAATTAGGAATGGGGTGGTAAAAGGGGATGAGGGCGGAGAATTCACTTACATTGGGAGTAAGGGGCGATCGGTAATCGATTACGTTATAGGGGATCTGAGGGGGTGGGAGGAAGTAGAAAGAATAGAGGTAGGAGCAAGAGGGCACTCCGATCGCTTTCCAGTAATCGTGGAATCGAAGGGGGGAGGACAGGAGTGGAGAGGGAAGCTTGAAGGGGAGCAGAAATGGAGAGAGATAATAGATTGGTCAGAGGAAGGGGTCAGAGAATATAAGAGGAGTATGGAGGGATGGGAGGGGGTGGGATTGGAAGGAGAGGAGTTGAAAAGGGCATTGGAGGACAGAATAAAGGCTGCGATGAGGAAGAAGGAGGTGGGTACGCGGAAGCTTGACCGAAAACATTTGACCGAAAACAATTTGACCAAAAACATTTGACCGAAATCATTTGATTGAGAAACATTTGACCGAAAAACATTCGATCAAAACACATTTGACCGAATGTACATTTGATCGAAAAACAGTTGATCGAACAGCAATTTAACCGAAGCACATTTGATCGAAAGGATCGTTCTGAAATGCAACTGATAAACAATGTAGGGTTCAATGCATCACTGTTTTGACCTTCGTGGAGAAAATAGTTGTTTGAAGACAGACATCTGTTCGCACATCATGTTCTCAACAGTAATTGTATTCGATTGGACAGTAAGATCGAACAAGACGCTCCTTGGAACTGTATTCGCTCCACAATCGAGAAATACGTTACAATGTTTGAATGTGCTGGGACGCACGTGAACGGGAGTGTGCGCAAGGAGAGCATTGTGAAATGAAGAAGATGTCAACACACCAAGGTGGCTATTCGTGAGCGGGCTAAGCCCGCTTCATCTTATATCACTGTTACTGCTCATGGGATTCATGCTAAATGGCAGCCAGTATCATGTACCCTTAAAACAAAAGAATTTGAAAGTAGACATACTGCAACAAATTTACGTATTCATTTAGAGGATATTGTGAAGCAGTAGAAGTTACATGACAAGGTGGTAGGAGTGGTACATGATAATGCCAGCGACATAACTGCTGCAGTTAGGGGATCAAATTTGATTGGAGAAAGTGTGCCGTGCTTCGCTCATACTTCACAATGTGCAATCAACGCAGCATTATCTACAGAACGGGTGAAAGATTTAATTGATAAGGCGAAAAAAGTTTTCACGTACTTCAAACATTCTAATTTAGCTACTGCAACATTTGAAAAATGCCAAAAACAATTGAAACTCCCAACTCATCGATCAATTCAATCCTGCCCCACAAGATGGAATTCAACTTACCACATGATTGACCAACTATATGAACAAAAAATTGCTGTACTCGCTGTGCTGCAAAACAAAACTGGCTCCACTAAAAATCGGAATCATTCAGAGAATTTGTATACAAGTATTGACTAGTCGGATTTAGAATTGTTGCAAAAACTGCTTAAACCATTCGATTGCGTGACAAGGATAATGTCAGCAGAAAGTGGTGTTACCGACTCCTTCATCCGTCCTCTGATTTATCAAATTTTATCTTAATTTATGAAGCCTGAAGGGAATAATAATACGTTGGCGAGACATTTAAAGATATCATAAACACAGAATTGGAGGAGAAATTTTTATCAATCAACTGTCCGCAAGAAGATGAAGTGAACATCACTCAATTGGCCACGATTTTAGGTGAACTTTCCTTATTTGTTATCTGACATGTTCTTCAAAGTTATTAATTTCCAATTATTCAAGTTTCTTTGTGCTTCAATGAACAGAAAGATTATAAAACAGCCCATATTGAAATTACCGGGAATGAACAAACGGTCCAGTACTGGCGAGAATTTATTTGACTGACCCTGGCAAATCAATTGACTTGTTGCTGTACCATTATTGTTTTTCAATTGGTGCCATTTTTCTGAAAGACATCAAACAATATAGGGTCTTGTCAATGGCCAGATTTGTTGCGATATTGAATCAACCATGATAAACCATGTTGCTGAAGTTTGAATCGTTCATTGGAACGAATTGATAATCGAATAACGGAATACTCAGTTATTGAAGACCTGAAACCTGAAGTGTATTCTTCAAATTATGTTTTTAGTTCCTACGAATCAATTTTAGAAGAGAAAAAAAATGATTTATTTGTTTTTAAGAGTTTGAACTTTCGTTTTGTTTCTATAAACGATTCAAATTTCAAGAACATGATAAACCCATATCGCTGAGCTGATGGACCTAGATCATGCCAGTATTCAACCAACAGTCGAAATACATCCCAAACAATAAATATTGTGAATGATCGTTGGTCAGAGTAATTCAGTTCATCCAAATTTCCTACTTCCTAGCCAGGGGGGGCTAGGTTTCAATTTCTACATGGCACGCTATCAATATTCGCACATCAGTTATCGATGCGCAACAAAAGAAAACATTCTCTATTTGATTTTCAATTCGAAAAACATCAATAATTAATACATGAAAATTTGCGATTGTGCGTAATGCACATTGATCATCCATGTGCTCACACCAAAAATGGAAGTTACAAATGTTGTCTTTCGTTGCGCATGTTTCATAATTTCTTCGTCTACAATCGCCAAAATATGAAAATCAATGACTCGATTCTTTATTTCGACTAGATCCCAGATACAGAAACTTGCCTGGCGAAGAAAGTGGAATGAACCTCCTCATAACGGGAAAATTGTCGACTCCCATTTCTGAACTTTTCGAACGTGATGGGACATCGTTAGACACGAAAAAAATTCCTTGGGACTATTTATTAATTGAAGATGACACAGTGGATGAAGGTTCTGCCCCGCAATCAACAGAACTCCAAAGATATTTATCTGAATCGCCAATCAATTTAAACATGGATCCATTAAGATGGCGGCAGGATCACGGAGTAATATACCCAAATATTGCGAAATTGGCGAAACGATACCTGGCTATACCAGCTACTTCAACCCCATCAGAGAGGGTCTTTTCAACCGCTGGCAATGTAATTAATGCCAAACGGAGTTGTCGGTCCAGCGAACATATTAATATTTTTACATCAAAATAAAAAAATTATTAGAATAAATACAAATAATTACTCAAAAAATTAACACGAAAGTTTTTGATCATTTCAACTTTGAAGTTCCTTATAATAAATTTCTATAACGCACCTCCTGGCATTATGTGTTTCATTTCTGTCAACTTCATCAAACCTTCAACCTGTTTCCTTTGTTCATTTTCTTCGATTATGTCTGTAGTCCGCATTTACAGTTCTACGTGATCCATCTACATGTTACGGAAAAGCGATAATACGGATCAATGAGTACGGGATAAAAATTTGAAGCTCCCCTAATATCACACTCGCCAATTTCCACGTTGCATCTCCGTGGAATCTACGTGGATACAAGGTGCCTTGAAAAAAAATCCGATTGAAAACAATTGGATCGGTCCCTGACCATATGAAAAACGATACACGGAGAAATATGCAGTTCGAAAATATAGTAATCTTCAATAGAAAATTGGAGAACATTTCTCAAAATCTGTGAATATTTGTTAAAAGCTGAGAGTATTTCTCAAGTTCATAATAAAGATAAAATGGTTCACATTTCTGTTGAATTTTATTTGAAAAAGAATGAAAATTTATTAATATATCACAAAAAATAGAAAAAATATGAACTTTCTAAAAGTCGCGCATGAAATTTTACCAAATGTTGAATGAAATTTCGAAATTTTGTCATCCACTTTGTAAAATTTCATGTGCGACTAATAAGATTTCGAAATTTCATTATTCACTATGTCAAATTTCAGGCGCGACTTCTGCAAAATTCATATTTTTTTCTACTTTTTAATTTATTGATAAATTTTCATTCTTTTTCAAATAAAATTCAACAAAAATGTGAACCATTTCATCTTTATTACGAACTTGAGAAATACTTTCAGATTTTAATAAATATTCTCATATTATAAGAAATATTCTTCAATTTCCGATTAAAGATTACTGTATTCCCGAACTGCATTTTTCTCCGTGTAGAACTCCATCGTTTTGTATATGGTTAGTGACCAACCCAATAGTTCTCTATCGAATTCTTTTACCAGAGTGGATGAACGAAGATGCCACATAGAGGCAACGTATAAATGTCTGGTGCTGTATGGGGCTGTCCCTTGATCCTATGAATGGATAATGATTGCGATTAATTGTAATAATCAGTAGCAGTACCAGGTTTTAATTCCCCTGATGGAAAGGCAATGACCAGTAGAATTGACTAAATTTATAATGTTAGTAGGAAGAGGGTGGAAAACTGAATTGATCGATTAATCATGAAATCAATTAATCGATGAGACCGATTAATTGTTGGAACCGATTAATCGGATTTTGCCGATCAATCGATTAATCGTGGGTATCGATTAATCGTTTATCAATTAATTTTTTCAATCAATCAATCGATTAATCGCACAGCCCTTGTAAGTGCATGGAATCAATTTTCTGTTTACGGATTTTTTTTCAGCATAAAATGAGGTACAATATGTATCAATTTCACTATGAGAATACGAAAATAAAATCCGATAAATTAACTGACAATGAAGCCGTTGAGTTTCACTTCAGTTACCGCAAAAGTGACTTCCATTTTTGATTCGAAAAATAATGAACCATGCAATACGAAAATTTAGCCATCAATACAATACGATAAGGCATTCCGTGGGATATTCCTCTCTGAATTTTCACATCAAACATTTTTGAATAATTTCCACTGTCTCAACCTGCACCTGTCTCAACGTAACCTACTCTCCCCTATCCTTAAAATGTGCTTTGAAGTATATCAGTATATGATCCTATTGATGGATAGATAGTCATATCTAGTAATATTTTTGTGATCAACAAATCATGTTAATTTGAGTCCTTGTGAAAGTTTTTTCAGACTATTAAGATTTCAGGCTACTAGAATATTATCACTTCAACTCCCCATCCTTATTTTGGTTGCAACCCAGGCAGAAGGCTAATATCAATTCGATATCAAATTGATATCTAGCTGATCAAGATTACATCAACGAAATTTGGTTGGCTAACTCAAGATCGACACTCTGTATTTTTCGACTTCTTTTCGATATTTTTCTAAAGCATATTATGTATGACAGAAACTCCTTCAGAAACACAGTTTGAGAATATTTTAATCGGGGAAGAATTTTAAAGGTAGTTTGAGATCCAATATCGAAATGATATCGAATTGACATCCAATCGAGATCATTTGTTATTTTTCCTTACGGGTGAAAAACCATACACTGTATTTTATTATCTAACAGTGTTTTTGGAGGTGTAATTTTTAAAAAACGTCCCGCTCAAGCGGTATTCATTTTTCATTTCAGAAGATTCTGAATCGATTGTTATATATCCCACGGTGACAAATTTTCGAAATTTTTTCATGAGTTTGCTCCAGCACTTGGCAAAATTTGGAGGTGCACTTTTAAAAAAACGTTCCTCTCAAATTCTATTCATTTTTCATTTCAGGAAATTCTGAATCGATTTAACTGAATCGATATTTCTATAAATATACCTTTAAAGCTGCTAACCCTTGAATCTATTGTTCAATTTCAAACATTCTTCCCTATCTCACTCATTGGTCCCATCATCCTGAAACGCTATTTTTGAAATACATTCAAATCCCACCAATTTTGTGACAACTCTCAACGATTCTGATTGGATTCGCCATTTCCAGACGGAACCAATCAATCCTCATATCAAAAGTCAGCCAAACTGTTATAGAAACTCAATCCAGCAGCATTCGGCAAGCATCGGCAAGTTCACCACGTTAAAAAAACAACTGGTCGAGTCCAATAAAATATTTATTGTTAATAAATATAACGATTCGATATATCACAGTATATCTACTTATACTAGGAAAAATGAATGATGGCAGACCAGTAAGTATTTTTTTCGTATTGCAAGCGTCACATTTTTCAGACGAACCTTTCAATGAAGTCTACAAAAAATAACCTCAAATAATTTCCATGAAAATGATATATTTTTAAAATTTCGTGTATTCATTTCTACGGCAATTGATGAAATAATTCCTCAGTTCTTCTCATTGTAGGACATTTTTGCGATGAGCTTTGTCATAACCAAAAAAAGTACAGAAGATTGAAGATTGAGGTTAAGTTGCATTTTTCGGTTTTTTTGATACCCTCAATTTTTTTTCTTCTGTCTTTGATTACAAATTATACGTTCGATTCCAAATTTGTACCATAAAATAACTCTAAGCTTATTGGAGTCAACTGTATGCAACAGGTTTGAACCGATAGGAACATGGTTTCATGAATCAAAAGTGCAGTGAGCTTCTTTACTCTTATGATTGGCATGAATTCTTGCCACAAAAAAACTCATCATTTAAAACTCCCAATAACAAACATATATATACATAAACATTTGTATACGTATCCGATACTCACTACAATATCAAGTCATGAGGCAATTTCCATATTGGTTCAGGTTTTATACATGTTCCTCACCATTGCAAGATAGATCTAAAGCAATTCGAATGTCATATTACTGAATATTTTAAATCCATATATACATGTAATTATAAGATGAATTACTTTGCAGTAACAAAATTTCCTGTCATGAGATGCTCATCACTTGTGAAGGTTTATAAGACATTCAGAATGTACAAATGTTACTACAATATATTCCTAAGAGAACACGAAGGTTCAAAGAATGTTTAGTACAGGTGCATTGAACGTCCGGACATTTGATGGTCCATTGAATATTCCTTGAACGTGAAGGAACATACAATGAAACTGAATTTCACCTAAGAAGTTTATGTTCTCTTGAGGATTAGAATGATTCATGAGTTCCTATAATTGGTAGCTGCTTATTGGTGTCTAATCGAATTTGATATTTACCAACTTTCAGTATATTATTGTGTATTGTACTACCGAGAAATCACTATAAGATATAATTTTGTTTCTCTTCCACATTTATATTCAATCATTTGTCACAAAAAACTTGGGCAAAGATAAAACTCGTCTTTTATAGCAAGAGTGTACTGTACACGTAGAAAAATATATTCCAAAAAGTCCCATAATTTACTCAGGATCAGCACTAGTTTATAACGGATCTAATTATCTACCTGAATATAGCGTCAAAAGTATCCTAATTTCTTATCGAAATACATTCCAGCAAATACACAAAATTCTTTGTCACATGCATATTGCATGTAACTCACATACAATAGGTGATTTCCTACTCGCGGATGTAACTGGTTACATCCATGAGTAGGAAGTAACTTATTATATGCGAGTTAAATACAGTATGCGTGTGACAAAGAATTTGGTGTGATACTTTTAAAAGTAAATAACTCTATCTGTCACAGACTAACACGAATTCTCAATAAATTATGGGACTTTTCAACACATTCATTTTCTCTGTGTATATTTATGAAACCATATACACATTTTTCATGTGTCATAATTCTACTATCGCCAACTGAATATAAATAAAGTGGTCCCTATCTCTTTGAAAATATACGAGTCTCCCATATTTCGCTTATGTGAATGGATATGTAATTTCACAGTGACTAAACTAGTTTGATATGTCTTGGAGTATTCGTTCTAGCTTTGAATTGTACCATGTCCTTTTCTGTTGTTATTTCAAGTTGGTAAATCAAGCTGATGATATTGGCTTTGTTACTAAAATCATAAACCTTATGCAACAAAATGCTTTCGGGTATACAACGAAAATCTGTCCTAATAAAAAGGCTCCTGATATTGGAGCCAATTAACGAAAAAAAAACCAATTGTATTTCGAAAGCTCGAAATTCAGCGGTGATCGAAATCAAAATGAGCTCGAAATAGTGACCACTGTACGATTGAATCGATCTTGATTTCGAGATTATTTCGATGTTCTCATATTGATATCAAATTGACATCTTTTCGACTATTCATTTCTGCCTGGGATAATTATAACGTGAGATTTTCCTGAATATCAATAATAACCATCATCTATCTCTCATTGGTTATTCTGTGTACTACAATTGCAGGATCGGTCAATTCCGTTAGGAATTCAAACCGCCAAGAACCCCGTATAAGCAATTATTTGTTGTTTCAATTAAAATCCTAACTTTTCTTACAATTTTACTGTTTTTTTTCGTACCTTCATGTCAATTTTCGTACTATTTCATTTCCTATTTCGTACTAAAATGAGAATCGGCACTGGCAACACTGATTCAGACATCCTCAAGATATCTTTAAGAAGTATTGATCCATTTGTAAGAAGACTTAATAAAAAACGTTCTAAAAGATACCGAAACGAATCCTGAAAGATGTCTTATGAAATACGTATAGAATTCGAAAAGATATCTTGAAGAGTTCTTGAAGATGTCTTGGAGAATCCATAAAAATGTCTTGGAAGACTCTTAAATTTGTTCACAAAAAAAATTCTTCACCTTTTCTTTTCCTTTCTTCTCCTGTTTCTTCAACTGCTCTCGCGTTTCGATAAAGTTTACCTGATTTCGATCCTTGTTGTTACGGGAATCGAGCCCATTCATTTGACGATGTATTTACGCCTCAGTCACTTGAGCTATACCCTGGTTAAAAGAATCCATTAAATCTGACAAATGAAATTCAATGAGATTTGGTCAGAATCAATGGGTTCTTTTAACCAGGGTACGTACAATATAGTAGAGATACCCATAATTGTCAATATGACATAATGAAATATGTCAGCGGTGTACAGTTTCAAAGTGAAAATGATCTTTTGAACAAACTGTTATCACATGAATAAATATCAAAAGAATTGAATTTACTTACAAATAGGAAAGATGAATAAATTTATTGAAACATATTTAGGAATCATTTCTGTGTTCTAGTGGTTGTTAATATTACGTGAATACCACAGATTCTTTTTAAAGTATGTAAAATGGTACGTGTTACATGAGGAATCTCTCTCTCGTCGGCGCTCGCTGGAAATACCCGTCCCGTCGGGGTCTCAATATTATATAATTTAATTTCTCAAATTGTCATAAAATTTAATCAAGATAATGAAATTGTTGATAATAGAAAAGATTACTTTGTAAATATGGAAGCAAATGAAACTTTCCAGTTATTTTTGTATAAAGAATGAATTTAGTATAAGCATTCATCGTTTTGAATGATGCGCGCGAGCTGAGTGAACCACGATGGTCAAAATTAACAATGCGGTTCTCATATTGTAATGTATTTGAATTCTTTTCCGTGTCACGAGAGAGGCTTTAGAGAAGGAATCCGACCCAGTGACGTCGACGAATGAGAGGCCCGAAAGGACGAGAAAGAAAGCCGTGATTGGATCACGATATCTCGCCACCGAATCTCGAATTCTTTCTGCCGGAAGGAATTTTGGAACAATATGAAAGAAGAACGAAGGATACGCCGTTACACATCTCTCCGACGACGGATGTTCCATAACTTCATGTCTCTTCTCAAAATCTATTAATTAATAGAAACAACGAAGTTATAGTCTTCGTAATTCATGACCCGGACGGCTAAACTCACGGGCGTGTGGGAGAATTGTTACGTTTTGCCTCTTGTGAAATACCAGGGCGCATTGCAACGAGCGGGACAAAAGTGAGTCCAAACCTTCCACCGAATAGTGGTATTCGGGATTTCCTCTTATCGGTCTCTCGCGGAGTTTAAACCATAGTTTTTGCGAATTTACAAAGATGTATTTCCGCCTTCCATACGCTCCCCGTATGGTTGGTCTTCTACGTGTAGAGTGGCCACGTGGTTCGATTCGGTTCGCGCGTGTTATCTTCCTCACTTTTCTTTAGCCCACATCGTGTGGTCGCTTCTCAATTTGGGATCAAATAATTATTCCGAAGGAGCGAGTAACCTTAGTTTGACGAGATTCATCGTTCCTCCACCTCGAGGGCGATAATGATGCTCAACCCGTCGGGCATGTGACGGCGTCACGGTTTATTAACAAGTTTTGTGATCGTTCCTTCATTATGTGGTGACGTGGGATTGTCCACCATCCTATCTCTTGTACCATTGGATTATATTTCTTTTCATTTTGAAATCTGGGTTCATAAGTATGTATTCTATTTATTTCTCTATCTTTTTCCTATTCTTTTCTCTTTCTTTCCCTTGACTCTGACCCCCACGACTGACTCGTCGGGTGATGCAGAGCGGGAGGGGGAGAGTGAGCAAGACAGAAAGTGACTTCATTCATATTTTGCATGTTTTTATGGCTCTATGTTTATCTTGAAGGTGGTGCTCATGCTAGAGTACCTGGCGCCCAACTTTTATGTTAGATTCGTATATTGTAATCACTTGAAATCTGTTTCAATTATCTGTCTCTCTCTCTTTCCCCTCTGGTTTTGATTGTCGTAGGGAAGCCATATATTTGTGCACGCATGCTTTCAAGCTTTGGCTTCGTCTTTGCGGCTGATACTCGCTACGTTTTTTTTTCCCGCTCTTTACTTATGCTCGCTTCTGCTGTTATATTTCTTTTCGTTTCCGCTCCTTTGCTGAACTAGCTTAAATTGATACGAAATTCCTTGAAAATCGAGATTGTGCAGGCGAGAGAGAGCGACCGCGAAGACCAAAGCCAAGTTGCGTCACAAGTATTTCTAAAAAATTGTTGTTATGTGGATATTCGGTAATTTTATTGTGCAATACGATTTTAATATTGGGTATGAGAATAAGTTTCCGCCCTTTTTCAAGAAAAGTTGATTTTTATTCAAACAATGGATTATTACATAATGGTATCCAAAGTATGCACCATTGGAAGCGACCACTTTTGCCCATCTTTCAGGCAGCATACGGATTCCCCGGAGAAAAAAAGCAGGTTCTTTTGACTCGATCCATTCATTGAGCCATTTTTCGGAACTTTCGTAAGAAGTAAACCGCTCTCCAGTAAGGGCTGATTGCATAGATCGAAATAGATGATAATCCGAAGGCGCAATGTCTGGGGAATACGGCGGGTGGAGCAAGATTTCCCAATTCACTCCTTTCAAATGTTTTTTAACAGGTTGAGCAACATGTGGCCTAGCATTATCATGCAGCAAGATAAGTTTATCATGTCTACCGTCCCATTCCGGTCGTTTTTCTTTCAGAGCTCGATTCAAACGTATGAGCTGTAGTCTGTAACGATCGCCAGTGATTGTTTCTGACGGTTTGAGAAATTCATAATAAATGACACCTTTCTGATCCCACCAGATGCACAACATAATCTTTGAAGCGTGGATATTGTTTTTCGGTGTCGCTGGACCTGGTACACCTGGCAGCCCCCAACTTTTTCGACGCTTAGGAGTATTGTAATAGATCCATTTTTCATTGCCAGTGACAATACAATGCAGAAAACTCTTTCTTTTCTGCCGTACAAGAAGCATCTCGCACGTTACCAAACGTCTCTCGATATCTCTCTCCTTTAGTTGATGCGGCACCCAATTACCTGCTTTTTGGACCATTCCCATCTTGTGCAAGCGTTTACCGACGGTCGACCTGTCAACACCCAACTCTTCAGACAATTCATCTAGGGTTCGACATGCATCTTCATTCAATAATTGTTCCAGTTTTACATCTTCGAAGTTTTTCGGTGCCCCTCCGCGTTCTTTATCACTCACGTCAAAATCGCCACTTTGGAATCGTCGAAACCACTCTTTACAAGTCGTATTAGACGGACCGTGATCACCGTAAATATTGCAAAGTACACGATACGTTTCAGCGGCACTTTTCTTCGGAATAAAATAATGAAGCATAACTTCCCGCAAATGCTGTTTTGTCGAGACAAACGTCATTTTTGACACCAGATAAAAAATTATGTTTACGCTGGTAACAAATGTCAACTACCGCAATCGACAGCCCACATATACACTTCCAAATCGCAAGTATAGCACTTGAGTGAACTCAAAAATAGAAAGTTGGTTGAAAAGAGAGATACGTCACACTCTCTCTTTTCAAACACTGATTTCGTTGATTTGTCTTTTCGTTGATTTGGCCCCCATCCGGGGATACCAGCGGTAGTGGGAATGTCTCTTTCTGATGTATAGCTGTATCTTTTTATAACCAATGAGCTCCGTTTGCATTTTCAGCGGTCGCCAGTATCATCCTCACCAATCGAGAACATGCGATTGTTTCATACACGTCCATATGTCCACGTTTCCTTTCGTTCACGATAACTTCCGTTATAATACATGGAATTGGATGATTCTTACGCTAAAATGTTCAGCTATACTTGGGTTGAAATTAGATGAGAGATTTTGAACACAAGAAAAAATGTTTAACAAAATATTAGAATCTTGCCGTTGTGGATAACTTTTGATATGGTTGGTGATTTTGAATACTGTTTTTCCCAAAGTTTTTATGTGAATGAGGGGCCTAAAACGTATCTTCTTATTGGGAATCGCATAAGAGATTCAGGTGCTACGAAGGAGAAAAAAATCCGATATTGAATATTCAATGGCGTAGGATAGTTTTCGTTAGAATGCATGAACCGGGATGATTCTTGCGCCGAAACGTGTCTGTCGATGAGGAGATCAGAATCTTCTTCGCAGGTAGAAAGTTGGATTGGGATATCAGCAAAAAAGTAATTATCCAAATATCGACCATCTATCGTTGAGGATAAATTTGGATGGAATTTTGAATACTGCTTTTTGCAAATCTTTTATGTAGATGAGGAGATCAAGATGTATAATTTTTGTGGAAATCACATAAGCGGTTCAAACGCTCCGAAGGGAACAAGAATTCTTTACTGAATATGCTATGATGTAGGATAATTTTCATCAGAATGAATGAATTGGGATGATTCTTGCGCCGGAATATTTGTCTTGATCAGGAGAATTGACTGGTTTTTTAGGCACTCATCGGTATACGTAGTATACCAGCACGGAATGCCTATTGCACCCGCTATCGTACGCTCTGACCGTATCTTCTAAAATATTTGAGCAATCCAATTGGAAGTTGGATAGTTTTTCATTTCATGCAATACTGATTGATAATCCATGGGCTTGTCTGTATGTCTGTCTGGTACTCGGGATAACTCTGGACCGAGTGGACCAAATTGGATGGAATTTATAGAGGACCTTCTTCAAACCCTTCCCCAGAGACCATTTTTTTTATTGCAATCGGACAAAACCTTATATTTTTTAAAAATTTTCTCCGAGAACATCTATTTTTTCAGAAAAAAATTTTTAAAAAATATATATATATATACCGCATTTTGTCCGCAGCCTTTGAACATTCGTTATCTTGGCTCGGATCGATGAATTATTATGGAACATGGGTCCTAGGGGTTTTCGAGGGTGCTGAATCCGAATCTGGAGTCAAATCCCGAAGTCATGATAGTGGATCCAAGATGGCAGACGTGAGTTAGTCAACTTTGCATTTGTGGACAGATTTATATGAAACATGGATCCTAGGGGTTTTGGAGGGTGAAGAATCCAAATCTGTGAAAAAACGAATTAAAGATGGCGAATCCAATATGGCACACGTGAATATAGTCATTCCGGCTCTAATGAACAGAATTATATTGTTATATGTCACACGGGTTCTAGGGATTTTCAAGAGTGCTGAATCAAATTCTGGGCTCCAATGTTGGAAGAAAATAATAATTCCGATCTTCCCGTGTAAGCTTCACTGCATCCGAAGACTCTTCAAGAGCTGGTTGACGTTATGACGATTGCGCACTAGTGAAAATCCAAAAGTGAAGGAAGTCGCTATTGAAACAAATGAAGCCTGAAAATATTCGGATTCATTTCTAAATTACGCGCAAATAACCCTTCGTTACGCTTATTACGCTTAAATTACTTTTAGCTTACGTTTTCGTCGCGCTTCCAGGCTCCATTTCTACCAGGACAGTATAAATTCTACAGTTCTCCAGGCACATGTTGTGACAAGTCACTAATACAACCGACGTGACGAGTCGTAAAATAATCTCGAGCGCGTCCAAAAGAACGAAGCGCGTCAGCCAATGCGAGGCAAGAGCCGTAAGACTATACTGCTTACTCGCTACGTAACACGCGTGCCACTGAACCCGCCCGCAGACTCGGGCTTCGTAGCGCTGACGCGAAAGCGCGCATGCCTCGACACCCGTACACGCCGCCATAGTAAACTCAAACAGAATATAAGAGAGGGTGTCGCGGCGTACCAAGGCACAGTCTTCCCGATGCGATTTCCCAGGGACAGGTGAGAGACGAACTCCATTTGTTTAAAGACTCGTCCGTGACTCTTGTCAAGGTTCTCGAGTACGGAATTCTAGACCGGTGGCTATTCCCGCGGTCTACCAAAAAAACATAGTACTCGATCTCCGTAGGCGATTTCCGCGGTTTCGGGTAGGGTTGGCTAGGGAAAGGGGGGAGAAGCTACGACTCGTCACACACCCCGGCTAGCCGATTTCATAAACTTGGACCCGAGAAACTAACAATTTCCGTTAGATCTAACCGTAGCATGTCTCGAATTTAGAGTCACCAGTGTCTACCGTTGAGAATAGACTTTCCGTTAGAGCAATTCAGTTTATTGGCGATTTTAGAAACCGCTAGATCGCTATTGATTGTTCATTTCCGTTAGATCTCGCGAGTAAATACAATAGTTAAGATACATTCAACTTAATTTTTTTCGTATGTTCGAAAACTGTAAAACCCACCATTTTATATGAGTTAAGGCTCACCGATCTAGAATATCCTACTACCTTTATAAGTTATATGATACGAATTCTTTACTTTTGTTCATTATTTTTTGCATTGAAACTGTCATACCAAAATCAAACTTTCGTTAATAATCTGTGACCCGCGTTCCCAAAACACCTGAATCCTGGAACCGACGAGCGAGAGGCATATAGGGGCTGTTTCACAGTGGTGATTGATCGTCACCAGCGCGATAGAGAGATTTCAAACGTCACAATATTTCTGAATCATTTGGGAATGGTATAAAGGATGGTAGGCAATAAGTTCCAGGCTTTCTGAATTGAAGAAAATATTCATCGAAATCAATGAAGCGTTAAACTGTTCCAATTCGTGCGTAAGTTACGCCTAGGTGACTCCTCATTACGCTCAAACGACTCTTCGTTACGTTCAAATGCTTCTCAGCTCACGCTTTTGTCGCGCTCCCAGCCCACACAGCACAAAATATTTTGTATATCTATAAAATATGTATACGATATTTTTACATGCATACCATATGTATAAAATATTCCAATATACAGGGTGGTCCATTTGAAGTGATATAGTCAAATATCTCGGAAACTAGTGGGAATGGAAAAAAATGTTCCAGATAAAAAGTTCAGGGTTCCAAGGGGGGAGTATGATGCTGACCTTGAAAAATCCCTCAGAGGTCATTTTGAAGGTCATTTAGAGGTCAAGATGGTTCTTTTGAATAGGACCCCCATTTTTTTATCATGGCATGGGGAAGCTGGTTTCAAACCCTTTACGAAACACTGGTCATGGACCCCTTTCCGCCCATCGGAGTGCAAGGTATGGACCGTCGAAGTTATTGATGAACTACTCTTAGCGCTACCCAGGAACAACGACGTGGACGTGGTAGTCGTCTGTTTCCTCCGGAGTGCTTGATTATCGTGAGTCCCCTTGCCTCTCACATGAGGGGTGCTTGATGCTTTTACAATAATTGCTCGAAGTTACCCCCCTCTGCCTGGATACATAATCCTGGTATGTTGGCACAAACAGTGCGGATTCGATCGATCATGTCCTCCCTCATTTACAAAAAAACTTCCAAATGTTGGAACTCCACATGTGAGAGGCAAGGGGACTCACAATAATCAAGCACTCCGGAGGGAACAGAGAACTACCACGTCCACGTCGTTGTTCCTGGGTAGCGCTAAGAGTAGTTCATCAATAACTTCGACGGTCCATACCTTGCACTCCGATGGGCGGAAAGGGGTCCATGACCAGTGTTTCGTAAAGGGTTTGAAACCAGCTTCCCCATGCCATGATAAAAGAATGGGGGTCCTATTCAAAAAAACCATCTTGACCCCTAAATGATCTCCAAAATGACCTCTGAGGGATTTTTCAAGGTCAGCATCATACTTCCCCCTTGGAACCCTAAACTTTTTATCCGGAACATTTTTTCCATCTCCACTAGTTTCCGAAATATTTGACTATATCACTTCCAATGCACCACCTTGTATAGAATAGATATGCATGAAATATAGGGTGCTGTTTGGGAGGCTTTATTTTCACTGGGACAGTTGTGCAAATTCTGTAGTTATTCAAAATCATGTTTCTGAATCATTGGAAGATGGTATAAAAATGGTAGACAATTAGTTTCAGGCTTTTCGAATATGACATTCAAAGATTTTCTCAGTCAAGTGAAAAACCGATGAGCGCCTTTCCATATATCCTCGGATATCTGAAATGTTCGAAATGCGAGCGAAGCGAGCATATGTGGGCCACGATCCATTCAAAATGAGCGAAGCGAATTTTGAAGGGGGTCGGACTGCTGAGCGAAGCGAAGCAGTCAGGGGGTGGAGTCCTCTGGTTAGAAAATATCGTGGAAAAATAGAATTTTGTCAGTAATGTGAGCATGGAAGTAATATATGGTTCTCCACACAGATTTTTCACATAAAGTGCTATCAAGGTGATACTAGACCCGGAACTTCTTAGCCAAATGAATAGCCAAATCTTTCGTGTAAGATTTCTCCACAGTACTTGAATATTTTCAAAATCTCGCTCTATACAGCATTTCTTGAATGTCTATAGAAATGATGTATAGAGCGATATTTTGAAAATATGAAAGTATTTTGAAGAAATCTCACACGAAAAATTTGCCTAATGTCCCAGCGCTAATATCTCCTCAAGTTCAATTTGATATAATTTATACAAATATGATACTTTTATTGGAATAAGCTTGTTTTGATAGACATGGGATGGATCATGCACATAAGAATTGTGCACTTATTTATTATGCACATAAAAAAGTTGAATTAAATTTGTTTACATATTAATTTTAGTTGTTCCTAATACGTTTGATAAATGTGCACTGATAGTCGTGCACAGTGAATTGTACACATGAAAAAAAATGAAAAATATAAAATGCAAGATTGTGCACCTTACATTTTGCATCTTTGGGAATATTCAATATTGTTTTTTATGCGCAAGTAATCATGCACAAAATTTTTATTCACAAAAACTTGCGCATAAAAAACAATATTGAATATTCCCAAAGGTACAAAATGTAAGGTGCACAATCTTACATTTTATATTTCTCATTTTTTTTCATGTGTACAATTCACTGTGCACGACTATCAGTGCACATTTATCAAACGTATTAGGAACATGCAAAATTAATATGTGAACAAATTTAATTCAATTCTTTTATGTGCATAATAAATAAGTGCACAATTCTTATGTGCATGATCCATCCCATGTCTTTTGATATGACTGTAAATGAAGCTGAAACTAGCAGATTTGAGCTAGCAGACCCGCACTCTAGTTCAGCGTAGAATTGTCGTAGAATGATGAAACCGACAGCAATGAGATTTGTGAATCGTAATCTTTGAAAATATTAGGGGTGTGCGAGTAGTGATTTTTTCGAGTCGAGTCGAGTAGTTGAAGTTTCGAGTCGAGTCGAGCCGAGTACTAGAAAATTTTTCGAGTAGTACAAAATACTTAACTTAACGAGTACTCGACTCGACTCGACTCGAGAATACTCGAAAATTTCGAGTACTCGCACACACCTAGAAAATATGTATTTTGAAAAAATTCAAATTTACATTGGCTGAATGCATAAACGCGGTCTGCTAGTTGACGTCTGCTAGCTTCAGCTTCATCGTCATTCATATAAAATTCGTGTGCAAGTTATATATTGCGCTATATATAACTCTGTATAGAATATATACGAATCAAATATGAATACAGCTCACATAATGGAATTTTCAGGGCAAGATATTTATTATTTTCATTAATGATATCTCTACGATTTTCAAGTACTGCACACATCTTCTTTTTGCTGATGACCTGAAACTGTTTATGATTATAAGAACTTACAGAGATGCTAAAAATCTGTAATCTGATTTGGATCGGTTACAATCTTGGTGTGTGCTATCTAATATGTCATTAAATCTCACTAAATGCCATGTGATGAGATTTCATAGAGGTAAAAATGCTATTTATTTTCCTTATAACTTGTCTCATTCTCTGTTATCACCTATAAATACTGTTCGTGATCTTGGAGTTTCATTTGACTCTCGTTTTAACTTCTCAGATCATTACAATCACATAGTTGGTACTTCCATGAAATCTCTCGGATTCATCAAGCGCGTTTGTAAAGATGTTCGTGATCCTGTTGCACTTCGAACACTGTATTGTACTTTAGTTAGACCTCATCTTGAGTATGCGTCTCAAATTTGGAGTCCTCATTTAATTCGGGATTGTACAGACTTGGAAAGAGTTCAGCATAAGTTTCTGCGTTTTGCTGCCTATCAGATAGGCCGTCCGTTGAGCGTCACTTGTCATGATTACTCATTGATTATGGCTCTACTTAACTTGCCTCCCTTGGAATCACGTCGTTTGTTCAATGATTTTTCATTTTTGTATAAAATTGTTAATGGGAAAATTCGCTGCCCTCAACTGCTTGGACTTGTACGTTTTAATGTACCTTCTCGTTTATTGAGGCGCCCTAAATTGTTCAATCCAATTTCTTATAAATCGAGACACGGTTATTCTGATCCGGTAAATCGGATATCTATCCTAGCAAATTCTTACAGTGATGTGCTTGAATTATTTTCATCTCATTCTGATCTTAGGAATTCTCTTTCTCTTATTTGTCAAATTTAATATCTAATTGTCCTTTTCACCTATAATTATACACGTTAACTGTTGTTGTAATATAAGATGCATGTAGTCGAGCTTAACATGATGCTTAATGCTTTGATGTATGATATATATAATGTGGTTCAAATAATGTATATTCTATGTACCAAAGGGTCTTTTATACCCGTATAAACAAAATAAATAAATAAATAAATAAATAAATAAAGATCGTATATGATTTGTCGATTCCTCCAGTGCATAATCAGGAATGTGGAGAACATACACTTATATACAATCACTTTGACCTTTTCTTATCAGCATCAAATGAGACACACATGTCAAAAGAAAAAATCTTCAAGATTTAGTCTCTCTCTTTAAACATTGATCTAAGATATCAACCTCAAACTTTCATGTGTAACTTTTATTTGTACCTGTTACATGTGAAATATTATCATGTGGCACTGAATGATTATCTTTTCTCCTTCTTCGTTTACATAAAGCAGACAAGACACCATAGCGGACAATTTGAGGTGAGGAGACAAGCGAATTTCATCAGTTACGTGCTTTGCCGGAGGAGAATAAATTGAATTCGATCATATCGACTTACCCCAGGTTGTAATTGATATTCTCCAAGATCGGTTGGTTCATCCAAAATTCGGGCAATACTGAATGCTGTTGGTAGAATTCTGAAACAGTAAAAAACCATGCTGAAATTCAAACGTTGATCAAAGTCGATTGAAGAACAAGTTTCTGTAAAATTCGTTTTTCGACGGAATCAAAATTTGAATTCACATAATCTGATAGATCAATAGTGTTTATCTTCTCAAATTAACTCCTTAAAATTGAAAACATCATTTGAAGAATGTACTACAAGACTTTGCGTCTTCAACAGCTGAGTATTTTGTTATTCGATTGACAATCCGTTTCAATAAACGATTCAAACTTCCGCAACATGTTATATGACTGGTGTAAATAATTCATACTCATACTTCAACTACTTCACGTTTGAACAAAGAAAGAAAAACTTCAAAGTTGAAAAATCTAATACAGTTGAAACGTGCGGTCACTCGAATAATGAATTAAAACTTTATGACTAATATTTATTGAAATAATACCTAAACGCTTCATTAATGAAAGCCCTCAAATATTTCGCCTTCCTCATATCTTCAACAGTTAAATCACAGCCAAAGGGCGCCAAAGAATTCGCCTCTTCGTGAAGACTCTTTTGAACTTCAGGATTACTCCCCATTAGATGCAGGAGAAAGACTAAGGTGTTGCCCACCTGTGAAGACAAGACAAAGAAAGAATAAGATGAAAAATCATTGATGTGATAGATTCTGTCATTTTGAATAAACAAAACAATTGTACCGTATGTATGCCACCTGCGATGAAATCAACGATAGCAGCTTTTTTGTCTCTAATATCGAGTTCCTTTTGTCTTAGAATGGACAAAAACACAGCCTCAACGGGATCGTCCCTAGCGGTATCCTCCTGCTCACATATCGATGAGTCTATCAGCTCCGAGATAATGCTAAAATATGTATTATATCAAAATGACATGCGCTAAGTAACTCCTCATAAATTTCATTTGAATTTCCAACATTACAGAGGAGTAAGTGTTCTAACAAATATTGACGTTTCGGGTCTCTCGTGAACCCATCTTCAGCATCTACATTAAAGTTTGAACTATCAATTACAAATTGATTAACAAGGTCCAAATGGAAGATTCTTACTTACAAAATTTAGCAAAAACAGAAAAAGTGCACAATGTAAAGATTGAGGAAAAACGTCATTTATCTCCATTTTGACCTTGTAAATCAGTTTGTAATTGATAATCCAATCATCAACGTAGATTTTGAAGATGTGTCCACGAGAGACCCGAAACGTTGCTACATTTTTTAGAATACTTACTCCGATATCATCAAAAATAAATGTTGGAATATGTATTATATATTTGAATTACCCACTAAAATTTTTCAACAGGGACACTTGATATTTTCATAGAAAAAGAAATATCTTTAATATAGTTTGCAGCTTTGGTTTCTAGATTCCATCGTTTTTACCGTCAAATTGGCATGTACCTGTTCATCACCGCCACCAAACTGAGAGAAATTTGGCGCTTCCTCTATACTTGAGGTGTACTGGCTGCGCGTTTTAGCCTGTTGGCACCTGTGCGTGACATCTGAGTAGCAGCTACTCCGATCAGTGTACAGTAGGGTGATTCAAAAAAAACTTTTTTTTGGAATCCAGTCACGCTCATGGAACCGAATTTTCCTTTCGGTTAAAAATGGACCTCCTATTTTTTTCAGGTTTTTAAAACAATATTTAGAGGTCGCCCAAATCACTTTTATGCCATAAATGGTGTTTTTATCAGTTTTTGACGTTTCAAACATAGATATTCCAAGATTATGAAATTTTAATCTACATGAAATTTTTGGTAAATGTATAGGGAAACAAATTCTGTACATTTGAGATGAAGAAAAAAAAAATTGGTGCTCCTTCTGGTTATAAAAGTGACAATTTAGCGAGAATGTCAACATATAATTGCACATTTGTTTCCCTAAAAATTTTTCGTAAGGATCGGAAAAATTCAGAGGTATTCTTTAGGCATCAGGGAAGAATTCTCTGAAGAATAGAAGGATGAAACATTGGAAATATAGCTGTGAAAAATCGAAGAATATTGTCGTTTTTTAATTTCTCATTCAATAACCACAAAATCTCCCCTATATCAATAATATCAATATCTATCCCTGGAAAGGTGAATGCCCATTACACACAAAGAGTGATCATCTTGCAAGAAATAACAATTGAAAAACAAGAACTGGTGATTTAGCATTGATTGATAAATTGTTGGTGTTACTGTTTTCAATATAGAATTAGGTATTTGTTATTCAGTTATTCACTCACAAATCTGCGTACCTATTGTGTTCACTGCACAAGATTGGATTTCTTACAAGGATGCTGTTTCCGATGTTTTTCGACCACCTGGAGCAAATACTGTTTCTGACTTTCCTGTGATAACAAAACAATCTTGTGCAGTGAACACAATAGGTACGCAGATTTGTGAGTGAATAACTGAATAACAAATACTCAATTCTATATTGAAAACAGTAACACCAACAATTTATCAATCAATGCTAAATCACCAGTTCTTGTTTTTCAATTGTTATTTCTTGCAAAATGATCACTCTTTGTGTGTAATGGGCATTCACCTTTCCAGGGATAGATATTGATATTATTGATATAGGGGAGATTTTGTGGTTATTGAATGAGAAATTAAAAAACGATAATATTCTTCGATTTTTCACAGCTATATTTCCAATGTTTCATCCTTCTATTCTTCAGAGAATTCTTCCCTGATGCCTAAAGAATACCTCTGAATTTTTCCGATCCTTACGAAAAATTTTTAGGGAAACAAATGTGCAATTATATGTTGACGTTCTCGCTAAATTGTCACTTTTATAACCAGAAGGAGCACCAATTTTTTTTTCTTCATCTCAAATGTACAGAATTTGTTTCCCTATACATTTACCAAAAATTTCATGTAGATTAAAATTTCATAACCTTGGAATATCTATGTTTGAAACGTCAAAAACTGATAAGAACTCCATTTATGGCATAAAAATGATTTGGGTGATCTCTAAATATTGTTTTAGAAATCTGAAAAAAATAGGCGGTTCATTTTTAACCGAAAGGAAAATTCGGTTCCATGAGCGTGACTGGATTCCAAAAAAAAGTTTTTTTTTAATCACCCTAGTGTACAGTGTGCGCAATGCGGAGTAGCCCCTACTCCGATAACAAGTACAGCTTATACGGGGCATTCCACGTCAAGTGTATCCGCCTAAAAACCTTCATCGCTGGAATTTTGATGAAACTTGGTGGAGTTGTTGTAGTATTGGAGTAAATGATTTGTGCAGAAGGGGGGAAGGAAATATCGACGGGTTGCCGAGATACAGGGGCTCAAAGTTTTAGACGCGTTTGTCTTCGTTGAATTATAACTCAGTTATTATTATTTTTTTTTCAAATGCAAGTTATCGTTTTCGTCTGTTTTTTTCCGTTCTTTCCAATAAATATGAAGACATCTCTCCAAATTAATTATTTCTGCAAAAAAAAGTGATTTTTCTTTTTCTTTTCAATTTTTTTTAAAGATCGGCATTTTTGAAAATTTTTTAATCACGCTCAATCGAAAGCTTATTCTTTTCTCTTCAAAATCGTTGGTCACACATGATGGAGTCTCATGAACTCATCAGTGGATTTAATCGTTGAAGCCGGCACGATCCAGCTTCCAAGTGCGCTGAACATACTGGTCAGCCGTCACCTGGTACCGCGATGTTGATGAAAATTTTTTTCTATAGACTACTGCAAAATGATTGATGAAATACATAGAACATGCTTTATTCACTGTAGAAATTATTTATTATCAATATTAATCTCCTCATTTTCTCATTCCTAATGAACAAATTTTGTATTTCGTTTTTAGAAGTATATACAATTTTCTCACGATAACGTTATAAATAGTGTTACAAGTTGGTGGATGTTGTGTATGGAATTGGAAAAGAATGTGTACATCAAGTTCTCTTAATGTTTTTCTGAAGTTTTGGAAAAAAATTGCTTCTAGAATAGGAAGAATATCTTTTAACTTGAAGAGCCGTTTGTGAAACTGGGACGAACGCATGATATTTTATTATCCCCGGAATCGTTTTCGCACAGTCAAATCGACACTTCAGCTCATCTCGTGTATTTCCATGGCCCTCTTTAGAACTAAAAAATATTTTTGTTCCTAAAAAGTCATCTTTCGCCCAAGCATAAAATGCATCGCAGGTTAAAATTGGATCCCTTGAGGATGTCTGTAAACTTGCACGCATTGCTAATCTTTTTATGTTCCCGCCGATACCATCACATGACCCTTTACCATGTGCAGTCTCAGGGAAGTGCCACTCAGCTTCAATACCAAAATCCTCCTCATGATGGAGTAGATTTTGGAAATTGTTCCCAATGATCTAGAAAATGCAGGATGTTGGCCGTTTTCGAGGGGGTTGGAACAGCGGGACCCAAAACTTTTCCTCTTCATTATGAAATGGGAATGCTATGCGGTTCACTTGGATGAACATCAAATCTTGATTCAATTCAAGTGATGCGTAAAAATGACCCATCATAGACAAAATATTCACTTCGGATCGTAGATTACGGATACACTTGATAGTTGACAGTTCAGTTTATTTCACACGGAACAAGATAATGTTAACATTGGAAATTGTGAAGATAGCTTCACATTGATGTCAAAACAAAACAATGCTCACGTCAACTTCAGTCGAGAGTCTGGTTCAGCATGAAGAATGTTGTAAATTCTGTAGCATTATTTTGTTGAGATGATCAATAATGATAACGAATAATTTCTACAGTACATACAACATGTTCTATGTATTTTATCAATATTGAAAAAAATTTTTATCAACATCGCCGTACCGGGTGACGACTGACCAGTATGTTCAACGCGCTTGGAAGCTGGATCGTGCCGGCTTCAACGATTAAATCCACTGATGAGTTCATGAGACTCCATCATGTGTGACCAATGATTTTGAAGAGAAAAGAATAAGCTTTCGATTGAGCGTAATTAAAAAATTTTCAAAAATGCCGATCTTTAAAAAAAATTGAAAAGAAAAAGAAAAATCACTTTTTTTTTTGCAGAAATAATTAATTTGGAGAATTGTCTTCATATCTATTGGGAAAAACGGAAAAAAACCGACGAAAACCATCACTTGCATTAAAAAAAAATAATAATAACTGAAATATAATTCAACGAAGACAAACGTGTCCAAAACTTTGAGCCCCTGTATCTCGGCAACCCGTCGATATTTCCTTCCCCCCTTCTGCACAAATTATGTACTCCAATAGTACAACAACTCCACCAAGTTTCATAAAAATTCCAGCGATGAAGGTTTTTAGGCGGGTACACTTGACGTGGAATGCTCCATACGCGGAGTATTTGGAGTAGCAATGGGGCACGTGAAACGCAGTAGCTACTCCGTTTCAGCGCGTAGACCGTCCTTACTGATGGGCGCTGCTGTCGCTCTGAGCCGAGTATAACCTGTGCGCCAAATTTCTGTCAGTGCAATCAGGCACATCGCTTCTATGCCGCATTGCGTGGATATGAAATGGATGGATTAAATCGGTGAATAGAACTTAGAAGCGACGTACGTTACGCTCGCATCGCTTCTAAGTCCTATCCACCTTAAATCCATTTAGTATGATGCAAGGTTGGATAATTTGCACATAAAATTCCCAGATAACTGAAAGGAGTTTTGTACAAGATTTTTTTTATGGTCAGCTTGAGTTATCAATCTCAATTTATTCCCGTCATTTCTTCAGATTTGACGATATCAATATTTTTTTACACAATTTATATTGAGTTTCAATCTGTTCTATAAAATTCAATATAAACTCACGAAATTTTCAATAGAAAATATCGATACTGTCAGATACCGCCTATCCCTAATCCTATCCTTGAGGTTGGATGCATTTCTGCACTTTTTCTTTCACCTATCCCGCGTATTTATGCACAATAAGCGCAGAATAAATATATATGATTTCTCCTACGCGCGTAGAACCCGACCCTGATGCGATGTGGAGGCAACGTGCCTTACTGGCGGTGATGCTGTTGGGGTAGAGGTATTGAGGGGTTCGCTGAAAATTCAGTATAAATTCCCGTACAACCCTGTCACTGATGAGAAACACGTCGTACTATATAGATTTGAGGTGAATAAGCAAGATAGGTGGATGGGACGTAGAGGTGACCTATGTGCGACGTTGAAGTATTGGAGATATCAGAGGAGGAGATCTGTGCCAAATGTAACCCTAGGACAAGGTCCTATTATGAGAGATGTTGGAAAAAAAATATAACAAATTTCATGAAAACCACTGAGAAAGCAGCGTGTCTCAGTACTTATGTTCAGGGTGATTTGAAAAACCCCGGTTCTTTGCTATCCCAGATAGCACAAGAGTTCTAAAAGAATTGTATTCATTATGTGCTGTTTTAGAACTTTTGTGCTATCTGGATACTGAGTCCCTGGAACTCGATCGCTTCATTAGTGGTCTCATTAAGCAAATTTATGCAAATACAAGAACGCAATACACAGTTGTATACAGTTTCTTTGCATTGCATTCTCGTGTTTGTGTAAGCTGCGTGTACAGACCTTGAACATTTGAAGTTGACGTGTCATTGATTTTTCTTAATATGGAAAAAATTGAATATCGTGCAGTCATTAGATTCTTTGTTTTGAAGGGTTTAAAAGCAAAGGAAATTTATGAACAATTGTTAGAAGTGTATAAGGAGTCCTCACCTTGAAAACGCACCGTTGAATTTTGGGCTGGTGAATTTAAACGTGGTCGTACTAGCCTTGAAGACGATCCACGCGAAGGACGACCAAAAACTGCAACCACAGCAGAAATCATTGAGCATGTACATGATATGGTTAGTGAAGATCCAAGTTTGACTAAGCGTGAAATTGCTAATGCCATAGGCATCTCAGACGAACGAGTACTCCATATTTTACATGAAGAATTACGTATGAAAAAACTGTTTGGAAAGTTAGTGCCGCACACGTTAACCATTCAACGAAAACTGGATCGAAAACAAATTTCTCAGCGTAATTTGGAGCGCTTTAAGCAGAATAAAACCGACTTCTTGCGTCGTTTTATAACTATGGATGAGACTTGGATCTACCACCATGATCCTAAATTGAAACAAGAACGTTTACAGTGGACTGAAGCTGGTTGTTCAGCTCCAAAGCAGGTGAAGTCACAACGATCAGCAAAGAAGGTTATGGCATCAGTTTTTTGGGATGCAAAAGGAATTTTGTTCATTGATTATCTCCAGAAAGGTAAAACAATCAACTCCGAATATTACTGCAGCCTTTTGGATCAGCTGGATGGAAAAATTCGTGAGAAAAGACCTGGTTTAAAGAAGAAAAAAATCATTTTTCATCAAGATAATGCACCTGCTCACAAAAGTGTTTTGACGATGGCTAAATTCAAAGAACTCAAGTACGAATTGCTTGAACATCCACCGTATTCGCCAGATTTGGCTCCTAGCGACTACTATCTCTTCAGAAATCTCAAACAATTCCTTCGTGGAAAGCATTTTTCGTCGAATGAAGGGGCCATAGCAGCCGTAGACGGTTATTTTGCAGAGCTTCCGGAAAACCATTATAAGGATGGGATAAAATTATTGGAAGATCATTGAAACAAGTGTATTGAGCTTCTAGGAGATTATATTGAATAAAAAAATATATTTCGGAACAAAAACAGTATTCTTCCATTTCGAGCGCAGAAACTTTTCAACCAACCTGTATAACTATCTTTGTAGAGAAGGATACGTTATTCAAGCAAACTCGATTTCCCTTCTCTAATTACCTCCAATGAAAGCAAATCTTAGATAATCTACCCTTGACGCCCATGTCACTCCATTAGGGTAGAGATTGGAAAAATGTTCATCCTACACGGAGAAAAATGGTTCTTTACTATACTCTAAGGAATGTTGTTTTCTGATCGACAAAAAAATTCTCAATTTAGGTAAAATTTGCGAATCTCAAGAGGATACTAGCGTCGATAACTCGCATCATTATTTAGAAACAGGTAGAAGATCCCCTTAAGGAGCCACGAGCGTACCGACTGATTGAAAATTCTCTCGGTAAGAATTTCCCGAACTGAGTTGATGGAAAGGTCTGAAATTTTCAAGAAAAAATCTTCTGTTGCGGTACAGAGTCTGGATTTCAAAAAATAAGATTTTTTGTTCAGGCGGTAAAAGAAATTTTTTTTCGCAATTCGAAGTACTATACCGCAATAGATGAAGTACTAAGGAGTATTTGCTGGAAATTTCAGATCTTTCTATGGGATCACTTTGGAGAATTCTTAACGGGAAGATGTCGACTCAGTGAATACGTTGGTATCTCCTGAAGGAGTCACTAGTGATTACCATTCGAATGCGTTGGTCAGGAAAAGAAACGTCAATTTGATGCAACAACAGGTTCAATACGATTGCTAGTATCTCCTTAAGGTGATACCAGCGTTGGTACCTCGCATCATTGGTTAGAAAGGGACAAAATCATGGGATAGGAAGAGAGGTCCGATACCAACGCTGATATCCCCTTAAGAAAATATTATATTGGGTTTGTGAATATGACTCCGTCCTTTTTTGTTGAAATAAAACACATTTGCTTGTTCACAAAATTGAAGAACAGTTTATTCAAAGTATGCTCCATCTGCAGCTACAACCTTCGCCCATCTTTCAGGTAATTCATGTATTCCTTGCCTGAATAAATCCTGATCTCTTGAGCTGATTCAATGATTAAGCCAAATTTTGACACTTTCGTATTTAGCGAACCGTTCTCCTGTAAGATCTGAATGCATTGTCCGAAATAAGTGGTAATCCGACCGAGCTATGTCTGGCGAATATAGCGGGTGGAAAAGTACTCCCCAGTTCTGTCCATCTAAATATTTTTTCATGACTTGTGCGGTGTGCGGTTTGGCATTGTCATGTTGCAGAATTAATTGACTGTGCCTATTCATCCATTCTGGTTGTTTTTTTTCTATGACTTGCTTTAAATGCATTAGTTGTCGTTGGTAAAGTTCTCCATTGATAGTTTAAGAGGGTTCGAGCAACTCACAATATACAACACCTCTCTGATCCCACCAAATGCAGAGCGTAACCTTGGCACAGTGAATATTTCTTTTTTACACTGATTTCACAGATTGTTTTTCAACGTCCCATGTCTTTTTCTCTCAATTCATGTGGGACCCAGTTATTGAGTTTTTAAACCATTCCCATTGCTTTGAAACGCTTCGCAACAGTTGATCGTTCAACATTCAATGCTGCAGCCAGTTCTGCTTGAGTCTGGCAAGAATCTGCTGTCAACAATGCTTCCAAATCAGCATCTTCAAATTTTTTTGTTGGTTTTCTGTATTCTTTGTCATCAATGCCAAAATCATTATTTTGGATCGTCGAAACCATTCCTTGCAAGTTGTATTAGATGGAGCATGCTGACCGTAAATCTCCACAAGCAAACGATACGTTTCCGCTGCACTTTTCTTTGCAATAAAATAGTGTAACAACATTCCCCGCAAATGATGTTTACTTGAAACCAAAACCGACATGTTCAAGGAGGTAAAAATTTGTTGCTCACAAACCAAACCAAATGTCGCGTAGAGCGTTTGACAGCTGACAAAAAGTACTATCGAATACAAGTGTTGCTATCTATTAGTACACGTAAGCAATATGAACAACGACATGTGTTAGGATAGGGCGGAGTCATATTCACACACCCGATACTTGAACTAAGGAAATTTTTCTTTTCTCGTAAAAATATTCACTCCAGTGACTAAGACATCATTTCTGTTAACAAATTCGTTGATATTAGCAAAGGTATTTAGTCGCATCACTTTTTTTCTTTTAGCTTGTTCTTTCATTAGGCACCCATCGGTATACGTAGTATACCAGCACGGTGTGCCTATTGCACCCGTCATCGTAGCCTCTAAAATAGCCGTATCTTCTAAAATATTTGAGTAATCCAATTGGGAGTTGGATAGTTTTTCATTTCATACAACACAGATTGATAATCCGTGGGTTTGTTTGTGTGTCTGTCTGTCGGCAGTGTGTTTGTGGTCGGGATAACTCTGGACCAAGTGAACCAAATGGACTGAAATTTATAGGGGACCTTCTTCGAACCCTTACCCAAGGACCATTTGATTTTTATCAGAATCGGACAAGTCTTTCTATTTTTTTAAATTTTTTTCCCAAGAAATAGATGATCTCGGAGGAAATTTTCTTCTCTGTATACATATATACTATTGGGTATGGGAATAAGTTTCCGCCCTCTTGGAAAAAGTGTTGCTGCTGATACTATTTTTGAGTTCACTCAAGTGCTATACTTGTGATTTGGAAGTGTATATGTAAGGTGTCGATTGCGGTAATTGACATTTGTTACAAGCGTAAACATCATTTTTTATCTAGTGTCAAAAATGACAACGTTTGTCTCGATAAAACAACATTTGCGGGAAGTTATGCTTCATTATTTTATTTCGAAAAAAAGTGCCGCTGGAACGTAGCGTGTACTGTGCAATATTTACGGTGATCACGCTTCGTCTAATACAACTTGTGAAGAGTGGTTTCGACGATTCCAAAGTGGCGATTTTGACGTGAGTGATAAAGAACGCGGAGGGGCACCGAAAAAATTCGAAGATGTAAAACTGGAACAATTATTGAATGAAGATGCATGTCAAACCCTAGATGAGTTGTCTGAAGAGTTGGGTGTTGACAGGTCGACCGTCGGTAAACGCTTGCACAAGATGGGAATGGTCCAAAAAGCAGGTAATTGGGTGCCGCATCAACTAAAGGAGAGAGATATCGAGAGACGTTTGGTAACGTGCGAGATGCTTCTTGTACGGCAGGAAAGAAAGAGTTTTCTGCATCGTATTGTCACTGGCAATGAAAAATGGATCTATTACGATAATCCTAAGCGTCGAAAAAGTTGGGGACTGCCAGGTGTACCAGGTCCAGCGACACCGAAAAACAATATCCACGCTTCAAAGATTATGTTGTGCATCTGGTGGGATCAGAAAGGTGTCATTTATTATGAACTTCTCAAACCGTCAGAAACAATCGTTACAGACTACAGCTAATACGTTTGAATCGAGCTCTAAACAAAACGACCGGAATGGGACGGTAGACATGATAAACTCATCTTGCTGCATGATAATGCTAGGCCACATGTTGTTCAACCTGTTAAAAAACATTTGAAAGGAGTGAATTGGGAAATCTTGCTCCACCCGCCGTATTCCCCAGACATTGCGCCTTCGGATTATCATCTATTTCGATCTATGCAATCAGCCCTTACTGGAGAGCGGTTTACTTCTTACGAAAGTTCCGAAAAATGGCTCAATGAATGGATCGAGTCAAAAGAACCTGCTTTTTTTCTCCGAGCAATCTGTATGCTGCCTGAAAGATGGGCAAAAGTGGTCGCTTCCAATGGTGCATATTTTGAATAACATTATGTAATAATCCATTGTTTGAATAAAAATCAACTTTGCTTGAAAAAGGGCGGAAACTTATTCCTATACCCAATATATAGTCATATAGTATAGCATATATGTCATTTTCTCGGCAGGCTTTGAATAATCGTTAATCTGGCTTGAATCAACGGATTATTACGAAAGGTGGGTTCTAGGGGTTTCCAAGGGTGTTATATCCGAATCTGCTGTCAGAAAACGAATCAAAGATGGCGGATACAATATGGCGGACTTGGATTCAGTCATTTTCGCATTTGTGGACAGGTTCATATGAAACATGGTTTCTAACGGTTTGCGAGAGTGCTGAATTTGAATCTGCAGTCAAAAAACGAATCCAAGATGGCGGATCCAATATGGCGGTCGTGAAGTCAGTCCTTTTGGGATTCCTAGACAGATTTTCATGAAATATGAGTTCTAGGGGTTTTGGAGGATGCGTCATCCGAATGTGAGGTCGAAAAATGAATTCAAGGTGATGGATTCAATGCAGCAGACGTGAATTCAGTGGTTTTAGCATTCATGGACGGATCTTCATGGACCACGAATTCCAGGGCTTTTCGAGGATGGGCAGTCCAAATTTGGAGCCAAAAACATATCCGGAGTGGGGGATCCAATATGCTGGACGTGAATTCAGTCATTTTGGAATTCATGGACAGGTTATCATCATATATGGGGGTTTCAAAGGTTTTGAATCCGGATCTGACGTTGAAAAATGCATTCAAGATGACCAATCCGATATAGCAGATGTGAATCCAATCGTTTTCGCATCGATGGACAGATTCATATTGAACATGGGTTCTGGATATTTTACAGGGTGCTAAATCCAAATCCGGTGTCAGAAAACTCATTCAAGATGGCGAACGTGAATCCACTCATCTTCACATTTGTGGATAGATTTATATGAAACATTGGTTTCTGTGGGTTTCCGGAATCAAAATCTGAGATCATATATTACAACAAATGAGAATTCCGATCTTCCCGTGTAAGCTCTTTTGCATCCGAACACTCTCCAGAAGCGGGTTGACAATATGACAACTGCACACCAGTGGGAATTCAGAAGTGTAGAAAATATTCATTGCAACCAATGAAGCGTTAAACTGTTCCAATTCGTGCGTAAATTACGCCTAGGTGACTCCTCATTACGCTCAAACGACTCTTCGTTACGTTCGTTACTCAGCTTACGCTTTTGTCGCGCTCCCAGGCTTTATTTTCACTAGGACAGTTGTGCAAATTCTGCAGTTATTCAAAATCATGTTTCTGAATCATTGGAAGATGGTATAAAAAATGGTAGACAATTAGTTTCAGGCTTTCCGAATATGACATTCAAAGATTTTCTCAGTCAAGTGAAAAACCGATGAGTGCCTTCTCATATATCCCCGGATATCTGAATTGTTCAAGATGCGAGCGAAGCGAGCATATGTGGGCTACGATTGATTCAAAATGAGCGAAGCGAATTTTGAAGGAGGCCGGACTGCTGAGCAAAGCGAAGCAGTCAGGGAGCGGAGGCCTCTGGTTTTCTGTTATTCTAGGCTCTATAGTAATAGACCAGTTTGTTGTTTCAACAATACTTTTTCCTTCGTGTACTTTGGCTGTGGACAGTTCTCCATTGCCTCTACGTCATATGTGCGTTGCCTCCACATCCTATGCACTAATGGTCTGTCAGTCTACATAACTCACGCAAACGCAAGAATACTGTGCAGAAACTGTATACGGAATCTGCGCATTGCGTTCTTGCGTTTGCGTGAGTTGCGTAGATGGGAATAATCTGGTTCATCTTCAACCTCCAATCCACGTAGTGCAACGTGTCTTACGGGTGGTGCTATTAGAGTTGAAAAAATGGATGTAATTTTGACCTTTTGAGTTGAGTTAGAATAAGTATTCAAATAAGAAGAATTTTTCATGTGAATTCTTCATTTTCATTTGTGAGCAAATCTACTTCTCATTAGTTTAACAACTTACTTGTATATAGCATCTTCACTGTCAATTAGTTGCTTATAAGCACCAGTTGGTAACAGTTTCCAGAGAGGTAGACCGTAAAATGTATCGCGCAAGGCCGTAAAATGCACCTTAAGCGCATCCGCTAATTTCGTTGTTAAATCGCAATTTGATTCCGGGTTTAGAAAGCCTAAATTTCTACCTAATATTAATGTACACGTACCTGGAATCAAACACATAGGTAGGAACATTTATATTTGAATAGCTTTCAAATAAAAATCAAAAGTTTCGCCTTTAGAGGACGGGGTGCCTCAAAAATTTTTTTACCATCTTTCCTGTATTCAGCATATCAAATTACCCTGAAAAACATAAAAAATGTTGCCCTCAAGGGTAGCCCCTTTGGGGACCATTCCCGTCTGCTGAAGGCTAAACATTGAAACTAACGATAACGCACTAAAAAGAAAGTCCTCAATCCAGATCATTTCATGACTGAATCTAAAACGCAAACAAAACAAGCAAAAAAAAACACAATTGCCGACACGAGGGAAAAAGCTGAATTTCAGTCAATTTCAAATCAAGTTGCAAAAAAAGTGAGACTTCTTTTTACAGTGAACGGAGAATCACTTGAAACTGAAAAGTCGTGAATTTTACACGAACGCAATTTTATTTTCTAATCAGTATGAAATGTACTTTTTGTAACCTGTTTCTCGAAAGTATCCCTTTTCATACACGTTCTTGGAGACGAAAGTTGTCAATTGCATACGAATATTTTGAAAACTAATTTCCACATGCGCAAATAAAGAACTATGCGATATACTTTCATCCCTAGGGAAATTGTTTTGCGGGTTGAAAGTGAGCGAATAGTGGCACCATTACATGCCAGAAATAATAGCGACGACGAAATCTTGTGACAGTTCCTTGGAAACAAATGGATTTCGTCTCAAGAGGATACGAGCGTACCGACCGAGCACAGGTTCTTTTTTACCAAAATCCTCAAAATGAGAAAATCAAGACTTAGTTTCAACACACTTGTCACTCACTATGCTCGTGCAGCAAACTTTACAGACGTTGCAATCATCAATTTTCGTCCCTCCATGCACTATCTACTATCGATTTTTGTTTTCAGAGCAGTTGAGTGGATCTAAATTCATAATACTTACTTTCTAAACCTAATTTATAAGCCAGATCTTCAAATCCTTTCACCGCATAGCCTTCGTCGGGTCCTGTCCGTTGTTTATAGATCAAATCGATGAAACTGTCGGACACGACATTTAAAGCAGGAAAGAATCCATAAACAGTACGGGCTCCTGTGAGTTGGGGTGTTAAAGCAGCTCGCAATTTTTGCCATGTTGTACCCTGTCTATGAAGATATTCAAATTAAAATTGATTCAACTTCATATAAACTTTGTTAGTATTTCTATGATGTATGATAGGTTTGTGAAACAATTCCCGAATAGGAAAATTTTCAAAATTATATATACACTGTTAGAAAAATTCGGACAAAACTTTATAATACGGATACTAAGTTTTTTACAAATCACTGTTACGAAATTTTGTATCATGTCAACACATGTGGCCATATCTGTTTATATCATTGTTACAAAGTTTGATATCATTTTTGATACAATATTTCATATTATTCATAACAGTGTAATTTATATATAATTATTGTGTAATTTATATAGAATTATATATAACTTATATATAAAATGTACCGAATTAAATATAAATTATATATCATGTTTTTAATTTTTCCAGTCGGGTTTGATCTATTGCTGTTAAATCAGATCAAAATCAAGTTTGTTCTATATTTTACTGTCTAAGTCTGAAAGAGATAAGGATCACTCGTTCCACTCCATTAAGTCTCAGAAGTGAGCTCTGGCCTGCTTCGAGTGGTATCGTCACTCTTTCAGAAAGAAAAATGACTTTCAAAATTGAACTGGTTGAGAATTTTCAACCTCAATCCTTGGGCCATCACTTTAAAAAGTGGTTATTTCACTGGAAAATTTGATAAGCTCACTTCTGGCTGGCTGAAGGAAAAGAACTATCGTACTTTATATCATTGAGTAGATTTTTATATGGAACTATATTTGAATTTATGTGCAATATAAATGAGTGAAATATTACTCACTCATTGACCAAACCAAGGTTGGTGTAACGATCACGACGATAACTTCTATAATACGATATGACTTCTTGAGGAGGACGAAGTGGGTATCTGGAACCTTTTCTCAAAATGGTCTCAATATCGCGTCGTGAGAACACGGATATCACAGGATGATTCCAAAGTGCTTCCTCCTTGCACAAAGCCCCGTACCGTCGATTCAAATCTACTCTTGAATCATGCAATTTATCCATCCATTGATTGACTCGATCATTTATCATTTCTCATGATTATGATTTACTTGATTTATCTCATTATTTCACAATAATACTCTCAGAAAAAATTGTGTATCATTGGAGAGAATAATTACAGTTCGTACTGTGATGCTAATAACTAGATCACTTCTAATTGATTGACATCTATTCTGATGATTCTGATAATACATAATATTATCAATGTCGTGAATGATGATGTTTCTAGTTCATGACAATGATAAAGATAGAAAACACATTATCCTTCGTCGTGCAACCTAGTTGACTACCTAAGTTTTTTAAAAATCCTTTAGCGGATTCAAGTATATTTTAAATATGTTTTAATCATGATTTTACAATTTTTAGAGCAATACGTATGAATTCCATATTCGAAAAGACATTTTTTTGAACCTGAAGAATTGTTAAATCATCTAAACGATAAAATTTAAGGTAAAATCGATCAAAGTTTCAAATGTAACAAAATTTTTCAATATGGTTATATTGACATTTACACTCATTAATTTTAGTTGAAAATTTATTAGAATGATTCATCTGTGAATCAAAAAATGAACAAAAATTCTGGTCAAGGTCCATACCTTTATAAGCATCGTGAATCTTGTTCATCCGATAACCACCAAAACATGAAAAAATCCACCTTGTTCCGAGGATTGGTAAGGCGCACGGACCTGGCACATCTCTCTCAGTCTTAAGCTTCCCTCTTATCTTTTCATCTGATCCAGCTGGAAACACGCAGTCAAAGGAAAAAAGAGCATGAGATGAGATCGCAGTCAAATTGATTATATTTCCAGGAATAAACAGATGTAAATTTTGATCTGTTATCAATATTCTATGATAAATCTAGTAGATCCTTTGAGTAGGAGTCGAAATTTATTTCTGAACATGATTCTTTCACAGATTGAAATTCAATTGAGTAAAATTTTCGTATCTCGAGATATCTTCTTGATAAGAGATCTTATTACGCAACAGTTTGAGGGGAGGGTGGGGGGAGGTATGGAATAACCACTTTGATGAATCCGTTTGTCTAAACATTTTCGCCTTAGCCATTGCAGGTGTAGCACACTGTAAAAAGAAAGTCTTATCTGTTTGCATCTTAATTTCAGACAATGCTTTTTCCATTGTGTCGGCGATTATTTTTCCGGCTTAATTTGTTTGCATCATAGATTCAGCCATGAAATGAACTGAATTTAAGACTTTCTTTTTACAGTGCAGGGACTTTACTCTATGGTATAAATATGGGAAAAACGATATCTCAAAACCTTCTGTACCAATGCGATTCATGTTGAACATGGTTTTACAATAAATATTCCACTAGGTCACAACGTTTTTCTGGTTTTTTTTCGCCTAAGACCGATTTTACAGCTACAAATATCGTAATGTTTACTTCAACCAATCGCCGAAAATTGAAAAAAAAATTTGCAAAATAAAACGACAAAGTTGCGACCTGGATTTATTTATAAATGAATCCTTTTTTTGCAACTATTTGTGTTTCATATGATCTTGTGGCGAGTTATTCTGGACATCGCAGAACTTATTTTTTTGAAATGGCTCCCATCAATTAAATCTCACTGAATCATTTATGAATATTTTATGACGAAAACATTACTAAACCCTATTGCAAAAATCCAGGTGGGAATCCAGGTACCCATCCGAAATCCCCATAGGAAGCTTGAAAATCCAGTTAGAACTCCTGGGAATCCATGATGGAAATTTCCCATGTGAGAAACCAGGTGGGAATTCACGTAGGAAACCATGGGATTCAAGCAAATCCATAGGAAACCATCCGAACTTCCTACAGGAAAACATGGGAATCCATCTGGATTCCTGTATGCATTCCCACCTGGATTTTTTCAATGGGGAATATTCTTTAAATGTTGTATAACTATGTACAGAAAACTTAAATAAAGTTATTTTAATAGTCTCTTGAAAACAAACTCTCGAAAGAAGTGCATTTTCTAGACCCTCTTAAGATGTATTTGAGACATGTGAATCCCATATTTCTTTCAAAAAACCTTTGATGAGACATCATTCAAGTGATCTCTTAAACGGCAGAAGAGCTTCATATTATATATCTAGAAGACATGTGCAAAATGTAATTACTTACTGAGGGAAAAAGAAATTAACTTATTTCATATACTCCTTCATGTTTGAGAAATAAATACATATCGACCTTGAAAGGAATGAAAAAACAGTTAAAATTCACATTAATCGACACAAGAAAGTGTTAATGAAAAACAAATATTTATGACACAGAGAATTGAACTCGGAACTACAATATCTAATCTATCACGTTAACCTTTCCACCACGTGTCACGTAGGAAGAAATAAATCATCTCATGTAATCAATCTCAATGGATGCTTTTTTATATTCAGAACGTGTTTTGTGTTTTAGGATGTTTGTTTTAAAACTTCATGATAAACAGTTCGATCGAAGAAACATTATCAGGTGCGTTTACCTATCAACTCTCAAATGATACGCTAAGAGCAAAAGTGGCACCCAAATTGTTGGCAAGTGAAAACAGGACAGGAACTTTTGAGAGCAAGAATGGAACGTCAAAAGTTCCGAGCAAAAGCGATACACCTATAATTCGGAACGAAAGAGCAACCACAGGAATCTCTGGGCAAAAATGAAACACTGAAGAGGTCGAGCAAAATCGAACCAACGCACAACCCAATTTTCTATTCATGCGCTGGTTCGATTTTGCTCGACCTCTTCAGTGTTTCATTTTTGCCCAGAGATTCCTGTGGTTGCTCTTTCGTTCCGAATTATAGGTGTATCGCTTTTGCTCGGAACTTTTGACGTTCCATTCTTGCTCTCAAAAGTTCCTGTCCTGTTTTTACTTGACAACAATTTGGGTGCACTGTTGGAAATAATACAAAATCTTGTATCACAAATGATATTGAATTCCGTAACAAGCTGTTATATGAAATTTTGTATCAAAACTGATCCTAAATTTTATCACAAATTTAATCACAGATATGGCCACATGATTGACATGATACAAAATTTCGTAATACTGATACGTAAAAAACTTCGTATCCGTGTTGTGAAGTTTTGTACTGATTTTTCTAACAGTGTGCCACTTTTGCTCTTAGCGTATCAAATGTCAATTTCCAATGAATTTTCCATTCATTTTTTTTTCGTGTCATCTGTACCAAAAAAAATTGATGACACATGGTATGCGATGGAAAATTTCATACTCTTCCGGAACATGGCTTCAGAATTTGTCTAAAATCATTGCTTAAATAGTCATGCACAATGTTCTCCAAAAAAGGTGCGGTGTATTTAAACCGTTGTTTACCATACTGGGGTAAAATCCACCCTAGCCCCATTCCACCTCAATTTCAAGTCCTTTCATGTAAGGGCACGGGGTCAATAACGAAATCTATCGATAGCCAAAAAATGCCTTTACTTCGTGGCGGAGTAACATTCCGGTGGAATTGAATAACGAAATACTCGTTTGTCAAAGATCCAAATTCTTGCAGTGAATTCTCCAAACGATGTCTTTAGTTGCAGAAAATTAATTCGAGAAGTTAGTATGTTATTTTCAGCGCCTGGTTAGGGCCTGGGGACTGCCACGATTCATTTCTACCCGCACAGTTGGAAATTTTGTGTTAAATTCAACACATCCCACATGTCCCAAACGGTCCACACATATTTTTGTGTCGATATCACATAATGTATTTGTGTTAGCTAATAACTCAAGCTGGATGTAAATAATATAACACAAAAGAATGTTGATAAAATTTTGATTGGAATTTCCGATCGTGTAAATTCAACAGATGAGTACTGTCAAATAAAATCCAAAATAAGGAATGAATCAACAGTTCACAAGTGTAATTTATGGATTTTTTTACATCAATCAAATGTGAAAATCACACTTTTTTCGTGTTGAAACAATGCATAAGAATAAATTGAAAAACAACAGTACTTCAATGAGCATTGAACATGGATCGTCGGGACCGAATGTTGAAGCTGTATCACTCAAGCCACTGCCGGTCCTTTGATTGAGTGTACTTTCTTTGCGTATATCGACTCGGACTCTATCTTCAAATTCACATATCTAGAAAACGAATTTCCATTACAATGAAAGCTAAAACCAAAATGCATGAACAGTTCTTCCGACGACTACTAAAGTTACACGTACATAGAAGTTTCATAAAAAAATAGCTCCCACCACTGGCGATCTCCCCTTGGTAGTTGAGAACAACACAATTTTTATGTTCAATCTTGAGTTGAATAACATTTGTGTCATTTTGACACTTTTTTTCACTTGTTTGAATGATTTCACATTATAAATCAGTTAAGACCTGATTACACAAGGACTGTCCGTAGAAGTTACACGTGGTTGTGTTGAATATTTAACAGAAAATTCGTGACACACGGATTTTTTAACACATTTACACAAAATTTTAAACTGTGCGGCCAGTTTTTGAATTGACGCGTTTGAGAATTTTAATTTTTGATTTTCATTTGGGAAGAGAGATATTGAATTTTCTACCAGGTGTGTAAGTATGAAACCGGAATTTGCCCATAGGTGGCGCTAGATGTCGATGCAGTTACCGACACATCACGTCAGCGGTGTCTTGTTATTGTATCGATATCCGACAAAGATTCCCAACTCACAATAACACGAGTTTCATTCAGTAGCATTAGTTTATTAGAGATAAACATGTCGAGTTTTATGCGAACAAATTACGATTTGCGGACAGCACCACTTTTCTGTTTTCATCTGAAGAAAACCGCAGCCGAATCGCATCGAATGCTTATGGAGGCGTTTGGTGAACATGCTCTCGGTGAAACACAGTGTTTCGAGTGGTTCAAACGGTTCAAAAGTGGCGATTTTGACGTCAGGAACGAAGAACGTGGAAGACCACCGAAAAAGTTTGAAGACGGTGACCTGCAAGCCTTGTTGGACGAAGACGACGCTCAAACACAACAACAACTGGCGGATCATTTGAAGGTGACCCGAGAAGCCATCTCCCTTCGGTTGAAAGCCATGGGAAAGATACAAAAGGTGGGGGAATGGGTTCCACATGAACTCAACGAAAGACAGCAGGAAAACCGCAAAACATCATGCGAAATGCTGCTCGCCAGGTTCCAAAGAAAGTCATTTTCTCCATCGAATTGTGACTGGCAATGAAAAGTGGATATATTTCGAGAATCCTAAGCGCAAAAAGTCATGGGTCACTCCGGGTGAACCATCAACATCGACGGCAAAACCAAACTGCTACGGACGAAAGACAATGCTGTGTGTTTGGTGGGATCAGAAGGGCGTAATCTACTACGAGCTGCTGAATCCTGGGGAAACTGTCAATACTCAACGCTACCGACAACAAATGATCGATTTGGATCGAGTTTTGCGTGAAAAACGACCAGAATACCGACGAAGACAACACAAGGTAATTTTGCTGCATGACAATGCACCAGCACACAAAGCAAAACGGGTCCAGGAAACGATAGAGTTGTTCCGTTGGGAGATTCTTCAGCACGCGCCTTACTCACCGGACCTTGCCCCATCCGATTACTACTTACTTGCATCGATGGGACACGCACTTGCTGCGCAGCGCTTTACTTCTTACGAAAATGGCTCGATGACTGGTTTGCCTCAAAAGAGCAACAGTTCTTTTGGCGCGGAATCCACAAATTGCCAGAAAGATGGAAAAAATGTATAGATAGCGACGGACAATACTTTGAATAAGTTACTTTGTATCATATCATCACAATAAACGTGTTTTTTCTGTACAAAAATTCCAGTTTCATACTCACACACCTGGTATTCCGGACCCTATATATCTTGGAATTTAAAACTCGAAAACACTTTTCCATCTGGGAAAGGATACCTATGTCACCGATTTCATGTAACCATTTAGATCTGCACTAGGGTGGTTCTTATTTTCCCAATTTTCAAGTGTGTCTCGCCCCCTCCCCCAAAGGGTGCAAATTCACCCCAAAATAACCCCTGCAAAACCCTAGGTCGATCAGACAATATTAAAACGTGCTCCCAGAGGCTCAAAGTTTGTAAATTTTGCATTATTTCGGAGTTTTCCAGTATTTTATATCATAACTTCCCAAGTGCGCATGGCCCAAATTCTTTCTGCCCCACTGCCCTCACAAGGATTATAATTCACTTCAAAATAACACCTCAAAACCTGCAGGTCGGTCAGAGAATATTGACAGGCGCCACCCGAGGTTAAAAGTTGGAAAATTTCTTCATTAGATGAAGTTGTTGAGTATTTTGTACACGGAGAAAATTTTGTAGTATAAATTGTAACAAAAATGTATTGAATATTACTATGTTTTTGTAAAGTTGGACCATACTGACATTACGATGAATATTGCTATGATAATGATCGAAATTACGGTACAATGTAATAAAGTTGGACACAAAACAAAGAAGAATTACAATTTTCCTTCCGTGAAAAGAGATGCTCGCGAAGTATTTAAAAATCAGCGTTGAGTGATTTCGGTCACAGTGTCAGTATAGTCCAACATTACAAAAGAATTATAGTAATCGATACTACAAAATTCTCTGCGTGTATGATAACTTTCTGGGTGCGAATAACTCCAATTTTTCCTGCCTGAATTCATCTGAGAGGATTCAAATTCACTCAAGAATTCTTCTCAATTACAATATGTGTTTGTTTTTTGTGCTATAATGAAATGCTTTTTATGAAGACTTATTCCATATATCCCAATATAATATGATATTTACTACCGGTTCAAAGTTTAGCATTACTGCGTGCCAAACATAGATAACTTCAAAGTTGAGTATCTCAGCGAAAAATGATTGTAGAGGAATAATCAAAGGAGCAATTTTAAGGGGAAAGTCTGATGTTTCAATATCATTTGACTTCCTTGCACTGAGAAAAAGGATAGTTTGATTCAACTGAGTTTCAGTTGCCTCAACCCCGCCACGCATTTGGATACGGCCAAATGAATCTAGGAATTGACTGGACTGCTTGATGAGTTTGGAAAAGGAAGTTGTCTCAACCCCGAAGTACAGAACTTTCAACGAAATCTAATTATTCGTCAATATTGAGATCATTTTGCTGTCGCATCACATCAAACAACTCCTTCCTACTCACTTTTTATATTCCAGAAGGACCTGAGGAGGAATAAATCATCATTACAAAAGAATGGATACCAACTCGGTGAGAATTTCGTAAAACACGAAATGATTTCAATGTACGTGATTCATTGAATTCCGCACGAATCCGCAGTCTCTGTTTCAATATCCTTGAAGCTAAAACCTTCAATTTCATCATGATATCAAGCAAAATATCCGGAAATCCCCGGAAATATAACAAAATTATCATTTTACTCTATAGAAAAGACTAAAATGAAATGGTTTTCAATTGCGTCTGTTTGATGAGACCTAATTGCTTAAAATTCAACGAATTCTTGTGAAAACACATTCACCGTACTCTTTCTTACCTGCTTCAACGCACTCCATACACGGAAAGACCGGGTCTATTAATTTTTAGAAAGAATTTATCAACGTTCAGAAAAATGACTGTCAATTGAGGGAAAAAGAGGATCGCTGAAGAATATTCGTAGTGAGTCTACCAAAAATTCATAGTCAAAATATTAACAGTTGATAGTTTCATTGGTATTTTTCACAGTGAAACTATCAATTGTTAATACATCGACTACGAATTTTCAGTAGACTCACTACGAATATTTTCCAGCGATCCTCGTTTTCCCTAAATTGACAGCCATTTTTCTAAATATTAACAGAACCGGTCTTTCCGTGTACCATAAAAACTATTCTGCGTTCATTAGTTATCAATACCCACTCAAAGTCTCAGATGTCAAATATAATGCACAATTAAATATCACGGAATTTCAACTGATATCCTAGGTTAGAGGATGATGAGAGGCAAGGGAAGACGATCGGCTTCAATTGCCCAATTATGGAACAACTTCAAGCAATACTTCTGATCGACCTACGATAACTTTCATGAAATTGATTTTTGGCCGGTTAAATCAATCGAATACCCCACTGTGCAATGTTTTGGGAATTTGTGTTAAGTGTTGTTGTCAGGATGTTTATTGACCGGCTCTCCCCTCTCCTTCCTACCATGGTCTGTCATTTTCTCCCTGTTTTGTTGATGGGATTCGTTGCTGCTTCAGTCCGTGATGCTTGACTAGTCGTGTTTTAGCGTAGACCAGGGCCGGATTTATCATAAAGGCGGACTAGGCGCCGCCTAGGGGCCCCCACGGTTGAGGGGCCCCCACGGTTGAGGGGCCCCCACTCATCGATCAGGTTTTGCAGAAATCGGAATTTCAATTTCTTGACCCTTATGAAAAAATTAATATTACTCGCATACTCACTACGAAAACAGTTTTGAAAATCGAAGGAATCCAACACTTTTCAGTGAATAAAATGTATTTGAAGTATTGGAATATAACACTTCTGAATACACTCAGAAAATGCTATGTTTGACCTGAAGTCAGTGATTCTTTCTGTGGCTACCAACAACCCAAACCTGGCGTTCTCTCAATGTGAAGAACTCTAGATTTGTTTGAAAAACTATGAAACCTCTGAAACCCCCTTATAAACTCTTCTGTAAGAATCCGTGGAATGTTCAAGGATTTTCAGTGAAGTTTTCTCATTAGGGTAACGTTCCTTGGGCGTATTATTTCTGCAATGAGTATTTGAATTGGCTTGATCAATATTATTCCTTTTATAAAGAAAAATAACGTTTCTGAATCAAAAAATAGTATCAGCTCTAATACTTATAGTGAAAATAGTATTGAGAAGAATTGAATTTCAATACTTTTTTGATATCAGTACGTTTTTTCATTTTTCGGAATTTCATTCCATATCACTTAATTTCTATGGAATTGATCAAGAAAGTTACACTGTTCTTATTCCAAAGAACCGCAATGTTTGGAAATCGGTCGCCTTACATGGGCCTCCCAAGAAATTCCGCCTAAGGGCCCCACCATGGGTAAATCCGGCGCTGGCGTAGACGATGCTGTCCGGATGAATTCTGAAATGCAAATTTTGCTGCACAGTTGGCAAGAATCGAACTCACAACAACTTTCAGTATTGAAGACTAGCGCTTTACCCACTGAGCTATGGAGGCTGTTCAAATAACCTCAACCCAAGAATGCCATTTTGAACATGATTCATCCGATCTAGAAGATACAATTGACGTAATGTCTTATGAAATGGACGAAAGTTCATATCGAATCTGTGAATATAAGTGGATCATACTCTATGTAAAATCACGTGTTTTTTTTCATATTAGTAGGAAATAATTCTTTTTGCAACGAACGCTTGTGTATATCTACATTGAATTCCTTTGGTTGTGATGAACTTCATGACATATCAAAAGCGATCGCATTGATGAGGTTGTCTTAACCCCGCCCCTTTTCAGCCAAACTTATTGGATATTCGTTCAATTAACCAATTCTCCAGAAGCCATTGAATGAGAATATCATCTCAAATGCTAATCCTTTTCAATTACACCTGATGCATTTCAATCACCTCGATGTGAGATTGAATCAACTGCTTAAAATGGTGCGTTTAAATTTCGTTGTGTTTCCATTAAAGACATGGTGATTGACTGACACGCGCGTCTCATTTAGTTACAATATCGCTACAGGGTTGAACCAATAAACGTGGATTTTTGTACCAAATGACGGGGAATTTATATCAAGCGTTATTCTCTTGACTCAACCGAATACCTGCCAAACCCTTGGTGGGGTTGCCAAAAACACATTTTTTTTCTCAGTGTGATCTATCATGATTATCCAACAATCTGCATCGAATTGGGTCTGAGCATTCTTGCCTACATTCATCCAATTTTTCAAACAGATGTAGCTCGCAGGGAAATTATGACAAGGGAATCCGGAAATGGCCATTTCGTAGAGAATCCTCTCAGCTCCGAAATACTGTTCTCCTTTTTCCGAGAGAATCATTTTCAGCGAAGTTACGTGATTTTTCGTGTGGCTTGTAATTTTGAGACGGTTAAGAGGACCAAAACTGTCTAGGAAGGAAAAAGTTTAACTCTCAGATGTATTCCCTTGGTACAATACCTTTCAAAACTAAACTTTTTGCTTCCTGCGAATTTTTTGTCCTCTCAGCTGTCTCAAAATCTCAAGTCATAAAAAATCACGTGACTCTGCTGAAAATGGTTTTATCGGAACAAGGAGAGAAGCATTCTGAGGTTGAAAGAATTCTTTACGAAATAGCCATTTCCGGTAGTGATGCCAGAATGGAGGGTGAGGACCGTCGAGGCTACACAATCAAATTTCGTATACGTACCAGAAAAGGACCGTAGGGAAAATGTAACGGAGAGAGGGTAGCCTCGACGGTCCTCACCCTCCATTCTGGCATCAATGATTTCCGGATTCCCGTGTCATAATTTTCCTGCGAGCTGCATCTCTTTGAAAAATTAAACAAATATCGTCAAGAATTTTTTACCATTTTTTTGGTAATATTTACTATGCTACATATATATTATTACCAAAAAAATGGTGCAGAATTCTGTTCTTACATAGTAACAATCACGATTTCATATAAAATGAGACTGAATACTATGTTAGCATGGTAAATATTACCATTTTTTTCTCTCCGTGCAGCTGCTGGATACACTTTAAAAAAATTTCACCGGAAAATTCCAGTACATGTAGTGGAAGCAATTAACTTGTACATGTACCGGAAAATTTTAGCACATTTGTACTCCAAAAATTCAGTGCGAACGTTATGGAATTTCAGCATCAAAACTGGAAATTTTCTGAGTCTCAGTACTTGAATTTTTCAGTACACGAATTGGACTTTTCCAGGACATGTACTGGAAAATTAATGCTGAAAATATCCATGAAAATTGAAAAAAAATTGCTCACGCAGAGTGAGTTTGCAGGGTTCTTGTGTTCCAAGATGATTAAGAAACTTGATCGTTCATTTGGATGAACAGAAACTCATGACGCTACCTAACGGGATTTGAACCCACGCTTTTCTACCTGCCTACCAACTGAAACCTAAGATCTAACCGATGAGCTATAGCGCGACATGTTGGAAGGCCAGCTTGGGTTACTACATATGTTTCGTATCTAGAATACACAAGAGGATAAGTCTTCGAAAAACCTCATATATTAATTTTATTGGCTACAATTACAATTATTATTCAAAATCTCAATCAGGAAATTTTTAATTCAAAAGACTTGAAATTTTTCCTGCCAGAAATAGTCCAATAGAAGTGGAAAATTTCAGTGCAAATTTCTCCCAAGTCCTTTTTGAGGGGATATTTTTTTCTGGTGCACAAGAACTATAAAATTGTAGTACGAGCCGGTAAAATTTTCGCGAAATCATGGCAAAATTTCCGTACATCATCTCAAACTTGAAAATTCCAGTACAAGGACTGAATTTTCAGTTATGCTTGGTAAATTTTCAATACCGTACCAAAAAAATTTCTGTACATGTACTGAAATATCCATATTCCAGTACTAGCACTGGAAATTTCCAGTCCAGTTTTTTTTTACAGTGTAGTTAATCTGTGTCAGTCACTGGGAGATGTGAGTGTTACATTACTACCTCTCCATTGTCTAAAATTGCTACACGGAAAAAATTTTAGGACTGAATCAATACAACTGTTTGTACTGAAAGAGTTCAAATGTAGTTTGAACAGTAACAGTGCAACTTTTTGACTTGACTCGGTTGAAAAATTGAATTGTAAAAGTTCAAAACAAAATCGAACTCTTATAGTCACACGATGCGGGCGATTAAATCCAATAGTTTGGCGTGGAAGAGTGCGGCGCTGTGTCGAACTGCGAGAGTTCAAGCGATCGGACTCTCAGAGTACGATCGCTTGATCTCTCGCAGTTCGACGCAGCGCTGCACTCTCTCACGCCAAACTATTGGATTTAATGACGTGGATCGTGTGACTATACGAGTTCAATGTTGTTTTGAACTCTGAAGATTCGAATTTTGAACTTGCATAACCAAAAATAATTGAACTGTTACAGTTATATAAATTTCGAACTCTCACGGTCCAAAAATTTTTTCCGTGTATTCAGTGGTGAGATAGTACCAAAATTCACTAGCCCATAGCTAGACAGTGATGAGTTTCAATTTCCACTCGGTTATTGTCTGATCAATCTGGGGTTTTGCAGGTGCTATTTTGGCGTGAATTGGAACCTTCTTGGTGATGAGACGAACAAAATTAAAATATCGAGAACATAAGGACCACCCTAATCTACACTGTGGGGAATGTTTATGAATTTTGTAACCATCTGAGAGACATCTCTACTCAAAATTCCTTAATTCTAAAATAAGTGTATTGTAATACATTCCTGTTCCGAAAATTCGTTATTTCAAAATGTTCCTCATCCAATGCACCCTACTATTGTAGATCTTATTTCCAAAATAACATCATCCCAAAATATGAATAATCAACATTTTGTCCATTCTCGCATATCTTCTGTAATGAATATCTTGATTTATAAACTGCTTTCATCTGTGACATCCCTATTCTCAAATATGTTTGTTTCACAATATCCCAAACAAATGCTTGAATTCCTATGTAAATGTCCTTTTTCACTTATTCGCATTCTTTGACATCTGCATTTCCAAATATCTTCATTCAGATACATCTCTTTTCTTGAATAATCAGGTGGGGAAAAACAATATTCTATGACATCTTTATGCTGAGATATTTCTATTGCACTTATCGTGAATGTAGAGACGATCGTTAAGAGCATCCCGTAGACTCAAGAGTTACTAGATCCTTGTACCAAAAAAATACTCGAAGATGACTTGTATCATTCCATTGTATTGAGTCTTCTGCGAGTACTTTGAGTACAGAGATCTAGTAACTCTAAGGACTACGAGACGCCCTTAATAGTCAGCGAATTATCAATAGAAACACAATAAAAAGATGTCTGCATACAGATGTCATAGAAAAGAGATATTGCCTTGTTCCTCTCCTAGTTATTTCAGAATGAAGATGTATCTGAATGAAGATATTTGAAAATACAGATGTCAGAGAATGCGAATAATTAAAAGAGAAAATGAACAGAAATTCAGATATTTGTTCGAGATATTTGAAAACAAAGATATTTGAGGACAGAGACGTCACAGATGGAAGGGATTTATGAATCAAAATATTCATTGAAGAAGATGTTGCAGAATGAACAAAATTTTGATTATTCATATTTTTGGATGGTGTTTGGTCTGGTCGAAGAAACCCTCCATCGATTTTTTCCCACCCCCTCTGTAATAATTTGTATCAGAACATTGGTTGTAGTTTTATACTGAGAAAGTTATTTACGTCTTTCTTATGGATGGTACTATAATGAATTGATATATTACTTGATTGAACTTACCGGTAACATTCTGTGGTATTCCACTCCAAAACCACCAAGAAGGTCGATAATTGGTAGCCAATAATAGAATTCCAAAAAGTGCTGCCGCTATGACTTCAAACCATGCTCCAGATAGCAACATTTTAAGATTGTTTCACAAGATTCAAGACTGTCCCTCGACTATGAAACTCCTGTAATCATGATAACATAACTGTGAGTTTTGAATAAAATATTACCATGAATCTAATTGAATATCATTCCGAATGGAGTAGTTGTCGGAATTTAATTTAATTTATATATAAACTCTAATGAATCATATATGAATTTCGTATAATTACACTGAGGACCCAATTTCATAGACTCGAAGAAAATTTCTTTGTCCTCATTCTGATAAATCTTGCTTCCGATGAAAAAAATTATTCATTTCAATGAGAAAATGTTTCATCGAAACGAAACCACATTCTTCGAATTCAAGAAGGAATATATTCCTGTTTCAATTTGAGAATTTTTCGTTCCAATCTGATGAAAAGTTTTTCCATCTGACTTAGTTTTTTTCCACTGAAAAAAAGATTTGTTAGAATGACGGCAAAGAAAATTTTCTTTCAGTTCAAGAAATTGGGTCCTCAGTGTAATTTTTCAAACTCTTCCACTCGGAGTGAAGCAAAATTTCATAAATCATTGAGTGGGAATTTATAAATGTATATAACCGATCGAACATTGGTGGAATGCATCCACCATGTTTTTTTTCAAAGCAATTAAAAACAATTGTACATAATTGAATGACGTCACCTGACGTCTTGGTAGTTAGGTCGTTTTGGTAAAACAAAATGTAAATATTATTCCATATCATTATGAAAACGCCTCTCAGCAGATCATTCTCACATTCAACATCGCCTTGTATACTGTATGCGTGTGTAGTTTAGAAGAATATTTATTCAATTATTACATAAGTAAATACACTGAGAAAAAAGCAACGTGGTTACAGGAACTATGTTCGCATGATCAAAGATTCACGGTTGCAGTGACGTGAAATTTGGTCATGATGACGAGAAAAACAAGACAAAATCACATGAATGTAGTTGTAGCAACTACATAAGAAGGTCAAGGCAAAAATCAACGACGTGCTGTAGTTGTGCCGACCAGATTTTTCTCTGAGTGTAGAGTATCATCGTGTTGTTAATATTCTTCAGAATAACGATCCTGACCTGTAGACAATAAAAATGGATATAATCCTCGAATATGCTTCAGATTCAGATTCGGATGAAGCACAACTAAATGACGGTATGTACCATACAGAAAAATAGAGCCTTTCAACAATCTAGTAAATACTTTATTAACAATTTTTGTAAGAAACTTCCACTTCATGTTATAGGAGCGATTTCTACTCATGTAATCGAGAAACTTATTGAAATTCAAATTGCATATAAATACAAATTCAACTACTCAACTATACTGTTGATGAGGAATATAATATAGCAAACACTAAGAATGAAAATACTTTCGACTGAATTCTTAATTCAATCAAGAATTGGAAATTTCATTTACCGATATGTTTGACAAATGTATGGAATTTCAAGAAATTTCCAACAGTGTAGTCTAACGAGTCTCACCGGTGTTTCGTGAGAAATCTTCCTGATGAATCAATCTGAAATTTTGCTTACAATCTGATAGAGAACTCCTCTGAAAGTACAAAGTATTTTTTGGGATGTTTTTGGAACATCCAGAAAACTTTCGAAATGCTTTTGGAACGTTTTAAAGAAATCCCAGAGATACATTGTGTTGTTTGAGGGACTGTTTTGATGTACAAAATTTGTTCATTTTGTACTCTAAACATGTTTTATTTTTTCAAATGTATTATTGTACATTGTTATCACTACGTTTAAAACTGGATTTTTCTGTTTTCCTCACACTATTGATCTACACTGATGGAATATGATTGAGGATTTCGATTTTTATTTAATTTTTTTGACAGTCTTTTCATGTAACCGTCTCTATTTAATATTCCATGTTTTGCCTGAATTATCTTCCAAAATGTTATTTGGACTCAAAACATAGGACATATCATTTGAACTATCAGAGATGATTTGCAAAACTATTCGTGAAACTCCACTCTTCCACGCGGTTAAAATTTTTCTTTATTAATTTTTTTCAAGAATATTTATTTCCTTTCAAGGTGTTCTTCAGTGTTGGAATCAAAATGGGGAAGTGACATAGTTATTCCCCACGAAACTCGATCCATCAGACGAAAAAGAAAGAATTCTGGCCTTTCATACACAATCTCTGCAGGAAAAGTTATCTGTGCGAGGAATTTTACACCACTTTCAGTGTGCCGGAATCAGTGTCACTTATTACTCACAGAAGAAGACCAGCTCAAAGCTTTCGAAGCGTATTGGCATCAGGGGATGTATTTGAAAAGACTCAGTTACTTAGGTAGATTATTAGAAGTTAAGAATGAGGTAAGATCGCGTAAGAGAGACACGAGTAATTCCCGTATATTACGACAGCCCACTATCAATTATTATATTCCTGTTGAATCTCGTCTTATTAACCCTTTAACGCCGAGAATGCACGAAATTTTTCGTCAACTTGGGAGGTGTGCATTGGTTACTTAACGGGTGAATTTTTTATCCAAACCCACTTTTCTTATTGTTCTCGAGGTCGCTCTTTCTAATGACGTTGAGAAAAATTGAGGAAAAACATTGTAACACTGAGTTTTTTACACTTTTTCATTGAAAAACACGATTTTTTCGTCTGTTTTTTTTTCAAACTGAATTTTCAACACCAGAACGCCTTTCTATCCGGGTTGAACAAACATAGACCGTGCAATTAATAGTTAAACTTGAGGATTGTGCAGCAGAAACATTTTTTTGACCGACAGGTAATCCAAAATGGTGGCTGAAACTCAAAAATTTACAAAATCTTCGATTTTTCGACGTTTTTTTGCGTTCAAGTGTTACTAGTTTTTGTTCCTGCTGATTATTAGTGACCTCATCACTCTCACAAGTATCTTGCACGACTAATCATCGATAATCTGGGGGTAATCCAGCAGGGGGCCTCCAATATATTGGAAAAACAGTGTTGAAAAGTGTAAAAATAGTCAGATTCTAGAGGCTTTTAATCCTTTTTACACGAATACGACTCGTAGATTTGGAATGGACCCCTTGTGCGGGTTGTTCATGTATAGAAGATGGCCCAAAATACATTCTGACCATTTTGAGCCGGGGGGGGGGGGGGGGGGCACTCTTGGGGCCAAATCAAAACCGTCTTTTTTTAAGAAAATAGAACGATCTTTCCTTGTACTGAATAGTTGTAAAAATGAATTGGCTGTTCGTGTCAGAGTTAACTTTGACCATTCGAGTGTAAGAGATACCAGGGGCGGATCTAGGAATGGATTTGGGAGAGAAGGGGGTCGTGAACTTCTCAATAGGAATAAGGAGTTATATTTATGTCAAGGCTTGTACCAAAGTGGTCATTTTTTCGCGAAAATCTTCGGGAACTGTTGGAAGAGAACATGGGCCAGATGAGGCCCTATTTTGCACGATGCCCCGAAATCAGGCACCATCAGGCCCATTTCTTATTTCAAGAGTTTTCGTACATTTTTGAGAAAAAAGACCACCTTGGCAAAAATTTTGACGTGACCTTGACTTATTGTTTCTATTAGTTTGATTTTGGATTTGAGAGTTTGCAGGTCGTTCTCAAAGTTCATTCCGCAACTAAGTTTTTGGCAATATTTTTTTTTAGGAGAGGGGGGTTGTCATCCCATACTCAATTCAATATTGTCTTTTGCCATTGACTTCCAATGTTGCCCGATTCTCACCACGCGGAGGTAGAGAATCTTCGATAATCTTTTTTTTTTCTTCATTTTCAATTTTTTTTTAATTTTTGAACGTTTTTAAAAATCTTTTTGTATTTTTTTCGACTCTTTGTTTCTTATTTCTAATTTTTTTTTTCATTTCCATATATTTTTCCTTGTAAATCCCGTTCATAAGCTTGGTGAATTTTTTTCAAATTTTTACAAAGCTCAATGGCTCAATTTGAAACATGGCATACAATAATACGAATCACAATCTTGACAATATCTATTCGTTCTTTTTCCGCACTTTTTTGCTGAGCAATATTTGAATGTCTTCCCTACGATTGATTTGTGCTGGCCAATGTTAGCCTCCCTCAAGTACTGTTTGCTCAATGCAATTGCAAAGTCTTTCGTGCTATACTCTTTATCTTCTGGCCCAGCCATATCCCTCAGAATAACCGCATTTGTAATGGAAGATTGAATTATGCTCATCAGAATTACCCATGTCCACTTTTTCGAACGCACCACGGGTAATACTTTGCTACACCTCTGATCATGCAAATCTACCCCACCCATAAACCTATTATATGCTGAAAAGGCGCTGGGAAAAGATATATCGCATTTCTCTCTTTTTTCCTTATCAAAACGTTTGACAACAGTAAGAGGCGTTACGCCTGCTGCGCTTGATAATATCGACACTGGTTTGGAATCTAAAACAGTAATGAAATTGGTTCCACTCTTTACCTCCTGCTTGACTGCGAAAGTCCCTCTTTTTGCTTTGGTGTCAATATAATTCTTTTCTTTCATACGGTTCTCTCTTACTGTACCAGTTGCCCGTATTCCAATTTTACCCAGGTGTACTAATAAATCAGGACAGCAGGAAAGATTGTCAAAGTAAACGTGATATTGATCTATTCTATTTTTTGGTACACTATGGAGCAGTTTCTGGAGCATTTCCATGACCACACGACTCCCCATAGCGCATTTGGGTAAGAGATTAATGTTGGCGTTTCTTCCGCAGTATACAGGGTGGGGCATTTAAAGTGTCGCGGGCGTTTTTTCCAAAAATAAAATGAGATACGAGAAAATTTTTCGGACAAAAATTGTACGGTATCGAGGGGGACATCCGATGGTGGCCTTGGCTTTGACCTCAAATCTCATCTTCAAGGACATTCTGAGGTGAACTCTTGTTTTTTAAATAGCATCTCATATTTTTTACTGCAGATTTGGATTCTAGGTCAAAAACCAAGAAACTTTTGTCTGAACCATTTTCCTGAAATCCGCAAAGATGGCGCTCTAATCGATATTGTTCCATACTGAATCTGACATTAGAATAACTCGAAAACGAAGGGTCTTGGAGGAGAATGTTTCGGACAAAAGTTGTCTGATTCCAAGGGGGACCCCTTGAACTGAAACGGAGGTGATGGGGTATAACAGACAAAACACAACACATTTCAATCGTCTACATCACTTGGATAATTCTAATGCAGTAGATGCTCAAAATGATGGCCTTCGACTTCAATACACATTTCAAAACGTTTTACAAAAGATTGCTGAACTCGTGCTAAAATATCTTCATTGATGCTCGCGCATGCATTGATGATTCGTTGACGCATATTCTCAGGTGTAGTCGGTGCTTGTTGATAAACTGTATCTTTTATGTATCCCCATAAAAAAAAATCTGGAGAAGTAAGATCCGGAGAACGGGCAGGCCAATGAACTGGTCCACGACGTCCTATCCATCGTCCGGGATAATCTCTGTCCAATATTTCTCGAGCTGTGACTGCATAATGGGATGGACAACCATCGTGTTGATACCACATATTCAATCGTTCCTGAATAGGTATGTCTTCAAGTAATGTTGGAAGTACTTGATCTAAGAAATGTCTGTACTTCTCTTCATTTAGCGTATCTGCAATGAAGTACGGTCCAATTACTCGAGATCGAAAAATACCACACCAAACATTCACAGCCCATTGTCTTTGATGCTCTACTTGACGTAACCATCTTGGATTTTCTGTCGCCCAGTAATGCATATTATGTCGATTTACTTGACCATGATTGGTGAACGTCAACTCATCAGAAAATAATATGTTGATGAAGTTGTTATTGTGCATTTGCGCTAGACCCCACCGACAAAACTGTACACGATTTTCGAAATCATCACCGTGAAGGTCTTGATGCAAACAAATGTGATACGGATGGAATTTGTGACGTTTCAGTATTCAAAGAACACTGCTTCGAGAAATTCCCGAATGGGGTTCAATTTCACGAGAGCTCACGTGTGGATTATTGGCTACTGCAGCTAGTACATTCACTTCCGCATTTTCTCCGCTAACAGTTCTCATTCGATGTCGTTTTTCCCTTGTAACACTTCCCGTTTCTGAGAATAATTTTGTAATGCGTTGAAAATACCTAATGGATGGCGTTGTTCTTTCAGGAAATCGTTCTGCATACAAGTCATATGCTTGTCTGGGGTTCTTATGCACTTCACCGTAAATGTAGATCATATCGATCTTTTCAGAAACCGTGTATCGGATATCCATGATTTTCAATTTGTCATAAACCAAGTAATAATCAAATGTAACTGACAAACTGACTTTCAAAATCGTGAATTTTCACTGAACCCCGTCGTTTGTTTACATCGCGTGAGCTCTGAATGGTGGTAATGTAGACCGTTGAAATGTGTTGTGTATTGAAAACTTTTGTACGAAACATTCTTTTGCAAGACCCTTCGTTTTCGAGTTATTCGAATGTCAGATTCAAAATGGAACAATATCGATTAGAGCGCCATTTTTGCGGATTTCAGGAAAATGGTTCAGACAAAAGTTTCTTGGTTTTTGACCTAGAATCCAAATCTGCAGTAAAAAATATGAGATGCTATTTAAAAAACAAGAGTTGATCTCAGAATGCCCTTGAAGATGAGATTTGAGGTCAAAGCCAAGGCCACCATCGGATGTCCCCCTCGGTACCCTACAACTTTTGTCCGAAAAACTTTCTCGTATCTCACTTTATTTTTGGAAAAAACGCCCACGACACTTTAAATGCCCCACCCTGTATATCACAGTCGAATAAATACCCGTTAGCGCCGCACAAAGCCCACATTTTGATTCCAAATCTAATAGGTTCCGATCTGATGAACTGTTTCAACGAAGTCCTACCGTAAAATTTGAGCATCATCTCGTCGATCGAAAGAGCTGTTGAAAACACTCCAAATCTGTTCAGATTTTGCCTAAATATCTGTAAGACTGGTCTCACGCGCCAGATTCTATCACTAGGATTTTCATCTTCTGGTTTAGATAATTTGAGATTGGATTTGATCATTTCGAACTCATCACAAGTCATGACCTTAGCAACCACGTCAGATCTAAGATACAGATCTGTCGAACAATAATCTCTCTGAGACGTGCGCCTATTGAATGTTGTGAATATAATTATACCCAAGAATATATTCAATTTTTCTGGAGTGAGATCATATCCATTCATTTTTGTAGCCTCAATTATGTATGTTTTCATCCCAGAAGAAGAAAAGGATTCATATAATTGGGTATCGGAACACTCAAAGATCATTCTTTCAGTTTTTTCTGGAAGTAGCATTCATTTTTCAGCGTAGAATTGTACCTTTTTTCTCCATCAACCCAAGTGTATTCGGAATTCTCTTCTAATTTTTTTTGCGAATCTTCATAAGCCTGGAAAATTTTTTGATAGGATGAAGATGAGAGAAAATTTCCGCTATCTGAACTATCTGAAACGGTTCCTTCAAATTCTGAGTTATAGGCGTCAGATTCTCCAGAATCATCTGGATTCGGAATGTAAAAGAACTCATCATAATCCTCTCCCTCGTAAGATTCAATTGAATCAATCGATACATGTTTTCTTTTGTCACATCGGCTGGTCGAAGCTTTCTGAGCAGATGGAATGACACTTTTCCTTTCCGGCATTTCGATGACCAATTGAGGAACGAATTATTATTTGATGGATGTGATGAAGAAGGTATAAGGAAATCAGTAGACTCACAGTACTTTTGACGAATATAGAAGAAACCGTAGAATATATGAATCTAGTCGCGAATTATTTGAAATTCAAGAATAAGAATATAGACGTACGAAAAAATATATAGCATAATTTTCACTCCTAAAAATGTAAAAACTGGGAGATTTTGTAAAGGGGAGATCGAGAATGGGAATCATTATGATGATATAATATCTGTCTTCCAGTATATAATAGTCTATGCAATGATGGTACCTATTTCATTATTGAAAATTTGATCTTCTGTGACTACTGTTCAGCGTTATGTGCGCCCATCAGGTGTGATGAAATTTGATGTGCAATTTGTGGAGATTTGGCTGACATTCGTACTATATTCTGGAAATTCTGGATCAGTTCACAGTCTTAGTTCGTATAAGTCTATGCAAAAGTGGATATGGGTAATTCTGATGAGGATAATTCAATCTCCCATCACAAATGTGGTTATTCTGAGAAATATGGCTGGGCTAGGGAATGAAAAATATAGTACGAAAAACTCTGCAATTGCATTGAGCAAACGGTACTTGCGGAAGGCCAAGGGCGTATCCAGAATTTTTTTTTGGGAGGGGTCCACATTAAAGGTGTATCGATATATCGATATCTATGAAATATATCGACATATAAAAAGGGAAAATCATCTGGCCCATGTTCTCTTCCAACAATTCCCGAAGATCTTCGCGAGAAAATGAACACTTTGGTACAAGCCTTGACACAAATATAACTCCTCATTCCTATTGAGGAGTTCACGACCCCCTTCTCTCCCAAATCCATTCCTAGATCCGCCCCTGGTATCTCTTACACTCGAATGGTCAAAGTTAACTCTGACACAAACAGCCAATTCATTTTTACAACTTTTTAGTACAAGGAAAGATCGTTCTATTTTCTTAAAAAAGGACGGTTTTGCTTTGGCCCCAAGTGTGCCCCCCCCCCCCCCCGGCTCAACATGGTCAGAATGTCTATTGGGCCATCTTCTATACATGAACAACCCGCACAGGGGGTCCATTCCAAATCTACGAGTCGTATTTGTGTAAAAAGGATTAAAAGCCTCCAGAATATGACTATTTTCACACTTTTCGACACTGTTTTTCCAATATATTGGAGGCCCCCTGCTGGATTACCCCCAGATTATCGTGATTAGTCGTGCAAGATACTTGTGAGAGTGATGAGGTCACTGATAATCAGCAGGAACAAAAACTAGTAGCACTTGAATGCAAAAAAACGGCGAAAAATCGAAGATTTTGTAAATTTTTTAGTTTCAGCCGCTATTTTGAATTACCTGTCGGTAAAAAAATTTTTCTGCTGCACAATCCTCAGGTTCAACTATTAATTGCACGGTCTATGTTTGTTCAACCCGGATAGAAAGGCGTTCTGGTGTTGAAAATTCAGTTTGTAAAAAAAAAACAGACGAAAAAATCGTGTTTTTTAATGAAAAAGTGTGAAAAACTCAGTGTTACAATTTTTTTTCTCAATTTTTCTCAACGTCGTCATTAGAAGGAGCGACCTCGAAAACAATAAGAAAAGTGGGTTTGGATGAAAAATTCACACGTTAAGTAACCAATGCACACCTCCAAAGTTGACGAAAAATCTCGTGCATTCTCGGCGTTGAAGGGTTAAGACTTGCAAAAAATGTTTCTTGTTGACATTCGGTGAAAATGATGGAATTATGAGAACCTCAATCAAAAAGATGGCTTCGAACAAAGATGCAGGCTGTTTCCGAGAAGAAAGAGGAAGGAATGCTTCTGCAAATAAAGTACTCAATGAAAAAATTGAGGAAATAAATAACCACATTCGAAGATTTCCAGCTTACGAAAGTCATTATTCGAGATCTCACACGTCCCGCAAATATCTACCACAAGGTTTGACCGTGTCAATAATGCATGAACTGTACTCATCGGAAACTACGCATCCAGTAAGCGCCGCAACTTACAGAAAAGTATTCAATGGAACAGGTCTTCGATTCGAACCTCCTTAACTAGATACTTGTCATAAGTGTGATCAATATGCAGCGCAGTTGAAATATGAATCAGATGTTGATATTGAAAATAATATTCTCTTATGTCAAAAATCTCATCATGATGAAGCAAAATTTGCGTACGATTCAAAATCTTTAGATAAAAAGAAAGCGAACCAAGATTCGCGTAAGGGAAGTATTGTTTGCTCATTTGATCTTCAGCAATGTCTTCTAACCCCTATGTTGAATACATCCGTATCCTTTTCATAAAAGACCTTTAAGGGCATACAATCTCACAGTACCTGATAGTACGCGTCAAAAAACTACATGCTATATGTGGCATGAAGGAATAGGAAATAGAGGTTCAAATGGAATTGCTTCTTGCTTAAGCATGTTCTTAAATGATATTCCATCGGAAGTGAAGCACATTGTTTTTTATTCTGATTCATGTAGTGGACAAAATGAAAACAATAATGTGATCGCAATGTTCATTTCTATTATGGAATCGAAACTAACTTCGGAGACAATCGATCATAAGTTCTTAGTTTCTGGTCATACGCATATGGAATGTGATGTAGATCATGCTGTCATAGAACGGGCTGAAAAAAAGGGGAACCAAAATTGATCATCCAAGGGATTGGTATCAATTAGTTAGAAATGCTAAACGGAAAAACCCATTCGATGTTGTGATGATGACACAAGAAAATTTTAAAAAGTTTGATCTGCTCTTGAAGGGTCCTTTGGTCATACGTCACAAAAACCTTGATGGTCACCGTTTTCTATGGTCAAATATCAAATGGTTAAGATACACCAGAGAATATGGCACTGTATTATATGAGGAATGTCTAAACGAAGAGAAGCCATTTCTTAAATTAGATTTAAGGAGACGAAAACATTTAAAAGGAAATCTTCAAGAGAAATTAGAACAACTATACAATGGCCCTTTGAATATATCTGAGGAGAAAAAAAAAGATTCATCAAGTTTGTTGTTCCTCGTTGATCCTGATGTTCGACCATTTGATCATAATTTACCGACATCAAAGAATTTGCGAGATACTGACCCAGATATTCATTTATTGGAAATTGATCAAACCATTACAGTTAATGAAGAAAGTCAACCCGAAAAACGCAAAACAGGGATGAGAAACAAAGGAAAAAATTAAGGATTACTTGTATAAGATATTCCATACGTTGGAACGTAGTAGATTTTGTATGGACATACTTTCTAAACTAATTAAGAATTTCTGTTCTCTCTTAAGCTCATGATTGTAATTTTCAGTTGTGTCTTTTGTTATTTTGTTCATACGGTTGGAGGTTATCTATAAATTTCATTATAATGTTATATTAATATAAATACGGATACTAGATTCATCCACATTTCATCTTTTGGACATGTGGTATTTGTCCTCTTGTACGAAATAAAATTTTTGACTTATGTCATATTGCGAAAATTTTCCACAATATATGGTGAATAATTATCCATTTCTGATGATCAAAACATAGTTTCCACTTGTTACAACACATTTCAAGAATAACCAGAGAGCTCCACCCCCTGACTGCTTCGCTTCGCTCAGCAGTCCGACCCCCTTTCAAAATTCGCTTCGCTCATTTTTAATAGATTGTAGCCCACATATGCTCGCTTCGCTCGCATTTTGAACAATTCAGATATCCGGGGATATATAGAAAGGCACTCATCGGTTCTTCCCTCAATTGAGAAACTTTGTAAATGTAATGTTCAGAAAGCCTGGAACTCATTGCCTGCCACCCAGATAACATGTAGGCTTGTCATAACCCTGTCACACTTGTAATTCGATCGTTTTTGGCTTGTTATTGACAACCTTGTCGGTGTAAGGTTGCTACAGCTCTACTGCAAGGGTTTTTTTAAGCTTGTACCCTTGTCACAGGCTTGCCTGACAACATTGCAGCAAGGTTGAATTGCTATCTGGGCATCCTTTATACCATCCCCAAATGATTCAGAAACATGTACCTGGAGATCTGTAAAATTTCAATTGTCCTGCTGAAAATAAAGCCTGGAAGCGCGACGAAAGCGTATGCTAAAAGTAATTTAAGCGTAATGAGCGTGGCGAAGGGTTATTTCCGCGTAATTTAGAAATGAATCCGAATATTTCTAGGCGTCACTTGTTTCAATAGCTACTCCCTTCACTTTTGGATTATCACTAATGCGCAGTTGTCATAACGTCAACCAGCTCTTGAAGAGTCTTCGGATGCAGCAAAGCTTACACGGGAGGATCGAAATTATTATTTTCTTTCAACATTGGAGCCCAGAATTTGATTCAGCACCCTTGAAAAACCCTAAAACCTTTGTTACATATAACGAAATAATTTTGTTCATTAGAGCCGGAATGACTATATTCACATGTGCCATATTGGATTTGCCATCTTGAATTCGTTTCGGAGGTCAGATTTGGATTCAGCACCCCCGAAAACCCCTACTACCCATGTTTCATATAAAGCTGTCCACAAATGCAAAGTTGACTGAATTCACGTCCGCTTCCATGTACCCGCTATGATGAATTCGGGATTTGGCCCCAGATTGGAGTTCAGCACCCTCGAAAACCTCTTGAACCCAGGTTTCATGTGAATCTGCCCACAAATGCGAAATTGACTAGATTCACGTCCACCATCTGGGGTCCGCTTTCATTAATTCGGGACTTGACCCCACATTCAGATTCAGCACCTTCGAAAACCCCTAGAACCCATGTTTCATGAGAATCCGTCCATAAATGCCAAAACGACTAAATTCACGTCCACTATGTTGTATTCGCCATCTCGTTTCTCGGATTCGTTTTTCGACGTCAGATTCAGATTCCTCAATCTTCAAAACCCCTAGGACCCGTGTTTCTTATAAATCTGTCCACAAATGCAAAGTGGACTGAATTCACGTCCACCATCTTGGATCCCCTATCTTGAATTCGGGATTTGACTCCAGATTCGGATTCAGCACCATCGAAAACCCCTAGAATGCATGTTTCATGTAAATCTGTCCACGAATGCAAAATTGACTCAATTCCCCTCTGCCACCTTGAATCCGCTATCTTGAATTCGGGATTTGACTCCAGATTCGGATTCAGCACCCTCGAAAACCCCTAGAATCCATGTTTCATGTAAATCTGTCCACGAATGCAAAATTGACTCAATTCACGTCCGCCACCTTGGATCCGCTACCTTGAATTCGGGATTTCACTCCAGATTCGGATTCAGCACCCTCGAAAACCCCTAGGACCCATGTTTCATGATAATTCATCGACCCGAGGCAAGATAGCGAATTTTCAAAGACTGCGGAGGAAATGAGGTGTATGTACAGGGTAGCGCAAAAGTCTGGAAACACCCCCATAACATTTGAACGGGGCATGATAATCGGATCAAATTTTTTTTGAAGGAGGTGTCAAGGGCTATCTTAACGGGGGACTTTAAGTTCCCCAGCACTGTAGGGGACGATGAGAGGGGAAGGGGGGCCAAAATCTCAAATGAGACGGGAGGGCTTGTGATACGTCATTCGATAGGAACTTTCAACCCGAATCCAGCGATTCTTTGTTTTTTGGAATCGGATCATTTTCCGCTGAGTTATTGTAATTTTAATACTCCGATGTGGCAAAGTCTGGAAACACCCTCATAACTTTTGAACGGGGCATGATAATTGCATGAAATTTCTTTCTAATCGGAGGTTTTCTTAACCCAATCTTCGCATTACCCAGAATCAACGGCGTGGACGTGGCGGGAGCCTGATTCCTTGTGTGTGTGTGTGAGGAGGTGAGTGTGGGTGTAGGTGGGTGTCGGTGTGTGTGGGATTGTGTGTGTGTGAGGGTGGGTGGGTAGTTCGGGCGTATGGGCCTGTGCGACCCACACCCAACCACCCTCACCCACACACACCGACGCCCACACACAAACACACACATGAACGCACACACGCACACCCACGATCACACATAACCACCCACACACACCTACTCACACACACACACACACACACACACACACAACAGGAATCAGATTCCCGACCCGTCCACGCCGTTGATTCTGGGTAATGCCAAGATTGGGATAGAAATAACCTCCGATTCGAAAAAAATTTGATCGAATTATCATGCCCTGTTCAAAAGTTAAGGGGGTGTTCCAGACTTGGCCACATGAGAGTATCAAAATTACGATAACTCAGCGAAAAATGATCTGATGTCGAAAAACCAAAAACCGCTGGATTTGGGTAGGAAAACACTATCGAATGACGTATCACAAGCCTCCCCGTCTTATTGGAGATTTTCGCCCCGTTCCCCCCGCCCCCAACGTCCCCTACAGGGCTGGGGAACTCAAGGTCCCCCGTTAAGATAGCCCTTGATCCCTCCTTTGATTAAAAAAAAATTTGACCCAATCATCATGCCCCGTTCAAAAGTTATGGGGGTGTTTCCAGACTTTGCCACATCAGAGTATTGAAATTACGATAATTCAGCGAAGAATGATCAGATTTCAAAAAACAAAGAACCGCTGGATTTGGATTGGAAAACCCTATCGAATGACGTATCACAAGCTCTCCCGTCTCATTTGAGATTTTGGCCCCCCCTTCCCCTCTCATCGTCCCCTACAGAGCTGGGGAACTCAAAGTCCCCCGTTGAGATAGCCCTTGACCCCTCTTTCAATTCAAAAGAAATTTGATCCAATTATCATGCCTCGTTCAGAAGTTATGGGGCTGTTTCCAGACTTTTGTGCCACTCTGTATATGTATACAGCGGAGAAAATTTTCTCCGAGATCACCTATTTTTTCAGAAAGAAATTGAAAAAAAATAGAAGGCCTTGTTCGATTGCGATAAAAAAAAATACCAAAGCGGCCGAATTCACTTCCAGTTCCCTGACTCTGCCTCCTTGGATTTCAGTTTTGACCTCAGATTTGGACTCAGCGGCCTCGAAAACCCCTAGCACCCATGTTCCATTGGAATCTGTCCATCAACACCGAAGTGGCCGAATTCACTTCCGATTCCCTGACTCCGCCATCTTGGATTCCAGTTTTGACCCCAGATTTGGACTCAGCGGCCTCGAAAACCCCGAGGACCCAGGTTTCATTGCAATCTGTCCATAAATACCAAAGTGGCTAAATTCACTCACGGTTCCCTGACTCCGCCATCTTGGATTTCCATTTTGACCCCAAATTCGGATTCAGCACCCTCGAAAACCCCTAGGACCCATGTTCCATAATAATTCATCGATCCGAGCCAAGATAACGAATATTCAAAGACTGCGGAGAAAATGCGGTATATATACAAGGTGTCCCATTTTAATCTGTCACTCAAAATATCTCGAAAACGGATAGATTCAGGAGAACATGTTCCGGGAAAAAAATGTAAGAATCTGAGGGGGACATCCGATGGTGGACTTGGCTTCGACCTCAGATCCCACTTTCAAGGTCATTCTGAGGTCAACTCATGTTTTTTTAATGGAATCCCCTATTTTTCACTACCGGTTTAGATTCTACGCTAAAAACCAAGGAACTTTTGTCCCAAACGTTTTTTCGAAATCCCCATAGGCGGCGCTCTAATTGATGAGAAAATGAAAATTCTCAAACCCTCGGGTTGTATTCTGTCTAACACAATGCTCAACTCTTGAGTGTTCCTCATCTCCCGGAAATTGCCGTCGGTTGTGTTTTGTTTTGGTTTTGTTCTTGGAAATTGTTATTGTTTTAATTCACGTGTGAATACCTTAGAAATTTAGCATTCCCAAACTGCTCAGTTCTCTGTTATCATTTGGAGGAAACACATTTCTAAATATCATGTCCGATGACGCGCCAAACGATATTGTTGACGTTTTGTTGTGTCTTGGTGAAGCGCGGGGAAATTATGTTGAAGCTGTGAGAACGTTTCAACGTCGTTTTCCGGATCAGAGGTGTCCAAATCGCATTACGATCCGATTTCTTGAACAACGTGCTCGTTGAGGTCTCCTCAAACGACAGAGGAACAAGAAAGTTTATGCGGATGACAATGATCCTGATGTGAGATCACTGGCTGTGCTGGCATTAATTCATATTAATCCACATATCAGTCTTCGGGATATTGAGAAAATGACCGAGATTCCTCGATCCACAGCTCAGCGTATCTTGAAATGGTTGGATTATCATCCGTGCCATATCACTTTGGTGCAATCTCTAACAGCTGAGGATTTCATAACAAGATTGAACTTCTGCACGTGGGCCCAACGGAGAATTGAAGAAGATCCTACTTTCTCTCATCACGTTATGTTCTCTGATGAGGCAATATTTCACAATGTTGGAATTCTCAATAGGCACAATTGCCATTATTGGAGTGCTCAGAATCCTAACTGGGTCCGTAAAATTAATCATCAACACCGTTGGAGTGTGAACGTTTTGTGCGGAATTGTAGATTCCAGGATCATAGGGCCGTATTTTTTTGAAGGAAACCAGACTGGCGCGGAGTATCTTCCTTTTTTGCATTTTGAACTCCCTGGTCTTATGGAAGACGTAAGTCTTGACGTGAGATCAAGGATGTGGTCCCAACAGGATGGAGTACCCCCTCATTACATGCGAATTGTTCGGAAATTTTTGGACGAGAAGTTTCCCAGAAGGTGGATTGGCCGTGGAGGACCTGTGCGATGGCCACCTAGGTCGCCAGATCTGACGTCACCTGATTTTTTCTTGTGGGGTTACATAAAAAATGTTGTGTTCCGTGAACCTCCAACAATACGCGATGACATGAGAGATCGAATAAGGAGAGCATGCACAGCAATAACACCTGCTACGTTGCAAGCAACTGTAGAAAACTTTCATAAAAGAATTGCGCTTTGTCAAAGGCGAAACGGCGTTCATTTTGAACATCTTTTGAATGCCTCATGCGTCCCCGAAGA